>JARTUT010000898.1:0-476395 GCA_030674115.1 Micraspis discolor
TCAATTTGTTTTTGTAAGTGTATGCAAGTCATTGTTGCTATGTAATAATGGTGATTATTTGCAATTTTCATTGTTAACTTTTTTTTTTCTCTTTGTGAATTTTGTTACAGGCTGAATATGCATATATATATATTTTCTTTATATACCACTGTTATTCACCATATATTGGTTCTTGTATTGATATCCTTATGTTGAATCAACTTGCACTCATGTGTTTGTAGTAATATCGATGTGCTTGAATATTTCAATTACTGTTCTATTCAGTTATGTGGTTTTCCTGTAACTGGGCAATCTAGCCTGTTGGAAATAAAGCCTTATTATTATTATATCTGATTTTTTTTTGCAAGAATTATCACAAGACATTAGGCAGAGATCAGGATTATAGCCTCTGTTAGGGATTGAAGTTGATAATCTTTTATGACCACCTGTACATATGTAGTTGTTCAATTGTGCGAATATATGTCTTGATAACGCATGCTTATATTGAAAGAATCTAGCCATATGGGCCGACTGAGATTAACATTGTCACCATTAATATTATACGATCATATTGAGAAAGAAACCTTGTAACATCCTGCTAATAAATAATATAAGTTCAATTTGATAGTTTTGCTATAGTTCGCTAAAACTAAATACAGTTCACTGCTCTTGCTACCTATTGGACAAATAAGTCCGTTGCTAACAATTTAGTGGTCCAATCGTGCCGGTTGTTGAAGTTTGCTGTGGATTTGCGGAGTTTTTCTTGAGGAGTACAAGACAATCGTTTGGTGAATCGACCTGTCAGGTGATCAACTCTACGTGCTCAGCTAGTTCAATAAGGTTGGTGACAATATTAGTTCATCTACTCGTTTATCAAGTTGGAAAATTCCCATAATTGGAAAGCCATGTTCGTCAACCATTTTGGGTGAGTTCCCGTAGAAAAGGTGGATGCGCTGAAGTGACTTGTAACTTCTAACTTTCTTTGATCGACCCATCCGCCAATAACCTAAGTAATCATTGAACACAAGGTAACCAACATACCATACTTTCATCTGTGATTCTGTGTTGACATTCGTGAAAGATAATAACACAGTGAATTGAAAATAAATAAACATTGCGAAATTTTCTCACTGCTTCACATTATTTTGTGTTTTCCTCCTGATTTTTTCTGAAAATTGTTGATTTGTTCTCATTTTCTAAACGATTCGTAAAAGATACTCTTCAATGTTTATATGGATTATTTACGTTTAAAATTAAACATATGATAGTATTTATCTGCTAAATTCGATTGGAATTTCACATTTAATCTTCGAGTTGTTATTAATACTTGCTAAAATATTATTGCTCCTTGTTGTTTGCTGAAAACTTTACAACTTCTCTATATTTACTAGCTTTGTTGAGTTTACTCAACTAGTATTCTATTCCTCAAATTATTGATGGAAATGCTTTAGTTTGTTTTTGATTGGAAAACTTCATATTTTGTTTATTTACTTGCTAACAATAACACTATTGTGAAGGGTTTCCTGAGATTACCTCTAATATTGCTTTGCTAAGTATAAATATAATTGCTTCAATTTGTATTTACTTGCTGTTTACATGAGAGTTCACAATTTTCGGATATTTTCTTGCTATAAATTATTCGATTGTGATATTTCTACTTTGCTTTTACTTTGCTTTATTGAGTTTGCTTTCACTTCAGTTCAAGAGATTATTTATTGTCTCTTTAATCAATATTTGCTTGCTGTTCACTTGAAGTTGTCAATTTTCTTATATTAAGCTTAAGAATTCACAACTTTCACATATTTAATCAATATAAATTATAAGGTTGTTATTGCTATTCTGAGGCTGAATATTCTGGTGCTGCTTTCGCCTGTCGATAATTTATTTTGCCCGATTTAAACTTTGTTCATTGCCATCACTTTATTACAAAAACGAAATGAGTGACTCATTACTTGAACAACAATCATTAGCTGGTAGAATAGCGAGATCTTACACAAATTTCAAAAAAATGGTGCTTCAAAAATGACCCTAAGTAACTGTAAAACTCGTATGGATAACTTAGATAAAATTTGGTCTAAATATGAAAGTAATCATTCGAAGATCTTGCATGAAATTGATGATGAAATTAAAAATTCCAATTATTTCCAACAGAACGAATTCGATGTTGTTGAGGAGGTATATTTAGATAGACGCTCTGAATTTCAATCATTTTTTGATAACTTTCAAAATTCGAATACATCTGTAATAAAGGCTGAAAATGTCAGACAGGATGATTCAGAAAAGTTGCCACCTATTTCCTTGCCTAAATTCAATGGCACTTTTCATGAATGGGAGTCATTTCGTGATCTTTTTACTACCTTGGTTGTTAATAAATCAAATATTTCTAATGTTACAAAGCTACATCACTTGAAGTTGAGTTTGGAGGGTGATGCTGCTTAACTCATCAGTAATTTCGCAGTCACTGATGACAATTTTATAATTGCTTGGAAAAAATTGTTGGATCGGTATGAGAATAAACGTCGTCTTGTTACAGCTCATTTGTCTGCTATTTTTGCTATGAAATCAATGAAAAAGGAATCGTCTTTCGAGATAAAGAAGATAATTTCTGGTATTGGCACATCACTGGCGGCACTTGAGGTACTTAAACGTCCTGTAACTACTTGGGATGATATTTTGGTATACTATGTTGTTTCACTTTTGGATTCAGAAACGCGAAAACAATGGGAAAAAATATATTGGCAATTCATCCAGCCCATTGGATCCTCGCTTTTTCTACATTAATGACATTTTTGGAGAATCAGGTTATTGTTTTGGAGGCCTTGGAAGATAGCAGTAAAAATTTACGCCTTACTAATAATTCATTTTCTTCAAAAGGTTCCGGGCCAATCATGTTCTCGAATACTTAGGTCCATCAGGTGGTGGATCAATCAGGCAAGTGTCTTCTTTGCGATGAAAACCACTTTTTTCTGTACTGTGATTCTCATAAAAAGAAAAGTCCTAAGCATCGGAAAGAATTAATTCTTGATCATAAACGTTGTTTAAACTGCCTTGGTCGCCATAATATCCGGAATTGCTCCTCTAAAAAACGTTGCCAAATTTGCCATTTCAAGCATCACTCTACTCTTCATTTTGATACTGATGCAAGGAAAACCATTGCTACAATTTTACCGGTTGAAAACAAACCAGAACATCTCGATTCCGCACCTTCGACTTCAGGATCAGTCAATTGCTCTATGGCCTAAAACATAACGGTTGCTCAATGTAGAGTTCCTAATAACGTCTTACTTTCTACGGCTATGGTGAAAGTCTGTTCTGATTATGAAAATTCCATTACTGTCCGAACTCTTATTGATCCAGGTTCTCAGTCTTCCTTTATTTCTGAAACTTTATTTCAAAGGCTTAACCTTAAATATCAATCAGTGAATTTGCCGATTTCTGGAGTTGGAGGAAGAAAACATTACACGTGCCGGAAGTTAATCAATTTTGTCCTGAAACCCAGGTTCAGTTCGGAATTTTTCTGCACAGTGCAAGCTTTTGTTATTCCGAAAATTACTTCCTACGCTCCCAACGTCGATAATTGTGAATTTGGTTTTCCTCATTTGAAAAATCTTGAATTAGCTGACCCCTTTTTTGCTGGAAGAGGTCAAATTGAAATACTCTTGGGTTCCTCAGTGCATGCTAAGATTATTGAAGGTGAAGTTGCTATTAAAACAGTTCTTGGATGGCTTGTTTCTGGAAATACACCAATGACCTATTCCGAACAATCGCTATCTGTTTTGCAGGTCTCTGATGATCAAACAATGTTGAATGATCTCTTGTATAGATTTTTCGCACAGGAGGACTTCACCGACGATGAAAGACATCTATCTCCTGATCAAATTGCTACTGAGAAATATTTTGCTGATACTTGTTCTCGTGCTCCAGATGGTCGTTATATAGTGCAATTGCCATTCAGAATTGCTGATACATCTTGCTTGAGCTTTCCTGGTACTTTTGATATTGCTAAAAATGCTTTGGAACGAATTGAGAAAAAATTCGAGAAGAATCCCGAATTTGGTCGTCTTTATCGTGAATTCAAGCGAGACTACATCGATTCAAATCATATGAAAATGGTGAGTGACGACGATCTTGCTAATGTTCGTTATTTGCTGCCTCACCATGGAGTTCTGAAACAAACAGGTTCGATTGCTAAGCTACGAACGGTGTTCAATGGCTCTGCTAAAGCCTTGAATAACTTTTCAATAAATGACCACCTGCATTGTGGTTCTAGTCTATTGCCTGATTTAACCTCTTTGATCCTGCGTTGGAGAAAATACAGATTTGTTTTTGTTACCGATATTCGACAAATGTTTCGTCAAATATTAGTCCATCCAACCGATCAAAGTTTTCAATGCATTCTTTGGAGGTTCAGCTCTGATGAACCGATTAGAGTGTGGAAGCTCCAAACTGTGACATATGGAATGGTGTCTAGCCCTTTCTTAGCTATTAGGGTAACTAGACAGCTTGCCAATGATGAACAACATCTATTCCCATTAGGTGCTATCGTTCTGCAAGAGGAGACTTATATGGATGACACCCTTTCAGGGGGTTATACTCTTGAGGATGCCTTGCTCAAACAAAGCCAACTTATCAAGATCTGTAGCTCTGGTTGTTTTACTTTACATAAATGGTTGGCTAACAACGATAATTTGTTACATAATATCTCTGACAAAGACTGTGCTATATCTAAATCTTTCAACTTTACTGATAATAGTGTATTCAGTATTCTCGGTCTTGGTTGGAATCCGGAAGCAGACAATTTCATATTCAGAGTTGCTAACACTTCTGACTGCAATGAAATAACCCTTACTAAGAGAGTTATTCTCTCAAAAATAGCCAAGCTATTCGATCCTCTTGGATGGCTTTCACCTGTGATTATCACTGCTAAGATTTTCATGCAACAGCTTTGGATACACAAAATAGATTGGGATGACAGTTTCAATGGTGATATGGCCAAACAATGGCTGTGTTGGTACCAAGATCTTTCCGTTCTTGATGGTCTCAAACTCAATCGCTGGTTGAACTACAATCCTGACACTAGTATCTGCGAAATACATGGATTTGCTGACGCTTCCAAATTTGCTTATGGAGCTGTGGTTTATCTTCGTGTTATCAGTGGAAGTGAGATCGTGGTAAACTTGCTGCAAGCTAAAACTAAGGTGTTACCTATAAAACCCTTGCTCACTATTCCAAGGTTAGAATTATGCGCAGCTACTTTGCTGGCTAAACTTGCTAAAAAAGTTTCTAATGCTCTGCGTTTAGAAAATTGTGGGGTACATCTGTGGTCCGATTCCACTGATGTTTTGTTTTGGTTAAGGAACCATCCTTCACGTTGGCCTACATTCATCGCTAACAGGTGTTCCAAGATTCATACATTGGTTCCTGATGCTTCTTGGAGACATGTCAGAGGAATTGACAATCCAGCTGATTGTATTTCTCGAGGTCTGAAGCCAAGTGATTTGCAGTGCTATCAATTATGGTGGCAGGGTCCTGCATGGTTATCGAATAAAGCAGAACCATATGATAGAACTACTCAAACTCTTCCCAATATTTCTAACTCATTGATGGTTACAAGTAGCTGCTTCACTTCAAATATGTTGTCAAATGCACATTCTATACCAACTTGGGATCTACTTGAAAGATTCTCAAATGTACAAAAACTCTTAAGAGTAACGGCATATATTTTAAGATTTCTTAGTAAGTTACTGATCAAAGAAGACGTATCTTACAAAAGCAATTTGTGCTCTTTTAGTTGGTTCAAAAACGTTACTATTCCCGATACCGTTGAATTGAATACTCATGAGTTGAACCGATCCCGTTGGGTTTGGGTTTACTTAGTTCAACAATCTCAATATTCAAAGGAAATCAAATTGATGAGACAAAATTTGTCATTACCCAAAAATAGCAAAATTTTGAAATTAGACCCCTTTCTGCATGAGAATCTGATCAGAGTGGGTGGTCGACTACAGAACTCATTTCTTGAATTCGAAGAAATGCATCCACTAATTTTGCCTTATGAATCGCCATTTTCTGCTCTCTTAGTGAAATATTATCATTCGAAAACTTTACATGGTGGTGTTAAGCTAACACTTGCCACACTGCGAAGAGATTTTTGGATTGTTCGTGGACGTCAACTAGTGAAGAGCATAATACACAAATGTAGTTCTTGTTTACGATACAGAAAGAGCGCCATGTATCAAAAATTGGGGAATTTGCCAAATTTCAGGTCTCGACCTAGTCGTCCTTTTCTCAAGGCTGGGGTAGACTATGCTGGACCTTACAGCATCAGAGCTTCCTCTGGCCGCGGTCGAAAGACTTTTAAAGGGTATATTGCATTATTAATTTGCTTAAGTACTCGCGCGGTACATCTGGAATTGGTTTCTGGTTACTCGTCCAAAGAATTTATCGCTGCGTTTAGAAGATTCACTTCAAGACGCGGATTTTGCTCCGATCTTTACAGTGATCGAGGAACAACTTTTGTTGGAGCCAATAAAGAGCTCTGCCAATTATTTAAAAAATCTTCAAATTTCATCAGTGATATTTCTGGGACTCTGGTCTCTGAAGGGACAAACTGGCATTTTAATCCACCTGCTGCCCCACATTTCGGAGGAATATGGGAGGCTGCTGTCAAGTCAGCCAAGCATCACTTAAAACGAGTCGTTGCCTCCCATACTTTAACATTTCAGGAATTTTATACCTTGCTAACGCAAGTAGAAGCCTGCTTGAACTCCAGACCTTTGATTCCTTTATACGATACTATTGATGATATTCAACCGTTAACTCCTGCTCACTTTCTGATAAATTCAGCTTCTTTCATTGTTCCTGAACCTTCTTGTTTGAATATTGAAGTTTCTCCTTCTGAGAGGTGGAAAATTATTCAGCAAATGCTCGCTCATTGGTGGAAACAGTGGTCGCGTGAATACCTTCAATCGCTTCAAATCAGAAATAAATGGCAATTAAATCAACCTTCTCTTCAGGTAAATGATCTGGTTTTAATAAGTACTGAACATACTCCTCCAGCCAAGTGGCCTTTGGCCAGAGTAACTGACGTCTTTTTCGGAAGGGATAATTTGGTTCGGGTCGTGAAATTGCGAACAGCCACAACCACTTTAGAGAGGCCTGTTAATAAGTTAATTCTCTTATCGAAGGCACCCCAGAATGCGACGTCTCCTAATTAATTGTATATATATTTTTTCTATGCGATTTAATAGTTATAGCCTTTGCTTTGTGCAACTTCAGATTTCTTCATTTAACTTCATACATCTCTGTCATGCTAAATATGGAGCAAAATATTGTTTGTTTTGAATTTTTATATGTGTTATTTGTCATTTGATCAGCATCAAATGAAGTGGGTGGAATGTTAGGGATTGAAGTTGATAATCTTTTATGACCACCTGTACATATGTAGTTGTTCAATTGTGCGAATATATGTCTTGATAACGCATGCTTATATTGAAAGAATCTAGCCATATGGGCCGACTGAGATTAACATTGTCACCATTAATATTACACGATCATATTGAGAAAGAAACCTTGTAACATCCTGCTAATAAATAATATAAGTTCAATTTGATAGTTTTGCTATACTTCGCTAAAACTAAATACAGTTCACTGCTCTTGCTACCTATTGGACAAATAAGTCCGTTGCTAACAGCCTCTATTCCATCGAGAAGAATGAAAAGAAGGTACATCTTCTCCATCAAAATTCAAATAGATATTATTAAATCAAATTAAATCAAATAATATTTATTTTCCACAATCAGCTACATAAGATGAATTTGAGAATGGGAAAACATGTCAAATATATTAATACAATACAATATGTGTGCACTGGAATTATTCCTCTTTTTTTGCAGAAGTCCAGGAATTCTTGAATACTGTATGGTTCACTTCGTATAATGTAGTCCAGGATTGTTCTTTTGAATAAATTGGAGTCAATCAGTAATTGAATTTTCCTAGGTATTAAGTTGAATAATCTGATACACTTGTACCTTGTTCCTTTCTCTGTAAGGGATAGTGAGTGTGGTGGTACTATAAGAGGTTGCATCCTTCTGGTGTTGTTCGAGTTCAGATGTTCACAGAAAATATTTTTATTATTATATAGGAACTTTAAGATTTTAAAGATATACTGCCCATAAACGGTGACAATTCTGTTTTCCTGAAGTGTCCCCTGCATGACTCTCTGTAACCCATCCTGAGAATTGTTCGTAAAGCCAACTTCTGGTTGTAGAAAATTTGTGATGTGTCTGAGCTACTTCCCCAGGATATGATTCCATAGCTCAATTTGGCGTGAAACATGGCAAAGTATACAGATTTCAGAACACATAACTCGACTTGATCTCGTAGAACCCTGAGTGTATATACAGTAGACTTTAATTTTGTATTCAGTTGTTCGATATGTGAGAAATATTTAAGATGTTGATGTATATGTATGCCAAGAAAATTGGCCGAATTACTAACAGTTATTTCATTCTCTTTATAATTAATATTTTGAGGGTATGTTCTATTGGTTCTGTCAGTCCTGAATATAATGCATTCTGTCTTTGTGGCATTAACAACCAAGTGGTTTTAGTCACACCAGTTACTCATTTGGTTCATGGAAGTGTTGAAGTTCTCTACTGTCATTGCAACATCTGAAGATGGAATCAACGCATTGGTATCATCTGCATACATTACAATATTGAAAGTGTCAGCAGAAAAATTTTCAGGTAAATCATTGATGTAAACAACAAATAATAGTGGACCCATTATTCCTCCCTGGGGGACACCCACATCTCATAGGAGCTCACTTGATAGGTACTCGCGATCTCCCTCTACCAGCATAACTCTTTGCTTCCTGTTCTCTAAATAACTCCTTATGAGCATCTTTTTCTGCTACATTTACTTCTTTAATATGTTTTCGTAGATAATTGGACAGTATTTTGATAAATGTATATTTATTCCCAATATTTGACAAAATTTTTTTTTGTGTCATTGTTACTATTTTGTCTTCATCAATTTGTACATCAGGACAACAACTTTTTCTTTTCGACGGAATCGTTCATACGATTTTATTCCGACGATTTCATCCCAATAACCGCTATATACAATTTTACAATTCTGTCCCAATTTTTTCAATATGAACGATCTATATATTTCTAATACATCTACGAATCTCTTACTGCGAGGCCATAATAATAATAATAATAATAATAATAATAATAATAATAGCTCTTTATTCTCGATCACATCCATACACATATAAATATAATAATATGAAGATGAAATAGAATAGTGTCAGAAATAAGAATTACATGATATAATCATCTAAACTGTATGGTTCCAGCTCAATAAGATATTCGAATAATTTTCTTTTGAAACATTTCATATTTTTTATAGTTTTTATATTTTTTGGAAGCATGTTGTATATTTTGAGACATCTATATTCCGTCTGCTTTTGAGAGATTGTTAAATTATGTTTGGGATAAATGTAGTCGTCATTCCTGGTATCATAAAAGGTTTTTTGTTTTCATATTTTTCAAATAGATGTTCATTGGTCCTAATGAAGAGAACACATTCCTGAATGTAAAGGGCATATATTGTCAATAATTTATATTTCTTGAAGATACTTCTGCAGGATTCATTATACTTCATGTTGTTGAGTATTCTTATTGCCTTTTTCTGTAAAATGAACAATGGTTTTATGTTTCCTGCTCCATAAAATATTATTCCAAATCTCAGCTTTGACTCCACTATCCCATGATAAACCATTTTTAAGTAATTACTGTGGATATATCGACTTATTACTCTCAGACCATAAATCGATTGTGCAATTTTCTCATTTAGAGTGTTTATGTGTTCCTTCCAATTGAGGTTTTTGTCTATGTGGATGCCCAAAAATTTTGTTGTTTCTTGTATCTGGTATATTTCCTGACTCAAATTGATTGTTAAATCTTCCTCAATTTTTGTTTGTGTTGGTGTGAAAAGTATGAATTTTGTTTTTTATTTGTTGAGTATTAAATTATTATTTTTTGAACCATTCATCAGTTTTATTTAGGGTGATTTCAGTTAGTATTTCCAACATTGAGAATAGTTTTTCAACTAGAAGTAAATTTGTGTCATCGGCATAATTAACTGTGTTTACTCTTTTGGTACATAGTTCCATATCTAGTTCGTAGTCATTGATGTATATCAGGAAGAACAAGGGCCCAGTAAAACTTCCTTGTGGTACGCCTAACAGTAATTCCTCTAAATTTGATCTCACAGTTTCCTCATTGATTTCCATTTCCACCATTTGTTTTCTGTTCAAAAAATATGACTTAACCCATTCCAGTGATGGGCCCCTAATTCCTTAACTTTCTAAATTTTGAAACAGTCATAAGCTTTGGTTAAGTCAAGAAAAATTCCCATGGATAACTCTTTGTTTTCAAAAGATTCTACTACTTTATTAATGAAATCATAAATTGCTGTTTTAATTGATTTTCCTTTGATGTACCCATGTTGGTTGCTTCTTAATATTTTATTCATTAGTAAAAATTCCATTATTTGTCGGCAGTAGGCCATCTCTATAATCTTGGAAAAGCTCGGTAGAATACTTATTGGCCTATAGTTGTTGTAGTTATTGATATCACCTTTTTTATGAATTGGTTTTACGATGGCTATCTTGAGTTTGTCTGGGAAGATTCCATACTTAATGGAGTTGTTAATGATGTATGTCACTTGAGCAGTTATTTCTTCAGATGTTTGTTTTATAATATGGTTAGAGACTTCATCATACCCGCTTGAATGTTTATTTTTAGTAACTTTATGATCTCTTGTGTTTCAGATTGGGTGATCTTTTTCAAGCGCATAGATTTATCTACTTCTTGGAAATTGTTAACTTTTCCTGCCTCTTGAATATTCTTCGTTAAGTTAGTTCCCGCTCTTATAAAGAAGTTGTTCATCTCATTTGTAATCTTCAATGGATCTCCAGTTAATTCAGTTTTCTTTGTGTTCCTATTTTTCAGTGAATTTATCAGGTTCCATACTGTCTTGCTCTTGTTGTCAGAATTTTTAATTAGAGTGTCATATCTTTCCTTTTTCTGTTTCAGAAGTAACCGATCGTATTCCATTTTTTTTTCCCGATATGTCTCTTTATATTTTTCGTCACAAGTACGAGTAATATATCTAGTGAGCTTTTGACCTCTTTAATTGTGGGATCAATTTTATCCGGTGTTTGTTTTTTATTTCTTGATACTTTTTTCAGTGGAAGAGCTTTGTTGAAATGTTGTAGGTATATGCTATGAAACATATTGAACTGGGCATTCACATCGTCATAAGGTATATCATAAATGTCTGTCCAATTTTGTTCTCTCAATAACTGTTTGAAATTTTTTATGTTTTTCTCCGAAAATATACGTTTAAAGGTCTTTCTTGGTTGTTTCTTTTCTATAAATATACTCATCTTCTGCGCTAAATGATCTGAAACATGTGTTTGTATAGTGCTGCTTTCATAGGGTTCCTCAATATTCGTAAAAATGTTGTCAATGCAGGTTGCTGTGGTGGATGTTATTCTTGTAGGTTGGTGAATAGTTTGTTGCATATTATAGGTTTTTAACAAGTTCACTAGTTCTAATTTTCTCTTTGAATTTTCCATTAGGTTAATATTGAAATCGCCAACTAGGGTGATTTTAACATTTTCATTAAACAATTTTTGTATTATTGGTTCTAACGCCTCGATCAATATATCCACAACTTGGTATAATAAGCATCCACCATCTATAACATATATCATACCAGTAGGCAGATATTGTGATTGAAGATGCGTTGAGAATAATTTATAGAGGTCAGAGTTTTTCTTATTAATCCATATTCGTCGAAGAGAGATAGTGGAAATTGCCTCCTTTTGGCGCTCTTGTTCACCCGAATTCGTGAATATATTGAGGTGATAGAAATCTTACTTATCCTCAAATTTCATTGTCGTAGCTCTCTTCATCTAAAGATATGATCATTTTTTTAATTTACTCAAGAGAAAAGAGAAATAATATACGTCCCGATGATTTTCTTTGAACGATGGCCATCACAGATCGATATTCGATTGAATGCTCATTAATCAGTGTCAGTTGGCGTAATATTAATCAAAATTTTTCATAACGGGAAATCATATAGATAGAATTCAATCTCGGTGGCTGAAATAATATACGTTGTCAAAATTCAGAAAAGCACTGACATAAGTTTTTAGGAAAAGGGAATTATAGCTTCGAACAAAACTTGGGAAAAATTTTTATTTTTTTTATTTTTAATTTGAGATATAGGTTTGTTCTTTCATTAGGCGTTCATATTTGCATCACATTGTCCCATAGTACGGGAAAAGACAATTGTTCACGTGATCAGAGTGCTTATAGATTTGTTATGGTTTGAATATTTACTCACAAGTAGCTCAACAAGAGCGTCAAAGCAATCTGACCTAACGTCAGTGCTTTCTAAATTTTTTCCTTAATTCATCGTTCTGACAAAGAACGAACATTCTCTGCAACAATGCAGATGAGTTTATAGAAGATGTACCTCCAGAAATACGAATTTTATTCTGGCTATCGCATAAATTCTCAACTTTAAATTTTGATAAAAAAGTCATATTCCACAAATTTGTTCCAATGGTTGCTTCCATTCCTTTGCGTCCTTGAAATGCCATATGACAGTTAATATAGTGGCTACCAATAACATCTGTAGAAAGAGACATCAGACAATCTCTTTTCTCAAAAGGATTATGGCATTTTAGCCAGAATACAATTTTTTCTATGTCTTATTCATCTCTCTTCATACGACTTTCAGATAAATCCACGTGCTGTTCACTATTCGCTGTTCTCAAATCAGCATATTCCTCCAAACATTCCATGACGTCAAATGCCGATGGCATCCCCAGAAGGTAACGCGCAACAACACTGGATGTGACTCCTCTACCATGCCTCAAATCGGTACCGAAAAATCTATTTAGTGTTTGTTCTATACACATATCACTCCAAACACCACTCGAAGCTTTGTATGTCGTAAGAATAGTAAAATATACTTCTTTTGTGAACCTGTCGAATTCTTATGTATCCATCGTTGTTTCCAAATGCACCATATCCTGTAAGTACCATTGAGCACTTTTGTGCTAACATTTTCATGACACTGCTTAAGTGCAAATCTCAATATCCAATACGTTCTGCTTCGACAAACTGGAGTAAAATAATCACAATCTTCAAATATTGAAGTGTTTCCTCGAATTTCCGAGTTGAACATACTATCATTGTTGATGACGAGATATTGTTGATGATGGAGCTCGTGTTGAATGATTGTTTGGGCTATTACCATCATCTATTGTATATGTAATGTTTTCCGACGTTTCGATAAACATCTTCTATCTTTATCAAGGAGAAAAGTAAGAAACCTTTTGAAAATTATCAATTTTGAAAAAGTAAATATCGACAGAAGTCAATATTGACTTCTGTCAATATTTACTTTTTGAAAATTGATAATTTTCAGAAGGAAAACATTACATATACAATAGATGATGGTAATAGCCCAAACAATCATTCAATACTATCATTGAGCCAATATTACAGTCGCCCGAAGTAGAGGAATTTTCCTTCCATTTTTCGAACATCATTTTCACTTGTTTCTCAATTAAATCAGTCGCAGCTGTATTGCTTGTTTTCAAAATATGAATTCCTATAGCAGTGAAAGTTAATATGTGAGCACGTAAAGCTCTGCTGAAAGCCCTTCAGACATTTTCTTCACTGATTGTGCTGCGTATGAAGTAGCCCAAAGATCTTTCAAACCACTTCCATCCATGATAAAGCCAATGGCGCCCATATATGACATCAATAAATGGAACCCTCCTAATCTCACAGCAATATTTCTAAATTCAGGATTGGTCGACTGCACAATGATAGAGTTAGCTTTGAAATAAGGATGCTGATCGAATGTTACAAAAGTTATTCTACTTTTATTTCTCTTCGTTTCTTCAACTGCATAGAGCAAAGCTGTGTGTAATGTGGTTAAACTGGATGGTGGTGCATTAATGAATGGGACACAATTAACATGCGACATCATATATGTAACGTCTCGTGATAAAATTTCATGAAAACCCTGCCATGTTGGAATATTTTCTATTTCGAGAGATTTCGCACATAAATACGCAACATATGATTTTGGAACTTCAGGTTGTACTTTTATATGAGGTTTTGATTTATCGACGAACTCTACACTCTTCAATGCATCAGGATTCGTGTAACTGAATGGTATCAATTTTATCTTCTTTTGTGAAGCTAAAATAGAAGCAGGTGGCATTTCCATCAGCCTTTTGGAACCTCCTTCATATTCAACATCCTATTCTGGTGTAATGACTTTAATACCCCCCAAACAGTGAAATGTTTCATGACCATCCGACATACTTATATTGTGATCTGTGTTATCAAAAACGAATTGAATGTAAGAGTTTGGATGCGTTAATTTTGCAGGTTGCATAATAACGGAAGCTTCATATAATTGAATTTTGTGGTATGAAGCCGATACTCCTAATTTACTCATCATGTCAATTATCAAACGAGAACCTATTTTTCTGTAGACATAAGTTCCTACAGCTAACTGAAATTTGAAAATGAATATTCTTGAACGAACCATGGAAATTATGGAATGTGCTATTGTATCAAGATTCACATCTTTCCTTGCACTACATTTTGAATCTAGTAAATGGAATAGGGGAGTTTTCAAACTTTCCATAATTTCAGATATAGTACTATCCAAGAATTTACTTGAGAGGGTATAGATTTCATAGTTATAATCTTGTTTTTTTTATATAAGCTACAACGATTTGACCAGCTTTCCGTAAAATTAAATTTTTTTGATAATTACTGAGAGAATCGGGATTAGAAGCCAATCTTCACTAAGCTCCATTATATTGGGAGATTTGTAAAAGACAACCGGTTGCTTCTCACGATGTTGTTCGATGAGAATGACATTACTATATTTCTCTTAAAATTTTTTTATGAAAGTATTATTGTTGAGAAAGTTTTCCCCTCATAACTAACTATATAATAATCTGTTCTTGTAAGTATTCAAAATCCCATCAACGAGTTATTTGAGAAAATGAAATTTTGGTGGGGCAATTATTCATTTCAATGCGTCACTGAAATATCGATTTCAAACTAATGAGTTTAAACCCAATGATTACATGTTATTGATATCCCAAGCGATCTGTTATTCATTCTAATAGACCAAGAATTTCAAATCACACTCTCCAGACAACTTGTGCTGAATCCTACCGTGTTCTAGAACTTCAGATGTCTAGGACCGCTCGCTCGGTTTTGAACTAGGCGCCAAATTTCGAATTCACTGTTATCGCCGCAATAGAGAAATGCCTTATAATAATAATCAATATACAAAATCACTTTCAAGAACGGTAAAGTACATCATTTGGACTAGAATTTTACGCTCTACAACTTTTGTTTAAAACTTTTTCTTACTAAACCTTTTAATTCGCGAAAATATCAGAAAACTATCCACTAATTCTTTTATAATATTATTTTTACTACACAGGAGCTCCGGAAAATATTCATTATGAATTACTTCCAGCTTTTGAATGTACTTGAAATGCTTCTCAGTAGCAAACAATAAACCTTTTTCAGGATCTATTGCTTCTCCTTGTTTGAAGTATGTGAAAATTTGGTGTTCTCCTGTCAGGTGTTTTTATTTTTCCACCAGAATATTACGACATATTTCGCTTCCTAATAACAACAGTTTTCGAGGCTACTGCTCACTCAAGAAATGAGCACTACATATCACATAATTTTTACTCAGGTCTACGTTCCTACGATCTGCAAATTGTATCCACTTTTCAGCGCTGAAAGTACAGAGTATATTAGTTATACCTATGAACCAAATAAATATGTAATTTTTTTTGAATGCGTCAACACTTACACATCCTTTCTCTTCGTAAGATGGAATAATGATAATTCAAGATCGTCTTTTTTACTTTTCCTACAGCTTTTTATCATACAAGTTGATCCGTGAGGCTTATTTGAATATTTATTTACGTGACCGCTGCTCGAAAGTCGTATATCATTATTGACTGAACTTATATCTGCATTTTATCAAATTATCAAATTAATCTTTGATTATACATTGTATACTGATCCTCATGCCTCATAACAATAACATCACATAACCAAAGAAATACCCCTGAAAGAAAAACTACAAATTTTTCATGTTTCGCTCTTAATGGCCCTAATAAATTATAGCATATTTTTTTTTGGTTCGGGACTTGAACCACGAGTTGGCGCTGATGCGACTGTGGTCGCTTCGTTTCCACTCTTTGTATCTTTACTCTATGGTTCTAACATTGTTCTTGCTGACTTGAGCATTGAGATCGATTATGCCAAGTCAACCTGGTAATAAAGAATTAAAACAACTATTTATGGGCTCCCCTCTACTTCGGGTACATAGAATCTGATTACTTATTATATACATAGAAATATAAATATATAGAATGTGTGCATCGTGGAAAATAAGTACTCAAACGTGTAACATTGACCCCGTTCCCTTCAAGGTGTAATGCGCATGCGCCATGAACTCTTGCGCTTGTTAGAAGGGGTTTGTATTTTTGTTACCATGGTTACCGAATGTGACATAATTCAAATTAAACGACAGAATTACTTTGATGATGATGTACCTACAAATGCAACAAATGAATGTAGAAAGTCATAAATGATAAATACATGTTTCATTATATGAGCAGCCGTAGAATTCATTCGATATCGTCTTTTAATTTCAACAACTATCTGACAGTGAAAAATCAAATTGAAGATATCAGTATACAAAATCAAAATTTCAAAAACGAAAGTCTACATTGAGATCCTATGACAAATTCCTTACCTACATAATATTGTTTTCCTGAAATATTCTTTATTAGAAACATTGAGTATAAATCAACCTAGAGGGGAAACGCAGTTCAAAGAAATGAAGCCAAAAATTCTACCGGTAAAGTGGCGGTCTCAAGCAGGTATACACGGTATTATTTATTTCATTGTATTTATGGTTGCAGCGACTTGGTCTCTCTGTTTGAGCTGATCTGAGCCAGGGACGGATTTATTCGACATCACCTTTCAGAATATTTTATTATTTAGATATATGGACTTACTGTCCACTGATCTGTGTATATTTAGATGACGATTTTAATGAATATTGTTGCATATTGTTGATGATATCAAATACGTGAAGTGAATTTTGATCAGTTACGCATGTACGCAAGAAAATTGTATGTAACATATATATTTGAATGGGCAATAAATGGACCAAGTTCTTATTTTATCACTCTTATTTTGAGTAACAACTGGCCAAATAATTTTTATCCTCCGTATTGACCCAAAAATAATTTGATAGTTTTGGCGCAGAGTTAATTCCGGAAAAAAGACTTAGATTTCTGAAATGAATCTGGAGCAGTTCAGGTGAACGAAAAAGAAAAGACAGTGAAATGTTTCGGTGTATTCGGATGTTTGAAGCAACAGAAACAAAATATTCATAGTGAAATTTGATGTTTTCTCGTTTTTTCGCATCAAATCCGTCTGTTTACGAAGATCTCCCGTAAAATATTTTTAATTGATAATGGTAACTTATTACCCCCTTCTAAGAATCGATTAGAATAAGTTCTTAGGATGACTCTACATAATAATTTTTTCAATGGTATAATGTGTAAAAAAAATCGATATTTCAAAATTACCCTATAACTACCTATTGAACCCACAAACCTACCATGTAAATTTCACACTATATTTCCTTCCGTTCGAGAGTGATCGTTTTGACGGAAGAATCGATTTTTACCACACTTTCCGAAATAAAAATGGTAATTAGTGGAATCCTGCACTGAGAATCTGTGAGGATAATGCAAATTGTATTTTTGTTTATTTTATTATTTGAAGAATATATACTGAAAAACAATTTACATTATTTTTTAATGAATTCAGGATAAATGATTTCATCATCAACAAGCCCACTGTACCAATATCCAGAGCACTTATAAAAATAATCATATACACTGACAAATTTCAGGGAATTGTTTTAAGAAATATTTTATTTCGCAAATGAAATGTTACCTGCTTTACCTACTTTACTGCTGCAAACGGAAATGAAAGGGACTACCATTATTATTAGTTCAAAACCGTAATTACTGCTTATAATGACAATCTGGAAAGAACGGCATTCTGTTACTTCTCGGAAAAAATTTCATAATCTCTCAACATGACAATTGTGATCAATATATTTCGGCCATATCAGATATTTTACTGACTGTGACCGGCGATAGAAACCTAATCTACGAACGTTGTCACAGAATAACGTCGTCGAACGACAAAGGAAGACAAGTTCAGGTAAACGTGAATCCGAAACGGCTTCGTTACCAAGATACGGGATGTCAAAGATTAGAGAGATATGGAAGGTGAAATAACGTCGTGCGGTATTAGCGTTCCATGTTATTTACGGTACAGCGCATGCTTTTTCAGTTTGAGATAACGTGTGGTGTTAACGTTACCGCACCACGTAATTTACGGACGGATATGTATGGCCACGGAAACATATTAGACAGCTTTATTTTTCTTCTTATAATTCAGCTTACAGAACGCCATTTTTCTTCGCATACTTTAACATCGTTGATTCCGTTAAAGCGTTCAAATGCAGTTGAAAAATGTCAGTTCAAATTGTTTCAATAGACAACAGATTCCGCGAAAAATTCTAAAATTACAAACTTCTGCCCATATACATAAATACATAAAGGCCAATTGACCATTGAATTTATGTATGTAGAAGATTCTCGAAATTAATCGTTATTGAACTTTATAATTATTTTTCATTTCTCTAGTGGTATTTCCTCGCTGAAAAGCGTCCTAATCGTTTTTATTTGTCATTGAATACCTTCTGATAAACTAAATTATTGGATTAATTTGAAAAATACCTTATAAATCTGCTCTGCACTAATCCGAACTGGGTGTAAATTTTCAGAGTTCTGATTAAAGAGGTCCTACTGTATCTATAACTTTGGAATGCCTAACCGAGAAGTATTACAATTGAGATCGCTCCAATGATCCAGAATTCTGAGTTTAATGCGAGGATGTTCGTCCATTCGTTTACACACACCTTTTGAATATACCTAATGAATTTCAGCTTTATAATTTCCAAGATGAGATGAGAAATAAAATATTTTCAATGGTTTTGATCTTATAGTTTTCTGCAATTTTCCATTTCCGTTAAGTCAGCCCAAACTTGTGACGTTATAGACATAAAATCAGAAACATTGATATAATGTTACATCTTCAATATTAGTACAAATTCTTGTTAAAATCGTATTATTTTGAAAACTAGCGCCCTTAAACGCCTTCCTCACGCTAGTGCTCTTAAACAATTTTCGTAAGATGTAATGACAGCAGAAAGTCTGTCATAGTATTTTAAATTACACAATGAATGTAACGAACAGAATCTTATAACATATTTTCAAGTTTGATCATTATTTAATCAATATTCAAATTCATATTCATTACAAAATACAGCGCAAGTTGAATTATTATGGGACCGTCTATTGTCTATTAAGTTACATAATTGCCTAAAATGTGTGAAACTCCATTAATGTGAAGATATTTTATGGTTGCGTTTACGTTACATTCATTGTGAATAAACCCTCACGATTTTCATTTTTAACTTGAAAATGATAGCCGAACGTAAACGCGCCATTTCAGTTCGAAATCTTATGTTCGTTCAAAGAAGTGTTTCCTGAAATTCTATAAAAACACAAGTATAATATATAAAATCATAACTGAGAAGATCCAATGATTTAACATGGAAAAAATTCGGATAAATCATGATATAAGGGATTCAATATATAATGCTACTATCTTGTCCTCCCCTTGAATCTTAGTTCGGATGAACAAATATCGAAACGAAATAATATATGAATCATTGTGAATAACAATATATTTTCTGAAGCCGGCCCTGGCCATCGTCTAATAGTTCGGTAACTCTCCGCTAGATGCTGTAAAGAACAAATACATTTATTTCCAGAAATATACAGTCCATCTATGAACCAGAAATCGTACTAGTAAATTTCTGGCTTCATTTCTTTGAACTGCGTTTCCCCTCTAGGTAGATTTATACTCAATGTTAGAAATAAACTTTTTTCATGCTGGTGCTTATTTTCCAATACAGAGGTAAAAATGTGTATTCAAAATATTTTCTTCTGTTATATGATCCTAATGAAGCAGAATAATAGCTTGCAGATTGAAATCATTCAAAATTTACAACTTTACCGTCAAATGAGGTCTTTTTTATATGATCGAAACCAAATAAATCCCAAACGTTTAACCTCACAACTCGTTCATGTCATTATTCAACCGACGGAAGAACGAAACCATAAAAATATAAATATAGAATTATTTGAACGAAACACGTTATTCTCCTCGATTCCCTTCTCTAAGCAATTTCCCCTTCGTCGCGCATGCGCAGAACTTCTCAAAAGGCACGGCACAGCCTACTAGATGCTTCACGATTTATTTCAAGGATCAAATTATATCTATAGAATTATTTGATTATATATTGATACTGTTACGAATCAAGAAAGAATAAGAACACGTCAATAGCCCCCTCTACTCCGGGTTCATAGAATATCCGTATACCTGAGGGAGTATAAAAGGGCATATTCAAGGTGTTGAGATCTGTTCTGTTCAGTGTAGTTCAAGGTAGGTTCATGTAGTAAATAAAGGTATTTGGAATCATTTGTTATTGGTCATTGGAATTTATATTATCGAACCCCAAGTTCGTAACAATACTAATCTGACCATAGACCAGTGACAGAGCAACCAGTGACGAGATAACTAGCTCAGACGACTCAATAAATAGCTGCCTCGGAGAACAAACTAAATCGTAGTAGCACGTGTTCATATCAGGTGAGTCTTTACATTTTCGATTCTCTATTTACTTGTCATCCTTAGTATTAGGGGCTTGCTGTAGATTTGCATCTATTAACACAGTATCTCAATATTGATAACTATTGAAATTAGCGAATCCGAAAGAAAATTACAGTCCACTCGTTTGAAATTAATTCATGGTCCTTCATTAGCCGGATTTTCTATGGTATTTTCATACACATTTTCCATACATTGTATATTGGGATATTTTGTCTGGAATTTTCAACGCTGAGGTAACCGTGTTAGCATATTTGCATTTATCAATTCTCTCCGACGTTTGCAGTAACATCGTTGTATTTCTTCTTTTCATTAAAAATTCAATAAATTCTAGTATAAACTTGAATATTTCCTATAATATATACATGTTAGGCCCGAAGACCGAAAACGCTCAGTGGCCGGAAAAAACGGCCACATCGCGTTCTGGCTGTCTTCGAACGCACAGAACGCGTTTTGGTTGTTTTTAAACGCTCGCAACGCGTTCTGGTAATTGTTAAACAGCCGGAACGCGTTTGTCTAACGGCAATTGGTTCAAATGTAAGACCCTGTAGTTTTTTACATTTTTAGAATAATAAAAATAAGTTGTTTCGGAACATGTTTGGTACTTGTGGTCTATCATTTCTTTATGAGCACTGAGCACATTTAATTGTAGTTTTCAACAACTGAATTGTTTCTAATAAAGTAATTAAAAGAGTTATAAATTCAAGTTTGTTTTGTTCTCCACAATAAGTTGGATTTGTAGAAAATAAATTGAAATTCATTTGTTCAATAAAGAACTTTTCACTTTTTCATTCATGCATTTTTATATTATATGCTCGACAATATAAGTTTATTAGTGTAACTTTCTTCCTAGAACTGAAAAACAATTATAAGAAATTTAATATTGTTGAAATGATTCGGCAAGAAAAACCGAACCCATCTTTAGTATCCAATTGTAGTTGTCAATAATAGAATTGTATTTCAATATTCAACTTTGTTTTATGAGGGACAATATAAATTTTATCCTACGCAGGTAGAAAGCGGCAAATAATACAAGTCGAACATTAAGAACGCTTTGTGAGCGTTGAACAATTACCAGAACGCGTTGCGAGCGTTTAAAAACAGCCAAAACGCGTTGTGTGCGTTCGTAGGCAGCCAGAACGCGATGTGGCGGTTTTTTCCGGCCACTGAGCGTTTTCGGTCTTTGGGCCTAACATACATATTAGAAAGACTTCTAAGAAGAGACATTTATATCTATTCAAGTTCCCCTTTGCTGGTTTGCTCCATTTAGCGTATTCTTAGGAAATTAAATAACTACTTTTTCTTAAATTTCCAGTTGCGCCATTTCATATTTAATAACGAATACTAAGTGAACCTATCGAAATTCTCACTTTAGTTTGTTGGTTTCTTTTTTCATTTGTTTTGTTCTCTTCACGTCAACATGCCCCTTTCACCAGAAGAAATAATCGCACGGGCGGATGCGTTGATAGAAATTTCAATTAATCAATTGGTGAAACTTGTGCTAACAACGCGAAACGGCTTGTACGTAACGTAACTAAATTCGCCATGGCCTACAAAGGACTAGAGAAATTGCAGGACTTCGAAAAATAACATTTTTCAATCACGGTAGCTCTAGCAGGGGACACTGAAAAATTAAAAGCACAATCCGCAATTATGAACAATTTCTGTAAAGATGTCTTGAAATAGAAACCATTTACCACCAGCTAGTAACAGACAATAAACCACAAATTTTTTCAGCAAATAATACAACATTTCAAAATGCAACGTTCAATAATGCTAATGATTTTAATTCAATGCGCGGTAAACGCATTTGGTTTACCGCGCATTGAATTAAAAGAATTTTCAGGTAATATACAAGAATTTCCGCTATTTATTGAGCTTTTCGATTCTTTAATACATAACAATGAGAAACTACCTGACATTCAAAACTTCAGCTACCTGATCTCAAAATTAAATGACGAACCACTCGCTTTAATTAGAAATTTACCACTGATTAGCTGGAATTATACGATCGCTTACAATATTTTATAAGACAGATACGATGATAAGAGGTTTAGAGCCATAAATTGTTGACAGGCACTAGGGATGGGACATCATCATCGATGTTTTTCAAACATAGATGTTAACTGATTTCAACATCGATGTTGCGGATAGAATATTAAACATCGGTTTCTCGATGTTTTATATATATTTATGGAAATTCAGCTATTGAATCATTTTTCAGTCAACTAGGTTTGTTTTTATACGATTGATTTATATATTATTCAAAATCATGGATATGAAAAATTGTAGTCAGTACTCAGAATGAAGTGTACAATGAAAGTATGAGAACATATACCGATTTTGCCATCAAATATTCAAAAAATAGTCCATTTTCTGTCTAACTGGAAATATTAGTGACCCTTCTTTGGTACAACCAAAAATATTCAACACTGCAAAATATCGAATTTCATATCCTCATTTTGTTGTCGCCCTGTATAGACAGATGGGTGAAATTAGTCGTCACAGTTATGGTTGACGTCAGGAGAAAGTTATATTCGGGTTTTACCCCAATTTTGTGTTATGATAATTTTGGAATCGGTCGTTTACTATACAGGGTGTCAATTAATTACTTGTGCAAACTTTAAGGGGTTAAACTTTGCGTAATTTCAAAATAAAAAAGTTCATATGAACGACTTGATTTCTGAGATAGAGGGCATCCAAATATTAATTTTACTTGATTTTGTGCTTTCCAGTTTACACTAATTTGGTGATAGGGATATGTAATAAGGAGTATTTGGGACCTTTAATTTATTTCAGTCTCCAGAGTTGTATCCACTTATTGAATCAATTTTTATTTTATGCTTTTCCAAATTTATGTTATAGTTACCTCCATCTTTTTTCTAATATAAGAATTCTCAGTAGACATTGAAATTTTTTTTTGATATATTGGGAATTTATCGTTAAATCATTATGAATGATTGATATACCTAAGAATAATTAAAGTGTAAAAGCACCGATGTTCACAAACATCGATGTTCAGTTAACATCGATGGTACAGTTCGATGTTATCATCGATGTTGGACATCGACGAAAATCTATCGATGTCCCATCCCTAACAGGCATTAGCAGGTCATTCTAAAATCGTTAAAGGGGATTTTAAGTCCTAGAGGGGTTTGACCTTAGACTAGAGAAGAGAGAGGTCGCGTAACACTATGCGTCTTTGTGATTCAATGTGCAACATAAAGTAATGCACCAGTGGTGTACATAGATAATGTACCTCATCTTTATGAAAAATATCGAAATTACTTATATTTTATAGAGCTAATAGTTTAAATATTTTAAGAACTACACAAACTTAAGATTTGAATGGATAGAAAACTTTGATATCAGGCATGATAAATGATTGAAAATTTCTATAACATTTGAGACATCTGAAGATGCTTTAGAATGAGAGGGTTTCAGCGTATATATAATGAAATAATTATACAGTTATCCAATAATTTATTCAGTGAAAATTTATTTTACACATAATCCTGATACATAATACGAAATTTTACTGCCCACTGAATAAAATAAATTTAGTATAATTGCTTCTTATATTAGATTTGTTGTTTGTATTAGATTTAGCAAGAAAGTGTTGTCAGATGACTCAATAAATAGCTGCCTCGGAGAACAAACTGAATCGTAGTAGCACGTGTTCATATCTGGTTAGTCTAGACATTTTCGGTTCTTTATTCACTTGTCAGCCTTAGTATTAGGGGCTTGTTTTAGATTTGTATTTCCTAGTACAGAGTGTTTCAATATTAATACATATTGAAATTAGCGAATCCGAATGAAAATTACAGTCCACTCGTTTGAAATTAATTCAACCATCTTGAAATATATATATGGGACAATTTTTCATAGGATGAGGTATTGTTTGTTCTGCATATCCACATTAACAACTTGAGCTTCAGAACTGTCCAAATGTTTCTTGGAAGATCAAATCCAGGAATTCTTTCAGAAGCATCAGAAATGAGATCTTTATTGAATAATTCATAACAGTTCCATTCTATCTTCTATAATTCTTTATCACTAAAATTCTTATTGAAGAGCGTATTATACCAGAATGGTTTGCGTGGCTTCAATCTGGGAATTCTATTTTGTATAATGTATGAAATAATTGGGAATAAATTAGAAGAAAAATTATATTTACTCCAAGAATTCAGAGCTGTCTGCGAACATGGGGAGGAACAATATTAGACAAAACTGGTAACCAATGAATCGGTGTAGATCTTATGCTGCCAGTAATTAATTATTCTCATGAATGTATTCAAATATCCATAAATTTTTTGTGTATGTGCACCATTCAACAAAACAGAATAACAAACTAAGTTTCAGATGAGGTTTTTAAAAGAGCCGAATAACAAATAATGGTATGGGAAAAAATGTTTCTTTCAATCTCTAGAATCTCAATTAATTAATGATTGAAATTAATATAGTTGTCTAAGACTCACCCTGTATAGTGATTGATGAAGGTCGTAACGAAAGTTTTAATTCTATACCCCTGACATTGCTACAGAAAATAGCACCAATAAATTCAGTAGATTATTATGACGACCATCTCGTAAAAGTTTCAAATACATACAAATTGAGAAAGATACATTAGGGTCAAGCATTATGGTAAAATTAACCATTATGGTTCAACTAGCGATTAGGATTAATAGAGGCAATAATTAAATATATCGTTGATTCTGGTTCGAGTGACCTCACTGACTACCACAAAGACCAAACTATGGGTATCCGATAGTTTGAGAATGAAGGTTTTCTTTGTTAGTTCAAATTAGGGATTTCCATTTATGATTATTAAACAATAGTTAGATGTGAATACTTTATTTGACGAGAGGTAGTTTAGTATAATACTGATTATTTGTTTGCAGATATACAAAAGCAGGTAACAGAATAAAATTTGTTACTAAGTACTCCAGAAGATATAAAATGCAAGACATCCATTATTAGTCTCAAGCAGAACATCAAAAGATGAACACGTGATTTTAGTGAATATTCGAAGAGATAAATTGTAAGACGGATTATCACTATTCCTGTATTATTAATCTTCAATCATGACTACAAGAATAGTTGATACATGGAGTGAACAGCACGTTCAAAAATTTTTGTCAATATGAAAGTTCGACGCGAATAGGAAGAATTCGCAAGGATATACAGTGAACGCGATAAGAGTGTCATGAAGATTGGGAGAAACACGGTTGAGTTCACAGTTCTGCACATGCTTTCACGAATGAAATACTGCGTAGAAATTGGGAAATTACTTTTAGAAGATGATCCATTCATAAATGTCCGCGATCCAGAAGGTTTTTCACATCTTATGATGGCTATTTTGAGGAATAAATATGAATTGGCGGAATTGTTTATTGAGAATGGTACGAATATAGAAGCGAGAGATCTTGGAGGTAGTATTTAAATTTTGCACGCGATTTGGCAGAGAAGATAAAATATATTTGAGTTTCTACTGAAAGAAGGTGCTAGCTTAAATGCAACTGATTACGAAAGAGTAGGTGCAATTCACTATTTTTCCTTTAAAGAAAATACAGATAGAAATGTACGAGCTGTTACTGAAATCTGGAGTTGAAACTAATGCTTCAAGTACGCATACTCAAACTCCATTGCATCTCATTTTAACACTTCACAAAGGTGACAATGGTGAAATTGGTGACTTGTATTATGTGAAAAAATTGATTAAAAATGGAGCAAAACTTCATTTAAAAGATTCAAATGAAGACAACTAACTTCATTTATGTGCTAGAAATATCTTCATTCCTGTGAGTTTGATAATATGTTTAAAGGAAAGTGGTGCTGATCCTACCAACAATCAAAATCTTACCTTTTTTTATATCTAAGTTGAAAAACAAGGAAGAAAGGCCATAGAACTCATCAAATAATTACTAACTGAACAGCCAGCGGGAACTCCAATGACCTGTCAGGAAAACCAGAATACGATAAATGGAGATGAAAAATTGTTGTGTTTCCAGAACTCATGTGAGAGAAAAGCAGATATACTGAACTTAAGAATCGTTGAAGTAAAAAATTCTTTGTCAATCTGGAAACTACTCATTATAGACAAAAATAAACCGATAAATCTTGTGATAATGAGGTCATAAGATGTCCTTTGGAGAAGTTTGATTCCTCTTCTTTTCCAATTTATGGAGATGATATAGCGAGAAAACTCTATGTTACCTTGAGTATTTATGAGAATAAAATTAATTAAATTGTATAATGAACGAGGTCACACACCCCTCATGGAAGCTGTTCTAGAAAACAGACCTGACCTGGTGAAATTATTGATCGAAAATGGAGCAAACTTAGAATCGAGAGACGACGAAGGTAACACTTCAATTTCATTAGCATGTTGGATGAAACAATTGGACATGGTCAAACTGCTACTTAACAGGGGAGCGGACTTACTGGTTACCAACATCCATGGGTGTAATGCACTCGTCTCAATGTTTGTTACTAAAATCGTAAAGACTAATCTTGAATTGTTCGGATTTCTGAAGGATGCTGGATGCAATATTAACGCTTCAACTTTATATAATAAATCTCCGTTTCAATATTTTCTGGCATCATTCACAAAACATTGTGATTGGTTTTATGTAGAAGAATTCCTCAGGTATGTAGTATATTTCAACATACAGAATTTGCTCGGAAATAGGGAACTACATGTTTGCGCCCAAGATAGATCAGTTCCAATAGAGAAAAAAATTCTTTGTCAATCTTGAAAATACTCATTATGGACAAAAATACACTGACGCGAATAAAACTCGATTATGGATGCCAGTTCGATTTCACTGACAAATTATGATTTAACGGTTAATAGAATAGTTGAAACATGGAGTAAACAGCACGTTCAAGAATTTTTGTCAATAAGAAAGTTCGACGTGAATAGGAAGAATTCGCAAGGATATACAGTCTTAGCTAGGTTCTTTATAAAAAAAATCAATGAACGCGATAAGAGTGTCATGAAGATGGTGAGATACAAGGTTGGGTTCACAGTTCTGCACATACTTTCGCGAATGAAATACTGTGTAGAAATCGGGAAATTACTTTTAGAAAATGATCCATTCATAGATGTCCGTGATCCGGAAAATTTTTCACCTCTTATGATGGCTATTTTAAGGAATAAATATGACCTGGCGGAATTGTTTATTGAGAATGGTACGAATATAGAAGCGAGAGATCTTGGAGGTAGTAATTTTGCACGCGATTTGGCCGAGAAGATATATTTGAGTTACGACAGAGATGGTGCTAGCTTAAATGTAACTGATTTGGAAGGAGGTGCAATTCTTTATTTTTCATTTAAAGAAAAGACAGATAGAAATGTTCGAGCTGTTACTGAAATCTGGATGTGATATTAATGCTTCAAGTACGCTTACTCGAACTCCATTTCATCTCATTTTAACACATCAAAAGGTGACAATGGTGAAATTGGTGACTTGTATTATGTAAAAAAATTGATTGATAATGGAGTGAAACTTCAATTAAAAGGTTCAAATGAAGACAGCTAACTTCATTTATGTTCTAGAAATATCTTCATTCCTGTGAGTTTGATAATATATTCAATGGAAAGTGGTGCTGATCCTACCAACAATCAAAATCTTACCTTTTCTTATATCTTAGTTGAAAAACAACGAACAAAGACCATAGAACTCATTAAATACTTAATAACTGAACAGAGAGCGGGAACTCCAATGACATGTCAGGAAATCCAGAATACGATAAATGGAGATGAAAAATTGTTGTGTTTCCAGAACTCATGTGAGAGAAAAGCATATATTCTATACTTAAGAATCGTTGAAGATAAAAATTCTTTGTCAATCTTGAAAATACTCATTATGGACAAAAATACACTGATGCGGAAGATATAAACAGCTTCGTCAACCTGATGGACAAATCCACTTTCCTTCACTTTGCTACACAGTGGGACGACGAAACGGCCTGAGATACGTGTTATCTATCAAAGAAATCCTGAAGTGTATAAGAAGGATGATGTAGCATCTTCCATACGGTTTCAATAAACAAAAATATGGATTAGCAATGGCAAAAAATCTTCTGAAACATGTACGATACTGGGAATTGAATATTGAAAGAGGTCACACACCCCACATGGAAGCTGTTTTAAAAAACAGACCTGACCTCGAGAAATCATTGATCGCAAACTTTGCAAACCTAGAAGCGAGAGGAGACAAAGTAGCACTTCAATTTTATAATCAGGTTGGTTGAAAAAAATTGGACATAGTCAAACTGCTACGTGACGGGAGCGGACTCGCTGGTTACCAACTTCCACGGGTGCTATGCACTCGTCTCAATGTTTGTTACTAAAATCGTCAAGACTAATCTAGAAATGTTAGAATTTCTATTGAATGATGGATGCGATATTATCGCTTTAACTATAACTAGAATAATTCCTCAGGTATGGAGAACATCTCAACATTCAGAATTCGCTAGGGTATAGTGAATTACATATATGAGCCCACATTAGATCAGTTCCAATAAGTTTGATGATACTTTTGATAAGAGAAGGCGCTGATCCTTCTCTTCCAAACAACCAAAATCAAACCTTTTTCGATATAATGCTAAGAAAACATCCAAACAATGCCGTTGAATTAAAGAGATGTGAAGTAGCTGCAGAAAGAACTGAAACATTCGAATTACCATTGGAAATCTAGAATCATTCAAGCGGTAATGAAATATTGGTGAATTTTCTGAACTCATGTATAAGCGAAGCAGACTTGCTGAATTTAAAAATGGTGAACAGGAACTTCTCGTTTCTCCAATTATCAATTTTTGAAAGGAAGGAACTTATAATGCTTTGTCGCAACGACGAAATAAGAACTGCCATGGAAAATTTTGATGGTAGCAACTTCCCGATTAATGGAAAGATTATTGCACGTACTTGCCGTAGAAATTTGGATCTTCTCGAAAGGCAAAATTACTATATATCCTTTTTGGATAAAAAAGGAGGTGAAGACCTGGATCTCAAAACACTCATTACTGTCCTGAATCTCACTCATATAAATCAATATCGAAAGATATACTGGTTGCTTTTTCCTAGGAGAATGAGACGTGAACCCATTGCGCCAAACGGTTGTCCAGGTTTTTCGATGAAACCCGTGCAACCTGGTACTTCAGGGATGCCAATTTTAAACCACAGCTATCATGTACCCGGAGCTCCAAATCATCTTCATTTTCACCAAGCTAACCTTGCTTCTGCTGGTCATATGCCTCACGGAGCTGGCGTTTCCCAGTTCCCTAGGTGTCAGTATTACGATCTCAACTCGTCAAATCATTACTATATGCAGACGATCTATAGAACTTGTGGCGGCATATGGTTCCCAGTGATAACAAGGATACTTTTGGCGGCAACATGTTGCGAAATCACTAAAACAATCATCAGTATGGACAAAACGCAAATCGGGTGTTACCTTCGCCTAATTCTATTTCCTCCATTTTGTCAAAAAGTGGATCTTCTAGCTCCGAAATGGACATAAGACCTGGTAGTAATGACAATTTTCCGGGAGATCCTAGAAGTTTTGAAGATGCTCAAGGAATTCGAGGTGGTGAAGCATGTGCTAATCGTGCTTGAAACCCTGGAAGACATAGACCGGTATGAGCAAATTACGAGTGGTTGAACAGAAGACCCTACCAATCTGCACAAAATAATTAGAATAGTCCGGAGTCAGATCTCATACTATCAGAAACCTCCGGAACACGGGAAACGAACGACAAAACATTGACAAAGGACAAATACAGAGTGGTGTACGCTGACAACCAAAGAATGGAACTCGATAGAGTTTTCTCATTCCACAACAAATATATCGCCATAAGGCAGAAACCAGAACTGGCAGTGAATTTATGCCTTTCTGAACGCCAGGATAAACTATGGTTTTTTGAAACAGAAGAGCTGAAGAGCGCAAACAGACAAAGAAGATGTTTAAGGAGAAAGCTGCCCAAAAACCTAGACATATTTCTCCTCTCAATTTCCCGAAATGGCCAATTTCGCTGAGCCTATCAGGAACCCACAGATGAGTTCGTCAAGTGCATTAGCGATGCAGCAAAGTCAACCAGTGAATGTGCTTACAAGTGGTGGCTTGCTTACACCTCTGACTGCTAGTGAGGACGTGTAAGCGCCAAGATGTTCTTACGCTACTCCACATATAAATCCGCAGAGATCATTCGCGGTAAATTTGGTTATTGTGGTTATACATTGAAAATATGAGTTAAACTTTGTGAATTCACTCAGCATTTGTAAATAATACTGCCGGAATCGACTGTGTTAATTCGGAGACCGAATGTCATCCGAAACATGTACGATACTTGGACTTGTATAATGAAAGAGGTCACATATGTCACATATCTCTCATGGAAACTGATTTAAAAAACAAACCTGACCTGGTTCAATTATTGATTGCATTGTTGGATGAAAAAATTGGACATGGTCAAACTGCTACGTGACAGGGGAGCGGACTTGCTGGTTACCAACATCCACGGGTGCAATGCACTCGTTTTAATATTTGTTTTTAAATTCGTAAAGATTAATCTAGAATTGTTCGAATTTCTAATGGATGCTGAATGCGATATTAACGCTTCAACATTTTAAAACAAATCTCCGTTTCTCTATTTTCTGGTATCATTTACTTAACATAGTGATTGGTTATACGTAGAAGAATTCCTCAGGCATGGAGTACATCTCAACATACAGAACTCGCTCGGAAATAGTGCTACTACAACATGCACATGCTTAAGCGAAAAAAACTCTATTATGGATGCCAGTTCGATTTCACTATTTAGAAAATGATCAATTCATTGATGTCCGTGATCCAGAAGGTTTTTTTACCTCTTATGAGGGCTATTTTAAGTAATAAATATGACCTGGCGGAATTGTATATTGAGAATGGTACGAATATAGAAGCGAGAGATCTTGGAGGTAGTATTAAAATTTTCCACGCGATTTGGCCAAGAAGATTAAATATATTTGAGTTACGACTGAGAGATGGTGCTAGCTTAAATGCAACTGATTAGGAAGGAGGTGCAATTCGTTATTTTTCCTTGAAAGAAAATACAGATAGAAATGTTCGAGCTGTTACTGAAATCTGGATGTGATATTATTGCTTCAAGTACGCTTACTCGAACTCCATTGCATCTCATTTTAACACTTCAAGAGGTGACAATGGTGGAATTGGTGACTTGTATTATGTAAAAAAAATTGTTTGAAAACGGAGTGAAACTTCATTTAATAGATTCAAATGAAGACAGGTAACTTCATTTATGTGCTAGAAATATCTTCATTCCTGTGATTTTGATAAAATATTCAATGGAAAGTGGTGCTGATCCTACCAACAATCAAAATCTTACCTTTTTTTATATCTTGGTTGGAAAACAACGAAGAAAGACCATAGAACTCATTAAATATTTAATAACTGAACAGCGAGCGGGAACTCCAATGACTTGTCAGGAAATCCAGAATACGATAAATGGAGATGAAAAATTGTTGTGTTTCCAGAACTTATGTGAGAGAAAAGCAGATATTCAAAATTTAAGAATCGTTGAAGAAAAAAATTCTTTGTCAATCTTGAAAATACTCATTATGGACAAAAATACACTGATATGGAATATATAAACTGCTTCGTCAACCTGAAGGTCAAATCCACACTCTTTCACTTTGCTACACAGTGAGACGACGAAACGGCTCTAAGATAATTGATATCTAGAAATCCTGAAGTGTACAAGAATGATGATGAAGCATCTTCCGCTTTTTATACGGCTTCAACAAACAAAAATGGATAAGCAATGGCAGAAAATCTTCTGAAACATGTAAGATACTTGGAATTGAATAATTAAAGAGGTCACACCACCCCTCATTGAAGCTGTTTTAAAAGATCGACCTGACGTGATCAAATTATTGATCACAAAATGAGTAAACTTAGAATCGAGAGACGACAAAGTAACACTTCGATTTAATTAGCATGTTTGATGCTATTGGACATGGTCAAACTGCTACGTGACAGGGAAGCGGACCTACTGGTTACCAAAATCCATGGGTGTAATGCACTCGTCTCATTATAAACTGCTACGTACATCTGTCTATGCAGTAAACACCCCTGCACTAGGCTGAATATATTGGATCTTAAGCCGCCGTGGAATATATTCTATCAAGAGAACTCGATGTGTTGGTGAGAAAGAAGCTTGGGTTCACAGTTCTGCACATGCTTTCGCGAATAAAACACTGCGTAGAAATCGGAAATTACTTTTAGAAAATCATCCATACATAGATGTCCGTGATCCAGAAGGTTTTTCACCTCTTATGATGGCTATTTTGAGGAATAAATATGGGCTGGCGGTATTGTTTATTGAAAAAGGTGCGAATATAGAAGCTAGAGATCTTGTAGGTAGTATTTAAATTTTGCATGCGATTTGGGCGAGAAGATTAAATATGGTTAAGTTACTACTCAGATGTGGTGCTAGCTTAAATGCAACAGATTACGAAAGAGTAGGTGCATTTCACTATTTTTTCTTTAAAGAAAATACAGATAGAAATGTACGAGCTGTTACTGAAATCTGGATGTGATATTAATGCTTCAAGTATGCTTACTTTAACTCTATTGCATCTCATCTTAACACTTCAAAAGGTGACAATGGTGAAATTGGTGACTTGTATTATGTGAAAAATTTGATTAAAAATGAAGCGAAACTTCATTTGAAAGATTCAAATGATGACAGCGAACTTCATTTATGTGCTAGAAATATCTTCATTCCTGTGAGATTGATATTATATTTGATGAAAAGTGGTGATGATCCTTCCGTTTCCAACAAGCAAAATCTCACCTATTTGGATATTTTAGTTGAGAAACAACGAACAAATGCCATAGAAGAATATGAATATTCAATAAATGAACAGCGAGTGGGAACTTCAATGATCTGTCAGGAAATCTAGATTACCATATAGGTAGATGAAAAACTGTTGAATTTCAAGAAATCATGTGAGAGAAAAGTTGAAATTCTAAATTCCAGAATCGAAATTCCAGAATTCCAGGAGAAAAAAATTCTTTGTCAATCTTGAAAATACTCATCACGGACAAAAATACACTGATGTGGAAGATATAAACTGCTTCGTCAACCTGATGGACAAATCCATACTCCCTCACTTTGCTACACAGTGGGACGACGAAACAGCCCTGAGATACGTGTAATCTAGAAATCCTGAAGTGTATAAGAAGGATGATGAAGCATCTTCCGCTTTACATACGCTTTCAACAAACAAAAAGGGATTAGCAATGGCAGAAAATATTCTGAAAAATGTACGATACTTGGAATTGAATAATGAAAGTGGTCACACACCCTACATAGAAGCTGTTTTAAAAACCAGACCAGACCTGGTGAAATTATTGATCGCAAAATATGTAAACGTAGGATCGAAGGACGACGAAGTAACATTTCAATTTCATTAGCATGTTGGTTGAAAAAATTGGACATGGTCAAACTGCTACGTGACAGGGGAGTGGCCTTGCTGGTTACCAACTTCCGCGGGTGTAATGCTCTCGTCTCAATGTTTGTTACTAGAATCGTATAGACTAATCTAGAATTGTTCGGATATCTGAAGGAACCTAGATGCAATATTAACGCTTTAAATTTATATAATAAATCTCCGTTTCACTATTTTCTGGCACCATTCACAAAACATGTGTGATTGGTTTTATGTAGAAGAGTTCCTTAGGTATGGGGTACATGACAACAAGTAGAACTCGCTCGAAAATAGTGAACTACATATATGCGCCCAAAATAAATCAGTTCCAATAGATTTGATGATATATTTGATATGAGAAGGCGCTGATCCTTCTCTTCGAAACAACTGAAATCAAACCTTTTTCGATATAATGCAAGAAAAAATCGAAACAATGCCGTTGAATTAATGAGATATATAGTAGCTGCAGAAAGAACTGGAACATTCGAATTACCATTGGAAATCCAGAATCATTTAAATGGTAATGAAGTTTTGGTGAATCTTCTGAACTCATGTACAAGCGGAGCTGATTGGCTAATTTGAAAAATGATAAACATAACCTTCTCGTTACTGGATTTATCACTTTTTGAAACAAAGGCTGTTATAAAGCTTTGTCTCAACGACGAAATTAGGACTGCCATAGAAAATTTTGATGGTAGCAACTTCTCGATTTATGGAAAGATTATTGCACGTAGCTGCCGTAGCACTTTGGATCTTCAAGAACGGGAAAATTACTGCATATCCCTTTTGGATAAAAGAGATGCTGAAGACCTGGATCACGAGACACTCATTACTGTCCTGAATCTCAATCATATAAATCAATATCGAAAGATATAATGGTCCTTTTTCCTAGGAGCATGAGACGTGAACTCATTGCGAGAAACAGTTGTCCAGGTTTTCCTGATGAATCCCGTGCAACCTGGTACATCAATGATGCCAAAGCTAACCTTGCTCCTGCTGGTCATATGACACTCGGAGCTGGGTTTCCCAAGTCAATCTCCAAAGACATGGTGAATTGCATCCTTGGTATCAGGGTTACGATCTCAACTCAGCATATCATTACTATATGTAGAACGGTCCATACAACATGTGCAATCATGTTTTTCCTAGTGATAACAAGGACATTTTGGCGGTGAACGTGTTGCAATATCACCAGAACAATCATCAGTATGGACAAAACGCAAATCGGGTGATACCTTCGCCTAATTCAATTTCCTCCGTTTTGTCAAAAGGAGGACCTTCTAGCCCCGAAATGGACAAGAGACCTGGTAGTAATAACAATTTTCCGGGAGATCCTAGAAAGTTTGAGGGTGCTCAAGGAATTGGTGGTGGTGAACCAAGTGCTAATCGTGCTAGAAACCCTGCAAGACATGGACCGGTAAGAGCAAATTACGAGTGGTTGAACAGAAGACCCTACCAATCTGCACAAAATAATTAGAATAGTCCGGAGTCAGATCTCATACTATCAGAAACCTCCGGAACACAGGAAACGAACGGCAAAACATGGACAAAGGACTAATACAGAGTTGTGTACGCTGACATCCAAAGAATGGAACTCGAAAGAGTTTTCACGTTCCAGATCAAATATATCACCATAAAGCAGAAATCTGAACTGGCGGTGACTTTAGGCCTTTCTGAACGCCAGGTAAATATATGGTTTTTTAAAACAGAAGAGCCAAAGAGCACAAACAGACCAAGAAGATGTTGGAGGAGAAAGCTGCCCAAGAAGCTAGACATATTTCTCCTCACAATTTCCCGAACTTGGCCAATTTCGCTGAGCTTATCAGGAACCCACAGATGAGTTCGTCAACTGCATTAGCGATGCAGCAAACTCAACCAGTGAATGTGCTTACAAGTGGTGGCTTGCTTACACCTCTGACTGCTAGTGAGGACGTGTAAGCGCCAAGTTGTTCTTACGCTACTCCACATATAAATCCGCAGAGATCATTCGCGGTAAATTTGGTTATTGTGGTTATAAATCGTAAATGTGAGTTAAACTTAGTGAATTCACTCAGCATTTGTAAATAATACTGCCGGAATCGACTCTGTTAATTCGGAGACCGAATGTCATCTGAAACGTGTACGATACTTGGACTTGTATGATGAAAGAGGTCACATACCCTTCATGGAAACTGTTTGAGAAAAACAGATCTGAACTGGTTTAATTATTGATCGCAAAATGTGCAAATATAAAATCGAGAGACGACGAAGGAACACTTCAATTTTATTAGCATGTTGGATGAAAAAATTGGATATGGTCAATCTGCTATCTAACAGGGGAGGGGACTTGCTGGTTACCAACATCCACGGGTGCAATGCACTCGTTTCAATGTTTGTTACTAAATTCGTAAAGATTAATCTAAAATTGTTCGAATTTCTAATGGATGCTGGATGCGATGTGAACGCTTTAACATTTTGAAACAAATCTCCGTTTCTCTATTTTCTGGCATCATTCACTTATCATAGTGATTGGTTATACGTAGAAGAATTCCTCAGGTATGGAGTACATCTCAACATACAGAAGTCGCTCGGAAATAGTGAACTACATATAGTATATGCGCCCAAAATAAATCAGTTCCAATAGATTTGAAGAGTTATTTGATGTGAGAAGGCACTGATCCTTCTCTTCGAAACAACCGAAATCAAACCTTTTTCGATATAATGCTAAGAAAAAATCGAAACAATGCCGTTGAATTAATGAGATATGTAGTAGCTGCAGAAAGAACTGGAACATTCGAATTATCATTGGAAATCCAGAATCATTTAAATGGTAATGAAGTATTGGTGGCTCTTCTGAACTAATGTGTAAGCGAAGCAGATTAGCTAAATTGAAAAATAATAAACTGAACCTTCTCGTTTCTGGAATTATCACTTCTTGAAACAAAGGATCTTATAAAGCTCTGTCGCAACAACGAAATTAGGACTGCCATGGAAAATTTTGATGGTAGCAACTTCCCGATTTATGGAAAGATTATTGCACCTAGTTGCCGTAGAACTTTGTATCTTCAAGAAAGGGAAAATTACTGTATATCCCTTTTGGATAAAATAGGTGGTGAAGACCTGGATCACGAGACACTCAATACTGTCATGAATCTCACTTATATAAATCTATATCGAAAGATATACTGGTCGCTTTTTCCTAGGAGCATGAGACGTGAACCCATCGCGCCAAACGGTTGTCCAGGTTTTCCGATGAATCCCGCGCAACCTGGTACTTCAGGGATGCCAAATTTTAACCACAGCCATCATGTACCCGGAGCAACAAATCGTCCTCATTTTCACCCAGCTAACCTTGCACCTGCTGGTCATATGCCACACGGAACTGGCGTTTCCCAGGACATTCACCAAGGACATGGTGAATTGCATCCTTCGTATCAGGTTTACGATTTTAGCTCGGCAAGTCATTACTATATGCAGAACGATCAATAGAACTTGAGGCATCATGTGGAACGCAATAGGAGTATCATGAAGATGCAGCTAGATAATGGTGAGAATCCTCTATTTACTCATGAAGACTTTGGAAGACTCTCATTAATATTCATGTCCCTTCGCGCTAAAGGTAAGTCTGTCAGAATTTTGAATAGTTAGCATAAATCACTTTGATTTATACATGAAGTGATTAGAATGGCCTTTCGGCTACTTCGTGATGAGAAGAGTGAATCTAGTGTTTATTTTCATATTCAGTTTCTTCAGTTATTATTTACTGACCATCGCGATATGAAACGAAGAAAACTCACTGTCTTTAACCACTGCGTTAATTTTAACTTTGATTTTTGACGTCAAAAGAAACATTTTCTTCTTATGACATTTTTCCACTTTTGGCCTTGTTCAAAAGAAGTAGTGTTGAAATTTCATAAAATAAATTGCATTTTCACCTGTAATATTCAAACGACAATATCTATTGAAATGATCTCTTGTAGAGGGTTTTTATATCAGTCTTGCGTATTTTGGCATCAGTAGATTTATTCCATGTCTTGTGAGTTTCTCACTACTACTGTACAGATTGGTTAAATTGCATGAACAACAAATATCAATGGAACTAGAGTTCCGTAACTTGTACTTCCTAGAATCATCATTCTTTATTGCAGATAAAAAGATTTATCATCTCTTTGTCTTAATTGCACCATTTTTGAGATTTTTGAAGTTGAGAGGAATTAAATCAGATATATTCATCTGATGAAACATAAATGAGTGAATCATTTCTTAGAGGGGAAAATAATGTTTTAAAACATTTCATATACAATAGTGGATGCTGTGGAAGTTAATTTTCATTCAATCTAAACTGAAATTAAGAAGGGGATTTTCCCAATGTGAAAACTAGAAATATTTATAACTTTTTAACGCAGCTGAATATGGAAAAGCGGTATGGAAAAAAGTGTTTGTGTTGATCACAAGAACCTATGATTAAAATTATGGCTGTGGTCAAAGACTCACCCTGTATATTGTTATGATTATCTGCTATGTCTCAATCATGAAGTATTTCAAGTTAAAATAATATAATTTGAAAGACTATTCAGAAATGTCAGTGAATAATGATATTTTTTCAAAAATGATTACTTTTTATTATTTGAAATAACGAATTACAAACTTAAAATTTCATTTCGATGTGATTCTTTTATAATTCGTAGAAGTACAAAAAAATCTATTCTTCTGTGACTTTATTATGAAATAAAAAAAAACTTATCGAAATAACACACAACGAAATGCAAGATATCGATACCTTCCATAAAAGCACAAATTTTTGTTGAGATCCGACAAATCACAGCAGCAATGATTTTTGGAACAATTGATTTTGGACGACCTTCACGAAATTAGTCTTGAAGTAAACTATGATCTCTGTTGAATTCACCATACCATCGATAAATACTTGTCCTTGATGGAGCTTTATCGCCAAAAACAGAATTAAGTTCATCGCTGCACTGTTGTTGAGTTAATCCACGCCGAAAGTGGATAAAAATAATCGTACTAAAATGTTTGATTTAATTTAATTTTTTCTGCGAGATGAATGATTTAAGATACTGTAAACAATACAAATGTTGCGCGTATGTCAAAACTTTCTGACTACGTATAACCTTAAAAATGTCGTGCTTTACGATAGAGCGGTTGGCAGATTGCTACACTTGGATCTCCAATCCCAAAATATAAATAAAAACCCTCGTATATGACTTATTACCTTTAACACACCCTAGTTGAATAATTCTAACAATTAGTGTACTATATTTTTGGATAACTACATATATTGAAGATTTCTTATTTTTCAACAATGTTTCAGATCCAGAATTAGCGATCTTAGTGTTGAGTTATATGGAAGATATCAACTGCATCACCCACCTGAAGCACATCCACACCCATTCTCTTTGCTACACAATGGGTAGACGAAACGGTCCTGAAATACGTGTTATCTAGAAATTCTGAAGTGTATAAGAGGGATGATGAAGATTCTTTTGCTTAACATACGGTTTCAAGAAAAAAAAATTGGATTAGCAATGGCAGAATGTCTTCTAAAACTTGTACAATACGTGGAATTGTATAATGAAAGAGTTCACACACTACTCATGGAAGCTGTTTTGGAAAAACAGACCTGGCCTGGTGAAATTATTGATCCCAAAAGGTACAAACTTCAAATCGAGAGACGACAAATGTAACACTTCAATTTAATTAGCATGTTGGACGAAAAAATTAGACATGGTCAAATTGCTATGTAAGAGGAAGAGGACTTACAGCTAACCAACTTCCACGGGTGCAATGCACTCGTATCACTGTTTGTTACTATAATCGTAAAGACTAATCAAGTATTGTTCGAATTTCTAATGGATGCCATATTAAGGCTTTAACTCCATATAACATATATAAACTGCTACGTACATCTGTCTAAGTAGTAAACACCCCTGCACTATGCTGAATATATTGGATCCAAAGCCGCCGTGGAATATGTTCTATCAAGAAGACCCGATTTGATGGGGAGAAACAGGGTTGGGTTCATAGTTCTGCACATGCTTTCGCGAATAAAACACTATTATGGATGCCAGTTCGAGTTCATTGACAAATTATGATTCAACGGTTAATAGAATAGTTGATACATGGAGTTCAAGAATTTTTGTCAATAAGAAAGTTAAACGTGAATAGGAAGAATTCGCAAGGATATACAGCTTAAGCTAAGTTCTTTAAATAAAAAATCAGTGAACACGATAAGAGTTTCTTGAAGATGGTGAGAAATAAGGTTTGGATCACAGTTCTGCACATGCTTTCGCAAATGAAATTATGCGTAAAAATCGGGAAATTACTTTTAGAAAATGATCCAGTCATAGATGTCCGTGATCCAGAAGGTTTTTCACCACTTGTGATGGCTATTTTAAAGAAAAAATATGACCTGGCGGAATTTTTTATTGAGAATGGTGTGAATATAGAAGCGAGAGATCTTGGAGGTAGTATTTAAATTTTGCACACGATTTGGCCGAGAAGATTAAATATATTTGATTTACTACTGAGAGATTGAGCTAGCTTAAATGTTACTGATTCTGAAAGAGTAGGTGCAATTCACTATTTTTTTTTAACGAAAATTCAGACAGAACATAGATTGTATGAGCTGTTACTGAAACCTGGATGCGATATTAATGCTTCAAGTACGCTTACTCCAACTGAATTACATCTCTTTTCAACATTAACAAAGGTGAGAGGGGTGAAATTGGTGACTTGTATTATGTGAAGATAGTGATTGAAAATGGTGCGAGACTTCATTTAAAATATTTAATTAAAGACAGCGAACTTCATTTATGTGTTATAAATACGTGACAGGGGAGCGGACTTACTGGTTACCAACTTCAACGGGTGCAATGCACTCGTCTCAACGTTTGTTACTAAAATCGTATAGGCTAATCAAGGATTGTTCGAATTTCTAATGGATGCCATATTAATGCGTTAACTTCAGATAACAAATATAAACTGCTACGTACATCTATCTAAGCAGTAAACACCCCTGCACTATGCTGAATATATTAGATCTAAAGCCGCCGTGGAATCTGTTCTATCAAGAAAACTCGATTTGATGGTGAGAAAGAAGCTTGGGTTCACAGTTCTGCACATGCTTTCGCGAAAAAAACACTGCGTAGAAATAGTAAATTACTATTAGAAAATGATCCATTCATAGATGTCCGTGATCCAGAAAGTTATTAACCTGTTATGATTGCTATTTTAAGGAATAAATATGACCTGGCGGAATTGTTTATTGAGTATGGTACGACTATAGAAGTGAGAGATCTTGGAGGTAGTATTTGAATTTTGCACGCGATTTGGTCGAGAAGATTAAATATATAATATTTGAGTTACTACTGAGAGATGGTGCTAGCTTAAATGCAACTGATTACGAAGGAGTAGGTACAATTCACTATTTTTTGTGATATTAATGGTTCAAGTACGCTTACTAGAACTCCATTGCATCTCATTTTAACACTTTAAAAGGTGTCAATGGTGAAATTGGTGACTAGTATTATGTGAAAAAATTGATTGAAAACGGAGTGAAACTTCATTTAAAAGATTCAACTGAAGACAGCTAACTTCATTTATGTGCTAAAAATATCTTCGTTCCTGTGAGTTTGATAATATATTTAATGGAAAGTGATGCTGATCCTACCAATAATCAAAATCTTAACTTTTTTTATATCCTAGTTGAAAAACAACGAAGAAAGACCATAGAACTCATTAAATATTCAGTAACTGACCAGCGAGCGGGAACTCCAATGACCTGCCAGAAAATCCAGAATACGATAAATGGAGATGAAAAATTGTTGAATTTCCAGAACTCATGTGAGAGAAAAGCAGATAATCTAAATTTAAGAATCGTTGAAGAAAACAATTTTTTGTCAATCTTGAAAATACTCATTATGGACAAAAATACACTGATGTGGAAGATATAAGCTGCTTCGTCACCCTGAAGGACAAATCCACGCCCCTTCAATTTGCTACACAGTGGGACGACGAAACGGCCCTGAGATACGTGTTATCTAGAAATCCGGAAGTGTATAAGAAGAATGAAGCATCTTACGCTTTACATACGGTTCAAACAAACAAAAATGGATTAACAATGGCAGAAAATCTTCTGAAACATGTACGATACTTGGAATTGAATAATGAAAGTGGATGCTGTTTTAAAAAACTTACTCTCTTATTATTGATCGCAAAATGTGCAAACTCAGAATCGAAAGACGACGAAGTAACACTTAAATTTAATTAGCATGTTGGATGAAAAAATTGGACATGGTCAAACTGCTATGTGACAGGGGAGCGGACTTGCTGGTTACCAACTTCCACGGGTGCTATGCACTCGTCTCAATGTTTGTTACTAAAATTGTAAAGACTAATCAAGGATCAATCGAATTTCTAATGGATGCCATATTAATGCTTTAACTTTATATAACAAATATAAACTGCTACGTACATCTGTCTAAGCAGTGAAGATCCCTGCACTATGCTGAATATATTGGATCTAAAGCCGCCGTGGAATATGTTCTATCAAGAAAACTCTATTTGATATTACTTAAAATTTGCACGCGATTTGGGCGAGATTTTAAAATATATTTGAGTTTCTACTGAAAGAAGGTGCTAGCTTAAATGCAACTGATTACGAAAGAGTAGGTGCAATTCACAATTTTTTCTTTAAAGAAAATACAGATAGAAATGTACGAGCTGTTACTGAAATCTGGATGTGATATTAATGCTTCAAGTACGCTTACTTTAACTCCATTTCATCTCATTTTAACATTTCACAAAGGTGACAATGGTGAAATTGATGACTTGTATTATGTGAAAAAATTGATTAAAAATGGAGCAAAACTTCATTTAAAAGATTCAAATGAAGACAGCGAACTTCATTTATGTGCTAGAAATATCTTCATTCCTGTGAGATTGATAATATATTTAATGAAAAGTGGTGCTGATTCTTCCACCTCCAACAAGCGAAATCTTACCTGTTTGGATAATTTAGTTGAAAAACAACGAACAAATGCCATGGAAATCAATAAGTATTTAATAACTGAACAGCGGGTGGGAACTCCAATGATCTGTTAGTAAATCCAGATTACGATAAATGAAGATGAAAAACTGTTGAATTTCCAGAATTCATGTGAGAGAGAAGGTGATATTCTAAATTCCATAATCGTTGAAAAAAAATTTCTTTGTCAATCTTGAAACTATTAATTATGGACAAAAATACACTGATGTGGAAGATATAAGCTGCTTCGTCACCCTGAAGACCAAATCCACTCCCCTTCGCTTTGCTACACAATGGTTCGACGAAACGGCTCTGATATACGTGTTCTCTAGAAATCCGGAAGTGTATGTGAAGAATGAAGCATATTCGCTTTACATACGGTTTCAACAAACAAAAATGGATTAACAATGGCAGAAAATCTTCTGAAACATGTACGATACTTAGAATTGAATAATGAAAGTGGTCACACAACCCTCATGGAAGCTGTTTTAAAAAACTTACCCTGGTGAAATTATTGATCCCAAAATGTACAAACTTAGAATCGAGAGACAACGAAGTAACACTTCAATTTTATTGCTTGTTTGATGAAACAATTGGACATAATCACTGCTACGTGACAGGGGAGCGGACTTGCTGGTTACCAACTTCCACGGTGCTATGCACTCGTCTCAATGTTTGTTAATAATATCGTAAAGGCTAATCTAGAATTGTTAGAATTTCTGATGAATGCTGGATGCGATATTATCGTTTTCACTATTTATAACAAGTCTCCGTTTCACTATTCCCTTGCATCATTCTCTAAACATAGTGATTGGTAATATGAAGAATAATTCCTCAGGTATGGAGTACATCTCAACATACATAATTCGCTAAAAATATTGAACTACATATATGGGCCCAAAATAGATCAGTTCCAATAGATTTGATGATACTTTTGATAAGAGAAGGTGCTGATCCTCTTCCAAACGACCAAAATCAAACCTTTTTCGATATAATGCTAAGAAAGCATCCAAACAATGCCCTTGAATTAATATGAGATATGAAGTAGCTGCAGAAAGAACTGAAACATTCGAATTACCATTGGAAATCCAGAATCATTCAAGTGGTAATAAAATATTGGTGAATAATCTGAACCCATGTATAATCGAAGCAGATTCGCTGAATATAAAAATGGCGAAAAGAAACTTCTCGTTTCTGGAATTATCATTTTTTGAAAAGAAGGAACTTATAATGCTTTGTCGCAACAACGAAATTAGGACTGTCATGGAAAATTTTGATGGTAGCATTCTCCTGATTTATGGAAAGATTATTGCACGTACAGGCCGTAGAAGTTTGGATCTTCTCGAAAGGGTAAATTACTGTATAATCCTTCTGGATAAAAAAGGTGGTGAAGACCTGGATCACGAGACTCTCATTACTGTCCTGAATCTCATTCATATAAATCAATATCAATAGATATACTGGTGTTCTTTTCCTAGGAGCATGTAACGTGAACTCATTGCACCAAACGGTTATCCAGGTTTTCCGATGAATCACGTGTAACCTGGTACTTCAGGGATGCCAAATTTCAACCATAGTTATCATGTATCCGGAGCTCCAAATCATCCACATTTTCATCCGGCTCACCTTGCTCCTGCTTGTTATATGAGACACAGAGCTGGTGTTTCTCAGGTCAATCACCAAGGACATGGTGAATTGGTATCAGGCTTACGATATCAACTCAGCAAATCATTACTAAATGCAGAACGATCAATACATTATGTGGCATCATGTGTTTTTCAGTGATTACATGGATATTTTTGGCGGTAAGATATTGCAAAATCACCAGAACAATCATCAGTATGAACAAAACGCAAATCGGGTGTTACCTTCGCCTAATTCTATTTCCTTCGTTTTGTTACGAAGAGGACCTTCTAGCCCCGAAGTGGACATGAGACCTGGTAGTAAAACAATTTTCCGGGAGATCCTAGAAATTTTGAGGGTGTTCAAGTAATTCGTGGTGGTGAAGCAAGAGCTAATCGTGCTGGAAACCCTGGTAGACCTGGACCGGTAAGAGCAAATTACGAGTGGTTGAATCATAATGAATGAATCTGTAGGATCAGGCTCCTAAATGTATTTATTTAAAATAAATTCAAACACCAGTGAGATCTAAAAAATTAAAAGGAGTAGTAAAAAGAGTTATATCGTGTGATGATTATTTGAAACTATTGTTCGAAGGTGAAAATAAGATAATTACTCAGAGGAATAAAATCTCCGAAAACCATCGAGTATATTCTGTTCAACAAGTAAAGGTAGCTCTATGTAAATTAGATTCGAAACGTTTTATAACTAATAATCATCATTCACTTCCATGGGGTCATTAGGCAATATTATAGTTTATAGAAAATAGAAGATTTGATGATGATATTATGCTGGGGTACAGCATTGCAGCAATAAAAAAAACTTTTTCATTGCAACCTCAATTAGTTGAAGAATTCAAGAGTAAATTCTCCAAACAATTTGATGAATTGGATAAATTTTCCATCAAACAAGGATGATCGAGGGGGATGTACTACTGTACCTACAAGGATTCATAAAATCATTGGATGAAATCGAAGTATGCGTTGTTGGAAGACATTGTTATTCAATGAGAGAAAAAGGTGGGATGCTTTCGAAGATGATCTTGGTGGCGATTTAGATGATGAAGATGATGAAATGTTCAAACCAATATTATTTAGAGGTTTTATAGATGGAATCCCGATCAGTGTATATACTCTGGGTTGCACAAAAACGTTAGATCGTACGCATAAGTTTAATTTATAACTGAATACATTCAGTCAATTGAATGAGCGTTCTTCTCTTCACATAGAGAGGAAAGCCTAGAATATGAAAGAGGCTGTATTAATAGATTGTTACTATAGTAAATCTCATAAAAATACTGATTGTAAGGAAATTTATAAGAATATATTGGTTCATAATCCTCCTCATTTGAAATATTAGTTAGTCGAATTTCTGTCCATACCTGTGATATATCGCCGATTTTTTTTATTGATATGACAAGTTAGAGGATGATCCTCCTGACTTAGATGATGATTGTACTAATGATGATGATATGAATGATATTGATGATGATTATTATTTTTGAGTGTAAATAAAAGACATAGACATATTTTTTTTTATTTTATTCGTTTCCTCTTCGAGCATTTTGGAGATCACATAACAATTCAGTGTTGTTCAGAAACATATACTCACACACTATCATACTCTCAATCGAGGGATTCAGATCATAAAATGCTTCAATCAATTTGACAATTGTCTCCAAATTATGTTCATTTATAATATTCATTCATATTATATATAAAATTCTTGTAATAAGATCTAAACTTTAATTTTGTTAACATGTCTAAGCTATTATTTAACAAATTTGTATCGAGATCTAGTAATCTAATAACAACGTCAGTAACTAAATATATATGATTATTATTTCTACATATGTGAATCAGCTTGAATCCATTTACACTTGTCGTTGTGATACAAATATCCTCCAGAAATCTTATGTAGTAAACTTCCTTCCGTTTTAGAACTTCGATGAATATAATCCATTAAGGATAATAAACAGTTATAGATGAGTAGTTTCCATGAAAATTGACAGATAATTTCACTGCTGCCTCAAAGGATCTCACACTACTCAATCCAATATCGATGTTGAATTCACTAATAGGAATATTCATATTCAAAATGAGTTTTTCATTCATATCCGTTAATAAGCAATCATATGCAAAGTTTACTAGATTATATTCACTCAGGAGGTCACATATATTGCCCATTCGACGTTCAACTAACATTTGAAATTTTCTTGATTTATGAAAGATTGGAATTATCAATCCATTCGTCATGAGACTTATCAAAACCGTGCCATCTAACAAGAATTTTATTTCCCTTTTAGCCTAGAACTCGTTCAACTTAATAGACATCGGAATATTTCACCCTTTGTGGTTCATGTTTATAGAAAGCACCTTATCCGCATTTTCACCCAGCTAACCTTGCTCCTGCTGGTTGTATGCCACACGAAGCTGGCGTATTTCAGGTCAATCACCAAGGACATGGTGAATTGCATCCTTGGTATCAGGGTTACGATGTCAACTCGGCAAATCATTACTATATGTAGAACGATCAATACAACATGTGGCATCATGTGTTCCCCAGTGATTACAAGGATATTTTTGGCGGCAACATGTTGCCAAATCACCAGAGCAATCATAAGTATGGACAAAACGCAAATCGGGTGTTACCTTCGTCTAATTCTATTTCCTCCGTTTTGTCATGAATTGGACCTAGCCCTGAAATGGACACGAGAACTGGCAGTAGTAACAATTTTCCGGGAGATCCTAGAAATTTGGAGGGTGCTCAAGGAATTCGGGGTGGTGAAGCAAGGGCTAATGGTGCTAGAAACCCTAGAAGACCTGGACCGGTTGAAGCATATTACTAGAGGATGAACAGAAGACCCTACCAATCTGTACTTAACAATGAGAATAGCTTGGAGTCAGATCTCATACTATCAGAAACCTCCGGAACACAGGAAACGAACGGCAAAACATGGACAAAGGATATATACAGAATGGTGTACTCTGACAACCAAAGAATGGATCCCCAAAACTTTTCACTTTCCACAACAAATATGTCACCATAAGGCAGAATTCTGAACTGGTGGTGACTTTAGGCCTTCCTGAACGCCAGGTAAATATATATTTTTTTCTCATAGTTTATTTAGCAATCAGATTTATACACAGAATCTAAAAGCTAAGTGTTAATATATATAAACTTAGAAAGAAAAAAGAAAACAATATTGCATGTTAATGCCACATGGCATTACCTGTTAGGATTCAACAATTAAATTGGCCACATCTACCTCAATCTTTTGTTGATGACTGGGTTCAGCATAGGTTGCATCATGTGGTTTTGGTGAGCTTCTAATTTCAGGTGGTACGTTTCCGATCTGCAACGGATTGTATCTTGGAATTTAGGGATGTTTAGATCCGTGTGTACGATATGGCTTGTGACAGATCATCTGTCTTAGATTTTTGACTGACATCTTTGTATAATGTCAATATTCGACTTTGCTGCACAGCCGCAAAGTTCAATTCCAATGTCCAGATGGGTTGAATGACACATTTATATAGCAGGAATTTGTTCTCAAGGGATAAATTGGAATTTTTCCAATCAGCCATTGTAGGTCTTCAACCTTTATTTCCATTTGTTTCCTTTTCTTTGTTAAGTGCTGCTTCCAATTAAACTTCTAGCCCAAATGCATGCCCAGTTATTTGACTGGTTCAGATTGTGGAATGGTTACATTGTGTATTGATACTGGAGGACATACTTGTTTTCTGAGAGTAAATATTATCTAAGAAGATTTGGTTTCATTAACTTTCATTTTCCATTTAACCAACCAGCGTTCTATTTGATTCAAATGGCTCTGTATATTGTACGACGTTTTTGTGGGTCAGAATCGCTCGAAAAAAAGACGGTTTCATCTGCAAATGTTCCTATGGTTGTATCTCTTGAAATTGGTAAATCTGAGTAGTTTAGCTAAGAGAGTTCTCTCTCATTTCAACATAACCTCACATTTATTTATCTCGGCTTGTCGCTAGAAAATGGGGAATTCGCTCGTAGTGTTGGATATGTATAATGAATTTAATCCCATACACCTGCCGACCTGATTTCATGGATACCTACATTTAATTCCATATAACAACTTTCATATCTACCTTAAGCAGCATCAAGTAAATTCGGGAAAAAATCGAAGAATGAATAAAAACATGGACTTCTTCCTGAAAATCGTTGAAATATGGGTTCAATACGATTGAAAACTTGTTCAAATGCTTGCCAATTCTAATGACCCGGATTTGAGGTGAATGCGGAAATTGACAATTGAACTGAATATTTGGTAAATAATAGTTGATCTGGAAAATTCAGTAAAATGTTTTCGAAAATATTATTCAATTGTCACATTTTATATTGGTCGTGAACCAAGGGAATTAGACTCAGCAAGCACCGTTGTGATATTTTTGTGCAAGCTGCCGAACTCAGGCAAAAAGCTACTATTATACATTAAAGTCCACGTCATCACGAGTCGTCGGCAAAAAGCTAAAATTATACATTAAAGTCCACGTCATCACGAGTCGTCGGCAAAAAGCTAATATTACACATTAAAGTCCACGTCATCACGAGTCGTCGGCAAAAAGCTAATATTATACATTAGTGTCCTCGTCATCACGAGTCGTCAACATTAAACTTAACGGAAAAATCAATTCTTTTTCATCCTAAACATTTGGGATTTGAATTTGAACTGTCTCATTGCTCTCGCCATCAAAGGCGCCGTCTTTTTCTTTTTCTTTATAGGAGAACAAGATTCCTCCATTCTATCCACAATTTGTGATTCGTCTGAATTAATTTCATCGGCCTTTCTTTTTTTCGAAATACTGTCTGGTTTCTCTATGCGTTTAAATTTCACTATTGGAATTGATATGTAGTTGGGCCCTATCATGTTCTTGAATTGTGACTTCACGCTATGATAAATGTGAAGTTGTCTTTAGAGCTCCTATGGGTTCATTTATAATCGCTATGGAATGGGGGTCGTCAGCAAACACATATAGAAAAGTTGTCTCTAGGACTCCCATGCATTTGGCTCCATTCAAAACGTCATCTTACAATTTGAATCGGGACTTCGCGCAAGGATATGGGGGCTCATTAATTAAAATTGTCGTGTTATAAGATTTGGGGACCCTGAGAATTATACTAACAATTTTGATACTCGCTAAAAGATATTAATCTCGCTGAAGAATATTCAAATTCAAATCAATTTGATTCAAAGCTTGAAAAAGAATAGGTTTAACGATGTTTTCAGATACCATGTTTTTATTTCACACCGTCCTTAGGTTCCACCCCTTGCACTTGTGTAGACTTCTTTGTCTGACCCCGACTACACATGAGATAAAATATTACTATTGTGCTTCTATTTGGAATTTATGTGAGATGAAAATATGCTTTTGAGTCATTCACTTCTTTTATAGGCAATATCAAATTTTATAGGCAATATCGAAAATATTGTAGTATATAAGACGTCGCAGTTCCTTTGAATATCTAGTGGTTTCCTAGAATCCGTTGAGTGTAATCAGTGTATTCAGCTAATTTTGGTGATTATACCATAATATATAACTATCTGATTATCAATACAGTTTTCATATTTATTCTTAATCAATTTTTATCCAGTGATAATATTCTTCTGATGTGAGAGAATTCTCCCCTGTAGCTTTTGAGGACCACATAGCTCATCACATCAAGGGGTATTAGCAATTGAACTGAATTTTATTGGAGCATTCAACCATCAAGTCCTCCGTCAACAAAACTTGATATATATTGATACCCCCTCTTTGCGCATTCCGTCTAGATTCTTGCCAACAATATTGACACATTTTCCATGATAAAATCGGGCACAAAAACCTTCACATTTCAATACGGTTTTATTTCTATTAACTGAATTGATGCAGATTTTACATAATTTCTCCGCCATTTCAACACTTGTAAACACAATATTCACCTCTAAAACAGGCAAAACTATAGCCTATCTGCCGATATGAATAAAAAAGTTTAATTTTGAATGATTCACCCTCAATTCGAATAAATACTGGAGCTCTCTAAAATACGTGTACTCAATGACACCATACGACACATTTAGGCACAATTTGGCATTAGTATATATATATATATATATTCTTTTGAACTTTTGCATCAAAGGTCATGTGGCTTCACCATAAGCTTATATTGTAGCATTTTGGTTCTTTTTTCCAACTCCATAGCCTGCAACTTCACATTATAGCAATCATTCTTCAAAGTGCCACTGTTAAATTTTCTTTGTGAGTTCTTCACTTGTCTTCTACCCTTTCTTTTACGAAGAGGAAGTTTTTTTTGTTTCACATTACTCATTTCTGGTTGAATATTCTCTTCTAATTGAACTTCCCCTCCTGGAACAGATTTAAAATATTTGAAACAGAGAAACAATAAATGAGATCATGAAATGCTTATTGTTACTGTTAATATGTATATGTTAGGCCCGAAGACCGAAAACGCTCAGTGGCCAGAAAAAACGTCCACATCGCGTTCTGGCTGCCTTCGGACGCACAGAACGCGTTTTGCCTGTTTTTAGACGCTCGCAACGGGTTCTGGTAATTGTTAAACAACCGGAATGCGTTTTGTCAATTGTTCAACGCTCACAACGCGTTCTTAATGTTCGACTTGTATTATTTGCCGCTTTGTACCTGCGTAGGATAAAATTCATATTGTCCCTCATAAAACAAAATTGAAATATAATTCAATTATTGACAACTACAATTGGATACCAAAGATGGGTTCGGTTTTTCTTGCCGAATCATTTCAACAATATTAAATTTCTTATAATTGTTTTTCAGTTCTAGGAAGAAAGTTAGACTAATAAACTTATAATGCGAGCATAAAATATATAAATGCATGAATGAAAGAGCGAAAAGTTCTTTATTGAACAAATTAATTTCAATTCATTTTCTACAAATCCAACTTATTGTGGAGAACAAAACAAACTTGAATTTATAACTCTTTTAATTACTTTATTAGAAACAATTCAATTATTGAAAACTACAATTAAATACAAACGACGGGTTTTTCCGAACTTTTGTGTACTTTAAATAGGTACGTTACTTATTTTTACAAGAACTGTTTGAATGACATTTCGAATTACATAGTACATTTAAATGTGTATCCGTAAAGTATGGAACAAATTCATTTTTAGCTAATCAGACCATTTTAAGAAATAATCCTGAAACACATCAATTTTTATTTTAATTAACCTTATTTTAAAATAATAATCTAATATACAGCCTGAATTATTTTCGAGTAATGACATCACCGTCATTTTTTTTAAATTGAACTATTTTGTCTCCATTTCCGGATTACCCTAGCTGAGCTAATTCCAAAAATGTATCACATGTTGATTCCAATAGGTACAGGGTCGACAAATATACAATAGTTTTGTATGTGCTCAGTGCTCATAAAGAAATGCTAGACCACAAGTACCAAACATGTTAGGAAACAACTTATTTTTATTATTCTAAAAATGTAAAAAACTACAGGGTCTTACATTTGAACCAATTGCCGTTAGACAAACGCGTTCCGGCTGTTAAACAATTACCAGAACGCGTTGCGAGCGTTTAAAAACATCCAAAACGCGTTCTGTGCATTCGAAGACAGCCAGAACGCGATGTGGACGTCTTTTCCGGCCACTGAGCGTTTTCGGTCTTCGGGCCTAACATATATACCTGAAACAAAGTAGTTCGAAGCGCTGTCGCACTCATTCGCTAGTGGCTCAATTTGGTCCCCCATTACTGCTAAGACATTTGCACCTACAGAGCTTAGCGTAGGCTGGTAAAATCCGCCACCTGTTGCTAGCACCCCTTTCTGAAAATATTGCTCATTTTATAAATAGAAATTACAATAGGTTTTTTTGTCAATCGACATAGATGGTTGGTATGCATACCTTGTCAGCTATTTCATCCTTCTTCCATTCTCTCACCATTTCTTCTAAATCTACAAATTCACTGGTGTACGTTTTTTGAACAGGTTCCTAAAACAAGAGAAATATATTTGATATAGAAAATCATTTTTACATTCTTCGTTGTCAGAGTCAAAAGGCCATCGACCTTAATCGTTCAGTCATAATGCAATTCATATGCAGTACACTGGTATCTGGATAGAATATTCTCTTAAATTTCTACAAACCTCATGCTTATGTGATGTTTCGGCTTCATCATTCAGGTATGACCTCTGTAGGTATTTCTTGACATTAAATAAAGAGGAAAGATTACAAGGCGACTTTCAACTATGTTAGCCAGTTATAGGTACATCTATTATAGCTATTGATAATCTGGTTTGATGCATTGCTTGATCATTTTTTCAGATATGTTCAATACAATTCTGACAGTTAAAAATTTCTTCTATAGTGTTAAATTGAAGGTTAATTTAATTATGACTATAGGTATGTTTGTTACACAAACAAGACTAATATACTCACGTGTTCATTTGCCGTATTTTGTCTGGCCGTCCTTTTTAAATTGAGATAGGCAGTTTGGAGTTGCTTCCTTGTTCTTGGCACTTCTGCCGTACTGTTGAACTCAGTTGTGATTTCAACCCATTTTTAATTCTTTTCTGTAACGTTCGTGCATTTGTTTTCTATGACGTATTTCCATCTGAAAATAATCGATAAAGAAAATATTAAATCAGATGGTTCCGGCCATAATATAACGTAAATATTACTATTTATCGAGTTGCTGAAGATATTTACTTTTCAATTAGAACTAACAGTCTCAACTTTTCCCTTTCGGTGAAATTTCGGCCACGTACACTCATTTTGGAAAATCAACATTTACAACGTTACTTAATACTGAAATGAAAAATTAAATAAACCTCAAGGTAGGTTATCGGATCATTTCAAAATCTTAACCACAAAACACTGATATCTTAACCTCTTTGATCACAGAATATTAGTTTTTATCGGAGAATATGTGGTTGGACAGTCTGGCAACAGGGTCGCCTCATGTCAACTGAAAATGATCATAGATTAGTTAAATATGCACTGAACATCCTTTCGGAAACTCAAATTGATTAGACATCTCTGTCAAGATGATCGTTGTGTTAGTTGACATGAGGTTTGATCAGTCTTTCAGAAACTGGCAGTTAGTCTTGCTTTGTATATGGACCAATCTGATGCTGCTAAATTAAATTCTCTTAATTTGTCCACGATTGCTTCTGCCATTATACTCGTCGCCAATGGTACGTATATTTATTATATTTGATTATAATAAAAGATATGATTCTTCAATGCCTTTATTATAACAACTGGTTTATTCTACCAAACGAAATACATCATATGTACATATGCTCATGTTAAACATCGGAACTTATCTACTACCTATACTAGACAACATATTTAATCATTAAGTTCTTGATACAATAGACAACAAAATACATTACAAAATTCTTAGTGGTATTCGTGGTCAAGTGTTGTTGATTAATTAGAATTTCGCGAGATTGATTTTTCCTTTCTCTACTTGGGAAATGCTTCTTTACTTCCATGTCCGGTTGCAAGAAATTGCAAATGAATATTTTGATTACAGAATTTCTTTGATCAGTAGGAAAAAGCCGTATTATTTTGTGATGTAAAATCTAACTGTGAAAATGATTAATTATTGTTTATTTGAAAATAGAATCACCCCACAATATAATTCAGGATATGCAAAAAATAATATGTTTTAATATTTAATGATAAATTGAATATAAGTAATAAATGATTTATCTAGAAATAAACTTATTTGTCCCATTTCAGCACTCCCGCTGAATTTGGTTCAGCTTCTTGAATTTTTGGAGTACCGCTATCAAATTACAGACGAATATCGCCAAATAAAAATTCGATTTGGTCCCCGGTTTGCAAAACTACGGTAGAATTATTCCTCAAATTCTTATTCACCAGGGTACCCATTCTGCTCTGAAAATATTGAAAATAACAATTATGATAAATCCATCAATATATTATCAATTCAGGAATATTCGATATATAGATTTAATTTTTTTTTAACACTATTCCATGAAGAAAATATACAATTATCTTTATTTTCACTTTGACTAGTCGACAAACTGAAGTAACTAATTATTAAAAAAAAAGAGATCAATTTCAATACTTCTCGGCTTTTTTTCTTTTGTGTTTATATATCTATATATATTCTTTTGTTTATAATTTCTTGGGTGTATAGGACTTATTTAACTAATAAAGGGTAATTGTTATTTTATTTATTTTATTTTTCCAACATATGCTTCGACGTATCTACACCTTTTTCAAGGAATATAATACAGTCGACAATTTCCTGTAAATTACATAATAATAAATACACAAATATATCAACAAACAACACAAAGCTTTTACGTACTTCATTCAAATCGTCCGTCAAGATATTATTTTCTCCTATAAATGAAACTTTGAAAAATCTTCAAATAATAAACATTTTCGTCAGCCATAAATGAAATAATGTGACGATGATGCGCTGTCACGATTTTGTTTTTCTAACTTCTTATTCCAATTTAATGCTGCGACACCTGTACGAATTAACCAACAAGTGATAATCCCAAATCTGGGTTTGAATTGGTTCTTTTCAATGTAGATGGAGTTAGTAGTAGAAGATTGAAAATTTGTGTTTCCTTATTTATGTTATAAGATTGAAATAAATTGGGGCCAAGTTTTTGATGTCTGTTTTATCGTTCATAGCTTCTTTTTCTTTTTTAATGTGGATCATTTCTAGTATATTTCTAATATTGATGTTGTTTTCTTTTTCCAGGATAGAAAACTTCTCAAAATCCATTTTATGTTTTTCTGTTTGTTCATGCTTTTTTAGTGCGGTCATATTTTTGCAAAATTTGTACCCATTTATTTGTTCCTTTATATATTGTGTTGTCTGTCCTATATATACTTTTGGGCAATCCATGCAATTTATTCGGTAGACACAATTCGAGATTTTATTATTTTGGATTTTTGATTTAAATTTTGTGTTTATGAATTTCAAATTATTTGTGTTTTTATGTGCTACATTTATTCCATAATGCTTCATTGATGCATTTAATGTTTCTGATAAGCCCTGTATATATGGTAAGGATACATATTTTTGGGTTTCGATTTCGGTTCTTCTAGTAATTCGTTGTTCTGTATTATAAAGGCTAAAGATTTCGTTTTTGAAGATCTTGTCTATTAGTTTTAGAGGATAGTTATTAATGGCTAGTATATCTTTTGCTTTTTTTATTGTTTGTTTTCAGAACTCTGGACTAGTGGGTTTTAGAGCTCTATCAGCAATTCCTGATACGACACTTTTTTTATGAACTATTGGAACTGCGGCTTGAAAGTTCCAATATCGTCCACTCCAGGTTGGTTTTGTGTACCAAATTGTCTTTACTTCTGTATTTGTTCGTATGAGTGTCAGATCTGAGAAATTGATTTCAATTTGTTTTTCTAACTCACAGGTGAATTTCGAATTAGGATGGTAGCTATTGAATTCATTTATAATATCCTCTATTTCATTTTCAGGTGCTGCTGTAAGACAGTCATCAACAAAACGATTGAAAAAAGGTATTTTGTACTTTAATTTCTTTATAACCGTTTCCTCCAGATCCTCCATTACGAGTTGAGCTATTACTGCAGAAATTGGAACCCCCATGCCTCATCCATTAATTTGACAATAAAATTCAATTTTGAATTGGAAATATGAACTAGAAAAACATAAATTGACCGCTTTCAGAAATTCATCTCGTGATAGGTCAGTATATTCCTTTATTTCGTTCCATTTTTTAATAATAATGTCCTTTGCTATATCTAACGGTAAATTTGTGTAAAAACTGATGACATCCAGTGAGAATAGCGTTTCATCTGCTTTTAGTGATATTTTACCTATAAAATCCTTAAAATTCCATAAATCTTTTAAGTAATATTTATTTTTTCCAAGTATTGGTGTTAAACAATTTGCGATGTACTTTGATAACTTATAAATTGGACTTTGCACACAGCTGATGGTTGGTCTTAATAGTATATCCTGCTTATGTAATTAAGCATGTAATTAAGATTTGCATTATGAATTTTCAAGTTGTTAAAAATTGCAAGAATTTTTAATCCTACAACTCAACCTACTCTACACTCATGGATTGTCTACCTCATGTATCATCTATAATCCTCTTTAAAAGGCACAGAACAGTTTTCTCAAATACATGAATTATTTTCTGCACTTGCACTCTAATTCATGTTTTCAGTCATATTTTTCATATTCTAAAATATTCTACATCCAACCACGTGCCAATTTCAGCTATCTTTTTCATATCTGTTCTTTTGCAAATCACCCCCCTACATTAACACTGAATTCCTCAATTTACTGGCAGATTCACTTGTAATTTACTCATTTTCATTCACACATATTTCACTCAACTTTTAGAAATCTTCATCTCTTTATGACTAGACTTCTCAGGCCTTATAAGTTGTTCTCAATATTCATTCAAGACTTCTCGATAAGAAATATAGTTACCAGAACCTTCGTTAGACCTGGTTGGAGAAATCACCTGACGATTCTACATTGATATTGCACCTCGAATACTTAAGTATACACTCTAAGGACTCATTTTTCAACTTCTCAGTACTTATATTGCCTGATATCATTATTGTCCTCGACTAATCATATTATATCATCTCAAATAATAGTGTTGTCACTTTAGTTCAAGTTTATGATAATTTTCTCTACATCTCACATCTCTTATTGTACAAATATTTCATCTCAATTCTTGAATTATCATAGGAATTCTTCTGCTTTTCTAATATAACTATTATTTCTGTAAACGTTGATCATTCTATGATAAATCTCTCAATTAAGTTAATATGATACAGATGCTTTCTTAAAAACTAATCACTTCTTCAACTGCTCTATATTTTATATAACTTTACCTCCTCTCAAGCCTCATTTCATACAGTTCAACTCTTCACAGATAATTATGTATTTCTACTTCTGTTTTTCTGTTAGATTCGACAGGATATCACTGTAAACGTTGAGAATCGTAATTATTCTTTCTCTTTAATCGCTCTGAAAGTCTGTCTAGTTACATTATAAACCTCAACATCTCACTTTATCAATAAAACCTATTGTTTTTCTGATAGTAGACAGTTTGAAATAAATTCAAACTCTATCAATGTAAACTTTGTGTTTGATTGATAGATGGCGCCTGTATTCTCAATATTCTTGACTTGAATAGTTTCGGCAACACACATTACTCGATCTAGCCTTGCAGACAACGCTGTTTCTCAAGTAGACACAACGTTATGACTTTTCTATTGTGAAATATGATTCTACATTTTCTCAAGATAACTTCTCAATTATTATCACACTCAATATTCGCTCTATAACTACTCCATAATTGTAAATAGGTCAACTCTGTTTAGATGTAGTTGATTTGTAAATATTTTAACTTCATACGAGAACCTATTTATTTTGTGAATGTGAACATTGTACAATAAACATTTTATTTTACCACCTCTAGCTCAATAATTTGGTAACAGTCCTCTTTTAAGTAATAGCCAAAAATCTCAACACCCAGATTTTTTAACACAAGTCATTACATAATTTCTTAGGTAGTAAAAGTTTTCTTTCCCATGATTCTATTAGATCATTATTTTTATTCTGAATTATGTTTGTTGGGTCTTGTTTGAGTTTTTTGTAAGTAGTTTCATCATTAAGGAGATCATTTATATTGAAAAATTCAAAACTTACAAATATTCCTGAAAATTTGAGAGCACTATTCAGGTCAATAAGAGCGTCTAAAATTTTATGGAAAAACTCATTTCGCATCCCGTGGAAACGGTTAGGCACGGGATTCGACAATTTTTCAGTTCTTACGGAGTAAAACAGGACAATAGAATTATTTCGATTTTCAAAAAGAATCTGTTTTTCTCAAAAACTAATTGGTACATGAACTTTTAACACGCTGTATAATGTGTAATGAAAATGTTGAAATAGATTTTCAAAAAGTTACGATTCATCAGATATTTTTCATCAATTTTGAAGTAAAAAGAGTGAAACAGCAGTTAAATGAGGTGTATGTATAAAATTTATTTTCTGTTCTGGTCATTCGACGATCCCAGAGTGGGAGCCAGGTGCCTTAGTCACTACAATATACAGGTTTATTGTTGATTAAGGGACACTGATACGATCCTAGCGAGTTATTTGTACCAATTCATTTGTATGGTAGAACTGAATCAAAAAATAAATAATATCCGGGAAGCGAAATTTAGAAAAAATATTCTCATTACGGAAGATGGGGGGGCATTGGGTCGCTACAGATGCAATTAGCTGTATAATGCTTGGCTTTCAATATATCGATCAAATAATTTCATGTTGTTGACATCGATAAGTGATCTATCTATCACAATAAGCTTGGCGCTTTTCCAGAAGTAGGTAAATCAGATTTTGTTATTTTTCTAAGCATCAAAATTGTCCCGATGTGCCCCTTGGCTGGGGTAGATTAGGACAATGTCGGGGCAGATGTGGACAAAACAAATTTCTATATTCGAAAAATTATTAGTCATATTAATTTGAAGATTAATTCTGTATAATAATAAATCGTATAATCAGTATGAAAAAAAAAATTAAAACATACATGAAACACATAAACACAACATAATTTAGTTAATATTATAGGCACGGAAGTCAATTGAAACCCGTTTCATTGAACTCGACCTTGCAGTTGTTTCACACGTTCTTGGCTTAGGTAGTTTCAGTTCTACTTGTTCCAATTCTACAAGGTCCTTATCAGGTACTTGAGGTATGGTGAAACCAGTACCTTTCTTCCTGAAAAAAATTATCAAATATTTTCCGTCGATAATTTCCTCCACTTCTCCAACATAATATTTTTGAGTTTTCTTTGTTGAGCATTTAACCAGCAAAAAGTCACCAATTTTGATATTCGGCTTCAAAGATTCAGGATCTATGATAGCGTCTACATCTCGTATAAATTCTTCGTCGTAATTTTGAAGGTCCATTTCACTTAAATAGTCAGATTCATCATCAGCATAGCTTACTTTTCTACTGGAATCATCTGAATCATTCGTTCCTTGCTCTACATTATCAAAATGTTATGTTTAACTTGCTTCTATTTTGGCTGTGCTATTTTTTTTTCTTCTAGTCTTTCTTTTTCTGGCGTCTCTGTTAAAATTCTTGTTTTTCCAGGCTGTCTTCCTCTCGAAATTAAGTTCTTTTTCTTTGCTTTGAGATTGGGTCGTAATATGTCTGGAGATATGACATCCGACTGTGATAAAATTGATGAAGTGGTACTGACCAACCAGATGTTGATGGTGTGTCTGCTTCTACTGGACCCCTCGAATCTGTTACGGATGCTGCAGCAAAGTCATCTTCCTTGAAAATACTTCGATCAAAAGGCACAATACCGGTTTTTCTAAACCCAGAACATATGTTGGACAGGGTAAAAGCTTTCTGATGTGCCTTTTCTGTTAATTCTGCGATTTCATGAATTGATACCCTTTTGCCAGGATGGTTTACTAACGAATTATTGAAAGCTTGTTTCAAATGGGCCATATAGAGCGAAGTCAAGAGGCTGAAGGCAAAACGTACAATGTAGGGGAAACGTAACAAATATAATTCCGTTCTCTCTACAATATAAAATTGTATCTAGATTGGTGTGGTTGTCCAAACCAATCAAGATTGGTTCATTTTCGTACATTTTGTATGTTTCTGTATGTGTTCAATTAGATCTAAGAGTAATATCGATGTCATCCATCCTGACCCTGACTTGTTGGCAAATCCAAAACTTCCTGTCGGTGATTCTTTCATGAAAACATCTTTAAATTTTGCTCTTGGAAACACATAAACAGCAGGAATTGCATTTCTAACTCCATTTATTATAGGGCAAAATGTAACAAGCTCTTCTCGTTCGGCGGATACTTGTTTTGTGCCAGTTCTGGCAATAACTCTCGGTGCATCTGAAACAGTAGCAACGCCTGCTTCATCCAAATTGTAGATTAGTTCTGGTGGTATCTTATACTTTTTTAAGCTCTCTGTAAGTTATCGAAAAATTCTTTCACATTCGTTTCATTGAACGTAGAGACTCTTGCCATATTGGTATTTTCTGCCTTCCTTAGTGAAAAAATCGGATATCTCTTCATGAATAGTTTCATCCAATTCTTTCTGGCGGATAAAAAGTTATTCCAGCTTGGCGGGTACTTCACATTTAATTTTTTGGCAAAACCATATACTAATTTTTGTGCTTGTGTATATGAGAAGCAATAATTCATTCTCGAACTTTGGATAAAATATTTGGCCAGTTGTTCTTCTTGAGCTGATGTGAAATATTGTTGAGATGAATACTTTGACTTAAATGGTGATGCAAATGATATTTGGTCATTTGGATCTGGTCTGTCTGGATCTCCAAGCCGCCGTATTTTTATTTTTTTCACTCTGTTGTCCACTGTCGATTTTGTCAAGTTGTAGGTTGTAGCTGCAGTTCTTATTGAAAGTCTTCCTCGCAGAACATCCTTCAATAGCAGCAATTATGTTTTCCTCTGATATAGCAGAACGATTAGTCTTCCTCTTGTAAGTAGCCACGATGTTAATTCCTGAAAATTTTTTAATCAATTCCCACAATTTTCTTTGGGGCAGATTGGGAAAATGTTCATATGTGCCCCTAAATAGTTGTCCCCAATCATTCTTATAAAATATGTGGGGTTGAATAAATAACTAAAATGAACAGTAACATCAGCACATACAGACATAGAAAACATTAACACGTCCACTTACCTTTAAAATTTCAAAGGAGGTAATTCTAGTGTACAATTGGAAAATATTCGATCTCAAACGGTTTCTGGTTTATTTACTACGCCAGATATGCGCACGTAACAAACTGTAACTAGCTACTGAGTCGCATGACGCTGTTGAAACTTTTCTACAATAAAATGAGCACGTGCTGAGCTCTAACGATGAGCAGTACAGTTAAACATTACGTTTAGTGGCGCTAAAATTTGAAATGTCCATATGTGCCCCGCGACCAATATGTACCCCCTCTTCCATACTCCGAAACTACTTGGTTGGAAAACAAACTTGTATAATATCTTTCGACACATTCGAATATCTGAAAATGACGAAATTCGCTCAAACTGAAAATAATGAATAACCATTAAAGGTTGAATTGAAATGAAACTTACCAGATCAAGTAAAATATTTATATTATTATTATAATTGTAGCGGCACCCCGTCACTGGCAGGGGAGTGTGTAGGGATCTCTTCTCGGCACTCTATATAGCCACGCATAGCTTAATTCACAGCACTTCGGTGGCCTAGAGGTTAGCGCTCAAGTTTCACACCGACTAGGTGCTGGGTTCAACTCCCGGCGGCTCCCTCAAACTTCTAACATCCCCTGCGTCTATGGTATGGTGCACACAAGCCATACTGATTAGTCCAAATGTGTGCGCCAGGGAAGAAACGCATAAGTAGACATAAAACTTACGATTCTACATAATATTTCTGTACCTCGGAGGGATACAACACTATGTCCATTTTCATAACTTTACAGGAGAGGAGTTTTAAACTTTTTTCAACAAAAAGTGTTATGGGCACAGCTATTTATTGAGATGTTGATACAATATTTTACCAGACCATTCTATTTATTGTTATTTACATCATGCAGTTGTCATAAAATAAAGAAGAACCTTTTTACGCTTTTTTTTTCACTTTTTAATGGGCATGGTGTTGTTTCCCTCTAATAAAGTTATTGTACTATAAGACCTAATGTGGGATACTATTTGACTTACAAAATGTATTTAACTATTTTACTTATAATTCTCTTTACAAATATTAATAATACATCTATGTATTCAACTAAAATTGTATTTTAGCTGCAAAAACTCAGTCATCATCAGGTAAGTCTCTTTCAGGGTACTCACAAGTGGTATTACTAGTATGCTTTAAGATTTTATAAAAGTCATGGCAAAATGTAGGAACATATGGTAGTAATGCCAATAGTTTCATATTATGCTCAGTATATTTCATTGAGGTCTAACTGCTGCCAACCCCAGGGCGTTAGAATTGTCATGCTGTTAAGTTTTTTTTCTCTTCCGCTCTATCAGTGCATTGACAGTATCCGCCTCCATATGCGTGTGGCCCTTTAGTAGAAACTTTTGAGTGATGATTTTTACTTGAGGATACTTATTGAGTATCCAAAAGAAACACATAATTAGGCTAATATTATTATTCTGGCCGTAACAATTATCCAACCACAGAATGATTTCTTCAATGTCACTGCCAAGAATGACGGTATCTGCCCATTTCAGTAATGCAGATCCGATTTCATTTCCGCCACGAGCTCCTTTGGATTCGTCCCACATAATACAATTGACTGACGAATCAGAAGAATAAAAAAGGGTGTAAGGTGAGTCCACATGGTGATCTATCCCTCTAAATGAAAGTGGACTTGGTTTTGTTTTAAAACATACTATATCCGGTTCTAACTGGTTTTGGACATAATGCTCTATTCCTCTAAGAAATATAAGAAAAGCTGATTTTAACTCTGTAATAAAGTCAATATGGAAAAAAATGGACATAGTGTTGTATCCCTCCGAGGTACAGATTTATTCACTTCATGCCACATAACAATAAACGCCATATATGTACAATTTTTTCTGAGATCTGAAGCAAATCATGTGAGTGCTCGAATATTCCGAAAAAAAATTTTTCGAATTCCCAGAAAGAAACTATCATAGGAATTGAATCTCTTCTTACGTTAATCTAACTTTTTTCAAATTCCAAATCGATGAGATGGATATTCTTGAAGTTTTTCCAGATTCCTTGCACTTGAGGGTGTTCTAAAATACCCGAAATATGTTTTTTAATTTTACATTGCTTTCGAGAAATTTTTTAAGTAAGTAAGATGTCTACCAGCTAGCTTTCAAAACTTCATATTTTTTTGCAATAGATATTGCTGTTAGATTTGTTGTCGTAATAATATCGTTACTAGTAAGCCAGTAGATCCATAGGCCCGTAGATCAGTAAGCCAGTAGATCAATATAGGCCAGTAGATCCATAAGCCAGTAGTTCAATAAGCCCATAGATCAATATAGACCATAGATCAATATAGACCATAGAACAATGAAGCGTACAGAAACACGAAACATAGCAAACAAACCTGTTGAAAATAAAGAAACACGAAAGAACGCGAGGAAATACGAGAGATCACAAAAATCCCGAGACCCGAAAAAACGCAATAAAAATCCGTTGAAAGAGAGAAAACATGAAGAACTGAAATAAACACGAAGGTACGCGAAAAAACACGAAAGAATCCGAAGAAATACGAAAGAACGCGAAAAAACACGACAAAACTCGAAGTAACACGAAAGAACGAAAAAAATCCAAAGGAACCCAGAAAAACCCGAGGGAGCGCGAAAATATCGAAAGCGCGCAAAAAACTCGAAGGAAAGCCAAAAATCCCGAAGCAGCACAAAAAAACCGAAAGTGCGTAAAAAATACCGAAAAAACTTAAAAAAAGTAAATTGCACCCCCTGTATATCAATCGATCGAGAAAAAAAATAATTACAAGAGAATAATGAATTAATTATTAGTTTTCAGCTAACCATCATCGTATGATGGGCAAGAAATGATTTTGATCTAAAGGCCTGCTCTGAGAGAGAATTTCGATAAATTTAATTCATCTTTCAGAAATCACTAGTGATCTCTAATTTTAAAATGATATTTTATTTACAGAAATACATTAATTAAATAAACATACGATTTTTAAAGGTAGAATTTTCCATATTTTGACATATATATGATGGTAGGCTTCTTTCGCAGGCAATGTTCAGATTCATATCAAGTGAAGGTAACAAAGAGCCAATCCATATTACCTTATCGGTTCTGTGAAAAAGAAATTCAGAGTTAATCTAAATATCAGGACGTACATGGTTTTTAGCGAATTTCACTTGGAATAGTTTGAAGATTATGCCAGAATGCTGTTTCTTCTGCAAAAGGTTCGAAACAGTTATCAATATTGTATTGAATGTACATATCAAAATCAAGGTTGGATATTTTCAAAGTACTAGACAACATGTTTTTTCCGTGAAGTTCTTCGATAAACTTTAGCTAATTCCATTCTATCACTCAACTTTTGAAATATAACCTATTCAAAGCTGTTTGATTTCCCTTCAAATGCAAATACTCGAAAGATATCTGAAATCAAAATCACATTTCAGAATGTTTTTCTTCCAGTTTTCGTAACATAGATACCTGCCACCTACCTTATGAAAGCCAAATAAACGTTATATTACTGTAAAATAACCATCCATTTCAATGATCGAGACCTCGAAGTGATCATTCCTGTTGACTTGATATCTTCCTAACGATTGTTTACAAAAAAAATGATATTTTCTAAAGCCTCGTGATTTCTTAGAAGGAGCTTTATCTTAAGATTATTCACCTTCTTATTTACTTGGTAGAGAAACAAATCCATATTTTAAACAATGTATAACCTTTGTTTACATTATTGGTTGGAGAAAGATGTTTGTGTCTTATCGTGATGATTCGATGAACTGAAAAGAATATAATTGATTATTATCTGAAGTTATACTCCAATTATACGCATTTGCATTCAGAATAACCAAATTAGATTGAAATTGGTCCATTTCATTTATCGAAAGAAACGATCATGAAATGTATGTCAACATTAGATTGAATTTGGGGATGTGGAATTATGAAAACATTATTTTAGAAATATAGAACGTTTCTCCACGATTACTGAGGTTGTTTGAACGTTTATTCACTCTTGAGGATTCATATAATGGCCGATTTGGTAACCGAATGCAATGTCAAAATTAAACCTTCTTCTAGATGATTGACGAACGAAATCAGAGTTGACTAAGACTAATCTAGGTTTTTAGGGGCAAATAATAATAATAGCGTTATGTTCGATAGACAGAATTAGAAGAAAGGTTTTACAATATGTATAAGAAATCATACCAGCAGGTTTCTTTTAAAATATCCATTGTTTACGAATGAATTCTTATTTCGATATATTCATTCAAACTTGGATGATTCCTGAAATGAATACGATACGGTAGATTATTTTATCTTTGATTTATAATCGAATAAATACCTGATAACCCCTCTCCAAAGCAATTTCGAGCTAATTTTTCAACATCCAGATGTTGTAGTTTACATCTGTCCTATTGACATTGATTGCATTATATCTTGATATTCCTTTCGGATGGATATATTATTTACTGAAAATGAAGAGAATAAATCGTTATGAAAATCGAATATACATAATTTTACCAATAACGGTCGATTTCAACCAATTTTATACGTAATCACTCCATTGTTGACGTATTATGAAAAGAGATCGGGCCTATCTCGAACACATAAATTACGTCAAGATGGACGAAATGTAGTCTGAAAATGGGCAATTTCAGATGTAAATTACAAAGTGTTGTCTCGCTACTTGGATATGAAAATTGATATCGAGAGATTGCAAATTTCCTAAAGATTCGGCTTCTACCACCCAGAGGGCGTCTAGTGGTTTTTCTTCCCCCACGAAACGGAAGCGTCGGGGCAGTTTTTTGACGTTTCTCGGTACTCGCGGGTCGAAAATTGCCGTTTTGCATACGTTATTTTCGAACAGATTTCGTGGGACTGCGGAGATCAGCTCCTAGCCAGACAAGGAGACGTTCTTTGTCTCAAAAAAGCGACCTTCCGCCTGTTTTGCACCTTTTGGCGAAAACGCCGATTTCGCGATTTTCGTTGAAAAATTTCGGGCACATTAAGAGCGTTCGGAGAAAGATTGATGTCGCTTATTCTAGAAGAGGATAAGCCTTTCCGTTTTTAGATTTCCTTTGGATCGGCCCTTCGGGCCTCCCCAGAACCTTCGCTTCCCCGGTCCCTCACGGGACCCGCTTTTCACAATTTTCCCTGGTCCACATCCTTATCGCTTTAATACTATTGACTAGTAAGCCCGTAGGTCAATATAGACCGTATATCAATATGGACCGTAGATCTATAGGCCAGTAGTTCAATAAGCGGGTAGATCCATAGGCTCGTACATCCATAGGCCAGTAGATCCATTAGCCAGTAGTTCAATAGACCCATAGATCAATATAGACCATAGATCAATAGTAAGCGGGTAGATCCATAAGCCCGTAGATAAATGAGTCCGTAGAGCAATATAAACCAGTAGATCCATAAGTCAGTAATTCAATTAGCCCATATATCTATGAAGCGCACAGAAACATGAAACGCGGCAAAAAAAAACGTTAAAAGCAAAGAAACTTGAAAGAACGCGAAGAAACACGGAAGAAAGCGAACAAACACGAAAGAACGCAAAAAGCCCGAAGGACCCCAAAAAACCCGAAGGAGCGCAAAAAAACCCGTTGAAAGCGAAAAATCATGAACGAACTGGAAGAAACACGAAAGAACGCGAAAAAACAAGAATGAACCCGAATTAACATGAAAGAACGCAAAAAATCCAAAGGAACCAAAAAACTCCGGAGGAGCACAACATAACCGAGAGCGCGCAAAAAATTCCGAAAGAACTTGTAAATTGCACACTCTGTATGACATTTCATTGAAATTAGCTCCCTTACGCGGAAAAACACGAAAACTTGAGAAAAACTCTGGTGATATTCAGCGATTCGAATGCGCAACTCAGATGTGACACCTTGTATATGAATCGAAAATATTTCATCTAATTGAGAAGCCGTAAGCAGAAACAGCCAAAATAACTCGATGGAAAGTATTTGTTAATAATAGGCAACGCATATAGGACATCAAAAGAATAACGTTTTAACTCGATCAGTGAATTTTACGAAGGTAAAATAATAATTATTCGATAAACGTCTAAAGGTGTAACCATGAACAGAGTGCCTCGCCGATTACTTCGAATTTCGTTTCAATCGCATAAACTAAGTGGATCCGATTTACGTCTAAACTATGACATAAGAATCTTCGGGTACGTAGAAATCCTAACAGGGAAGAATATGTTTTCGATGGTCCATGGTCTCATCTCTTCGGCGGTATAAAATTTTTATAAAAATTAGAAAACCTTAAATATATAATAATGATAGACGTAATAGGGCATTTATGTATTTATTATTCCATAAATCACCTTCAAAACTTGATTGGTGACTTATTAGCATTCTATGGCCGTCATCTTACTTGTCTATCATCAAAGATATCGCTTTAAAGCTTACTAATGTTTTTGAGCGAAAGATCACTGGACTGCAAGTCGAGACCAAATGGAAGTATTTGTTGAATAGGTATAAGAATTATAAAAAAACCATAGAAACAACAGGAACAGGAAGAGTGATATGGAAATACTTCGATGCAATGAACGAGTTGTTGCACAAAAAGCCCGAAATAGTGGCGCCTGCCACATGCAGCAGCATTGAAGGGCTCAATATCAATAATAACTTGAACAAAAGTAATTCTGATACTAACTTGAGTGCACCTAACATCGTGTCCTCAATGGAAAGAAAAAGAAAGAGGAAGGAAGATGGGATTGAGAGGCGACACCAACAAAAATGCAGAAATTAGACAAGCTGCAGGGTAGTATCGATACCTAATAGGCCTCTTGAAGGATTCAAGAAAATAACACATATATGTATAATATAAAACTAATTTATTATTATTAAAAATAAAGCTACTATTGAGACAATAGATTTGTTTTTTTTTTTTGTATATTTTCATAGCATTTATCGAGAATAATTGTTATCTCATTATAATTTGTGATATCATGAAGAAGATTAGAATTTGTTTTATTTTTTACCTCTCACGGGAAAAAAAAAACAAATATAAAGAAACAACTGTTTATTCAAGACTTCTCATATAAAACAAATTCTTCAGATTGTCCCTCTTCAACCCAGCTTGCTCATCGTTATTTTCTTCTTCCAAGACTTCTTCTGAATCCCCTTCAGCTTGGTTTTCAACATTGATAATATCATTTTGATCAATAGCAAAGTTATGCAATATGCAGCAACTATATATTATTTGTGGTATCAAGTCCATTCTTTTAGTTTCCAACATCTTCAGTCTTCTCCACCGACATTTCAGCAACCCAAAAGCGTTTTCAATGACAATTCTATTCTCACTAAGCATTTTATTGAAAAGCTTTTGTGGATCAATAAGCTGTCCGTTATCTTTGTACCCTACCATAAGTGATTTAGAAAGCTTGTAGGCTAAATCCCCAATCAAGTGAGAATTGTTTGGAAAGTCAATCTGGTTACTTAGAATCTTTCTATATATATCTGACTTTGTATAAAGGCGATAGTCATGAATGCTGCCTGGTTCTCCGGCATATACATGCAGAAACCTTTTTTGCCTATCGCAAATACCTTGAAGGAGTACTGATGGAAAACCTTTGCGATTAATGTATGAGTTTCCATGATCTTTAGGCTTCTCAATTCTTATGTGGCAACCATCAATTGCTCCAAGTATCCCTAAAAATTATTGATTTACCACAAATATAACTTACTGAAAAACTTACCCGGAAAACCGTTGATAGTTTCAAATTCATTGATTATTTGAAGAGCTCTCCGACCAGAGGGGAAGGATATGATTCCACTTTGACGATTAAGTTTGGAAAGTAAACTGAAAATTAAATTGCAGCTTGACCAACAAGTCCACTTGGAAACTCCAAATCGATCACTTACACCCTGTGAAATGATTATCAAATTAGTTGAAATAAATGTCAGATGATTATCGACAACTTCACCTGTGACTTTCAACATTTGCCATATACCATAAGCAAATCAGAAGTTTCTTCTCAAGTGGTATTGGAGGCTGTCCTAATTGAGATCCTTCTGTTTGATGTCTTTGGTGAATTTGACTCAAAAGTACATATAAGATTTCAAATGTGTCTGGTTTTATACGAAAGTTTCTTCTGAACTGTTCATCACTAAAATTTGGAATGGTGATCTCGAAGAAATTCTCATTTTCTCAATAATTTCTCTTTCATCTTCATCTTCACTGGAATCAACTAGCAGTTGCAATGCTTCACCCACTACGGCTATAGCAACTGTCGCTATTTCTAATACTTGATCAGTTTCCATTTCTACAACAGAGAGAACTTTATAAGCTACTTAAGTATTTGGATGTCATGATCTGTTCAGTTTTCTGAATAATATATAAAACAATTGCACTGTAGTAAACCATATATAAATACTTGATAATAATTTCAATATAGTTATGATTCAGGAATCATTAATAATCTAGAAAGATCAGGTGATTTATTTTTCATCAGTTTTACTTATGCACATACTTCTATTTACATGTAACAAAGATTATAGATGATATTTGTTATAAGTTGAATGCCAGTGCGCATGCACCTATTGTATCCATCTTCACATGTATTCGTATTTGAAATAAAGATCAGTCTAAATTAATCGTTTCATAATTGATGACATATAACATGGCGCAGTCTAGTTTTGTCACAAATCAAATCAATTAGTATGAAATCGTAGTAAAACACAGTATCAGCAAAGTAAGAAATCAAATAAAGTACTAAATTAAGTGAAATTACTGTGAAATTATAATGGAAGGCAACAAACCTATACCTCCCATGGATTTCAATGGAAATCTTGCAGTAAATTGGACAACGTGGATTCAATCCTTCGAAATCTACTGCATAGCTTCAGAAGTTTCCCAAAATGACGAAAAAATTCAATGTGCTCAATTACTACATCTTATAGGAAAAGAAGCAATAAAGATTTACAACACCATTAAATTTAAAACATCGGAAGAAAACAATATTGAAGTATTAAAAAATAAATTCAATGAGTACTTCATACCAAAAAAGAACGTAAATTATGAACGTTACAAATTTATCACATACCGACAGAATCTCGAAACAATTGAAGAATTCGTCACGGAGTTGAAAAGCAAATCAATGTGAATTTGGAACAATAACCGAAGAATTAATGAAATAAATGCTCATAGTAGGAATAAAGGATAATTCTACAAGAGAAAAATTATTACAAAAGGAAGATTTGAGTTTGGAGAAGGCCATTGAAGTTTGTATTTTGACAGAAAATTCTAGAACGCAGCTTAAGGAGATGACAAGGTCAGAAGATAAAAATGTTGATGCTGTCAGAAGAAAAAAATCGTCAAAAAACCGAAGAATCTTCTCATCGCCGTAATCTTGGAAGCTCTAGAAAATTTGTTGATCGACCGTTTGTTAGTAAAACGTTTAACGCTCGAAACAAGGTAATTAACAATTGCACCAGATGTGGTCTGTCTCATAAAATTAATCAAGCCCCGTATTTGGAAAACTTTGTCAACATTGTAATAAATTAGGTCACTTCAAAAATTGTTGAAAAAATACTCACAAAAAGCAAATTAATATGGTGAATACTTTTAACTTAGATTCAATAGAGGATTTAGAAAATCTCCATCAACTTCATGTAAATTTAAAAATTGAAAATATCAAGCCAAATTCAAAATTGACACAGGTGCAAAATTAAACATTATTACACTTCAAACTTTCAAAAAATTGAATATTTCATTTCAAAATATTGAGAAGCCTGACAATGATGTAGTTTCTTTCACTAAAAATAAATTAGAAATTCTAGGTTATGATTATTTGAAAATAGAAGTCAATAATGAAATGTTTACCGAACAATTTTACATAGATAAGCAGAATAATGGTAATATAATTTCTCTACAGACAAGTCACAATTTAAAATTAATTTTCATCAATAATGAATTGAAGGAAATAAATTCTTCGGAAACTCAAAATAATTATCAATATTTACTAAAAAAATATTTCAATTTATTCAATGGAATTGGTAAATTAGAAAAAGAATATCACATAAAAATTAAAGAAAATTCGAATCCGATAATTCAGCCTATAAGGAGTGTACCTTTTCCTTTAGAAAAACAATAACAAGATATTATTGAAAGAGTTAAGGATTCTTTTGAGTGGCTTAGTTCATTTGTTCTGGTTCAAAAATCAGATAACAATTTAAGATTATGCTTAAATCCTCGTGAATTAAATAAAGTTATTTCTCAACCTTTCAAACTTCCAACAATAGATGAGATTGCCGCCGATTTAAAAAATTCAAAAATTTTCAGCACTTTAGATGCAACAAGTGCATTTTGGAATATTAGACGAAGAATAAAGTAAATAATGTAGTTTGGGACTCCATTAGGTAGATTTAGATTCAAAAGATTACCGTATGGTATAAAAACGGCAAGTTTTTCAAGAATATTTTCAAGAAATATTTTCTATTAAAGGTGTCAAAGTATACATTGATGATATTTTGATTCGTTCAGAAAATATAGAAGAACATGATAGAATTTTAGCACAAGTGGTCGAAATAGCACAAAAACATAATATTAAATTCAGATGGAATAAATGCAAATTTGGCTTAGACAAAATTTCATATTCAGGATATACTTTTGATGAAAATGGCATGCATATAGATCCTCAGAAAATCCAAACAAAAAAGAAATAAAAATTCCAAAAAATAAAAAAGAACTTCAGAAATTTTTAGGTTTCATAACCTACGTAGGACGATTCATTCCAAATTTATCTGAAAAAACCTATGATTTACGTCAACTTTTGAAAAATGAAAATGAATTTATTTGGCTTGAAAATCACAATAAAGCGTTTGAACATTTGAAAACAAAAGTTTCCGGAAAACCGGTATTGAAATATTTTGACCCAAATAAACCTGTAACTATTTCGGTAGATGCATCAAAAAATGGTCTAGGAGCTGTACTTTTGCAAAATAATGAACTTTATTGTGTTTTAATGTGCTTATAGCACGAGGGCAATGATGCCAGTTCAAGAAACATAGGCGCAAATTGAAAAAGAAATACTGGCTATTCATTTTTGTGTTACGAAATTCTATCAATATATTTATGGTTCAAGATTCGCTATAGAAACCGATCACAAACCTCTTATTGCAATTTTCAAAAAACCTTTGAATGACTGTCCAGCACGACAACAAAGAATGATTTTGTACTTACAAAAATTTGATATCAATTTAATATATCGTCCTGGTAAAGAATTAATCATCGCAGACAGCTTATCACGCAACAATACACTAAATGAATACACTGAAGATAATTTGGATTTAGAAGCACAAGTATGTTTTATACAACAAAAAATAACAATTTCAGATAATGCATTAAATAAAATTTCAAATAATTATTGCTCAGATCCAGATTTAGTATCTTTATAAAAATTTATAAAAGAAGGATGGCCGCAAAATAGAAACAAATTTAGCAAAGAAATGAATGCCTTTTATAAAGTCAAATCAGAAATAACTGAAGGTACAAATGGACTTCTATATTTCAATCAAAGATTAATAATACCGAAAGACTCAAGATCGGACACGTTGAATAAAATTCATACTGGTCATCTTCATTTCATTTCATATATTGGCCGGGTCCAAATTCAGATATTCAAACTTTGGTAAGAAATTATTTTATTTGTAATAAATTACAAAAATCAAACAAAAAATATCCTCTTCAAAACCATGAAATTATAAAATCTCTATGGCAAATAATAGGTATTAACATTTTTGAAATAAAGGGTGAATCTTATTTAATGATCATTGATTATTATTCTAAATATACCGTAGTAATTAAACTTAATAAAAACATGACCACTCATAACATAATTTATCATTTAAAAGAAACTTTTTCGCGACATGGAATTCCGAAGATTGTAATATCAGATAGTGCCCCTCAATTCAAAAGTCGAGAATTCGATCAGTTTTCTAAAACTTGGAATTTTATTACAAAAACTTCATCCCCTTATCATCAGCAATCCAACGGACAGGCAGAAAGAACTATTTATTTATTTATTTATTTGATCATACGGCTTAGCCATTTTACATTAATTACAATGCATGAAGTAACTCAAAATTCACTCAAAAAACACTGAAAAATAAAATTATATTCACAAATTTTAGATAGCACTCATCCTACAGAATTTGTTCTTGAATTTTTATATCTTAGCTATTGAATAGAGATATCAAGATGACAAAGACCAATCTAGAGCTTGGGATTCGAAATGTTTTTTCAACATGAAAATCGACATTGAAAATATATCTATCGACATTGGTTCGTCAGTCGCAATGCTCTTGTTAAAGGGTTATACTTAAAAAAAAATACATAAAAAAGCTCTCGCACTCTAAGATGTACAGGGCTGCAATTGAGGCCTATTTTATTCATCAAATACTCGCAGTCTATGAGGTTATTCATTAGTTTGAATACAAGCATTATGCTGAAATTATCTCTTCTTACATCTAACGATCGAAGTCCAATTGTTTTTTGATTATAATTTTCAGATGACATGTTCAACCCGGTTTTATACGACACCTCGTCCCTTGAGATTAGAAGTAGTCTAAGTCCAAATTCACAACTTTTCAGGGAGACATATTTTCTATTCACAACAGCTGGTATTAAAAATTTTTTGAAAGTGATACTGTACTTGTATTTGAAATCCATTTTGTTACCCAGGCCAATGTTTAAAAACTTCTGAAAACCACTCTAGAAAAAAAAAAATGGACATTGAATAGTTTTCACAAAAAAATTTGGACATAGAATAGTTCTCTGCATATCATAATCATCGTTGATATAGACATAAAGCACTTTAACATGATAAAACAGGACTATGAAATAGGTTTTAAACTGTTCAAGTTTTTTTTATTAATTTTTATACAACTTTGATTCATAAAAATAGTAATCATGAAAGTTACTCATCCTCTTCACGTTCTTGAAGGTGATTGAGATCATATGGCAAATTGGTGAAGAAATTATGATATTGACTCAATATAACACGTTTTTGACACAGAAACTGTAAGTGGTCCCATTTTTTCTTCGTAAGGGGTATCAAACCTCCATACAATTTTTTCAAATTGTAGGCCGGAACTTCTACAGAGATAGATTTTCTTCCTCTTTTCCTAACATTAACTCTCCTGAATGGAACTTCATCTTTGTAACTTGCTTTGATCAGAATAATATTAGGGTTATCTGGGTCTGTCTGTAGAACTTTAATTGTATTCCAATTCACTTTGTCGTTATTTTCGTCACGTTCCCAATTAATTGCAGTGCTCTGTTGTAGATCTTTCAAATCCATAATAATTTCTTGGTCAATTTCTATAACTTTATATGGTTTGTTTCTCTTAGCTGTACGTACAACAGTGTACCATTGATCAGGCGTGTATATTGGCACATTACGAGCGGCTCTTTCGATTACAGAGTGTACTGAATCACCCTCACTCTGTGTATGGCCTCGTTCTAAAAAGGTGTGGCTGATCCTAATTTTGAATTTTTGGGTTAGATAATTATAAAGAGAGTATATAAACTTATTTCTGTTCTGCCCCGAGCAGTTATCAGAGAAAAAGAGAATGTTTTCACACCCTTCAGAACTTTATCTTCAATGAAAAGTTTCAAACAACTACCAATTTCCCGAAGAGCCCTGCCGCCCAATACATTCATACCACATAAAACAAGAAGCATCTTTTGAGGCCAAGTCGAATATCGAGAAGTTATAGGTCGACAATTTCAACTTGTAGTAAGCAAGGCCCACCTCTGATTTTGGTACCGACAATACTTGTTGGAGTTCAAAAACGGCAGAACATAAAGTTCCATCCATTTTAGCTTTTTCCTTATCTATATCTTTAAGGTCTCTGGCCAAATTTTTATTTTCGATATGTTGCTGGTATTCTGTTTCCAAGATCAATTTCTCTTCCTGGGAACTGTTTGTATACTTGTGACATGTATCACATAAATCTTTTTTTGGCCGAAAAAAGATATATTGAATTCTGAATTGAATATTGTTCTATACATACTCTCTGTCGCTTTCGAATTTATGTTATTCTCCTCGCAATGATCTTCATATAAACTATACATTTTAGACAGATTAAGAGTTTCTGATAAGTAGAGACGACTAGTTTTTTGTCTGCAATAATGACTTTCAATAGTTTCAAACATATTTATGTGATCGCGTACAGACTGTTTCACAGACTCATCAAGCAATGCATTTTTGCAGACTTTGCCTCTACGATCTTCCTTTATAATTCCCGTAGGGCCAACTTTATTGAAAGAAGTTCTTACTGTTTGGCTACTTATACTAAGAGTATTCAAAAAGAATAACTTACATACTCGTTCTACATTCCCATTTTCGTTTGGTAGGTAATAAGAAAAAGAAAATTTTCTTCTACTGTCTGCACATTCTTTAACTTCTTGGTCATTAATTCTTTTCCGGTTTCTTGCTTTCTCACCACATTTTGCGTGTTTCGTTATGTAATCTCGTTGACGATTCACATCTCCTAATGCCCAAAAATCACTTAGGAGTTTCTTCCTCCAATTCTCCGTGATTTTTTCGGAACATTTCAGTCTACAATGACAGACTTTCTTCAGCATTCGTTCATTTTCTTTATTGCCTTTCCAATTAATATAGGCCTTTCCGCTATTCCTCAACTTCTTTATCCTATTGCATCTCCAGTTCTCTGGACGCCTGAGACGTTTTTTAGATTTAATTTTTTTTGCTTGGGTTCCACTGTCTGAACTACTATACTCAGGAGTAATTTTTTTCATTGATTTTTCTGAATACGGTTGAAAATCAGCATCTCTGTCATCATCTGCTTCAAATGGATCTGTATCTGAAGATAGAGCCAAATCCTCATGCAAAATGTCAATGTTCGATGATTGTTTGGTTACAAACTTGATGAATGAAGGACCTGGTTCTTGTGAGAAATTTTCAATCTCCAGATTTACGATTTTCTTGTGGTAGGATGGCTTCATTCAAGGTTTGATAAAAATTCTCATAAGCTACATCCATAGTCGTCTTAGTTTCGCATTGTAAAATGTAGGACGGAGGCTGAAGATCCGCTGATGATTTCAATGGTTCCGAAATATTAGCCGTATTCACAACCACTCTTTCCAAATCATCATCTTTTTTTGTTCGTCGAAGATTTATCCTTCGATTTCATAGATATATTTCCTACAAAAAAAGAATATAAGACACAAAACAAGAATTATAATAAATGGGCCTTACCTTCGTTGTTGTCGATCATCTTCATTATTTTTTGAGCACGAGTGAGCATTTTCGGTACTGTCGAGAAAAAGTCTATGTCCACTTAACAGTATGCTATAAGACGCACTTTCGGGCGAGAACTATGATATGTCCTCCTTGGATATGCCAAGTCGAATCTCGTTCAGATAGTACAGTTTTGCACTGAACGCGTGACGACTTGTCGAGATAGGCTTATTATATTCCGACCATTTCTGGGATTCCCCTACGGCATGGACATATGATACTTCTCGACCAAAATTCCCCTCACTTTATAAGCAGGTAGAATACAAAATCGAAAAAATGGGAATTTTGGACTTAGAATAGTTCTCGTCTCAAGGGACGACCTATTTCAGGAATTTCCTTTGTACTCGTTCGATACTCTGTCTATGGACATTATAGTATGGTGACCATACGACAGCGGAGTACTCAATATACTTCTAACATTTGAGCTGTGTACAGCATTCATTGTGTCAATATTATTGAAGTGATGCATAGCTCTTTTGATGAACCCAAGCATTTTGAATGCCTTATTAGTGATGACCTGTATGTGGGGAATGAAACTCATTTTTTGATCAAAATACACCCCTAGGTCTTTGATTACATCCGTGTCTACCAGTGTTTGTTGATTCAACAGATATTCATAAGTAAAAGTTGATTTCAGTCTACCAAGCCTCATCACCTGACATTTATCCACATTCAACTGCATTTGATTATCCTGACACCATTTCACCACCCCATCGAGATCCCGCTGTAAACACTCACAATCCGCAGTAGATGAGGTCTGTTTGAATATCTTTAGATCGTCAACGAACAGCAAGTACATGCTGAATCGAATCATTCTTCCTATATCGTTGATGAAAGCAAGAAATAATAAAGATGATAACGGAGATCCCTGTAGAATTCCCGAAACCATCGGAGAGGATGCCGCAATATGAAACTTTCAAAATGACACCTCTTATGCGATCGGCTAACCAATCTAGCAGTGGAGGAAATCAGAATATCTTAATGAATTTGTTGACACTGATCTTTTTTGAATGAACCCATGTTGTTCCTTTATTAACACGCTCCCTAAAAATGGGGATATTTTTGCGTTAATCAGAGAATCGAACAACTTCGCAATATATGATGATTCGCAAATAGGTCTATAATTTTTACCTCATTTCTATTGCCCGATTTGTATATTGGTATTATGTAATTAAGTTTCCATTGAACAGGGAATAATTCACTTAAGGGAAATGCTAATATAACACTACATCGTTTTAAAAATATAGCTGGTAAACTATCAGGTGTATCGTTATTTTTCTCATTTAGCGCATTTAATCCCGTCATTACTTCTTCTAAGCTGAAAGTACACTCGCATATGTCTATTACTTGTTCGTATCGCAGGTTCGGTTCCATGGGATTTGATGGTTGGAAAACATCTCTAAAGAAATTTGCAATCTCAAACGGGTTACTAGAAGTAATATTGTTAGAAATCATTGTCTGTGGTAAGTCGCTGTCTCGTTTACGATCTTTGATAAATTTCCAAATATACATATTTAGGGTCATGATGAATAGATTCCTCTACGGTTGTTATGTATTCGTATGTATTCATTTTCTATTTTCAATTTTACACTTCTCTCTAACTCCGCTGAAATTTTCATAATCACATGTACTACGTGTGCGTTTAAATTTTTTATGAGCTGCTTTCAAATCAACTTCTTCAACTCAGTGGAAAACCAATGAGGAAAATTGCTTTTTGACTTTGTTCTTTTCGGAACTTAATCGTCTATAATTTTATATATCTCTAAATCTCTAAAATATTCATAATTTCGTTCTTCTACAACATTCCCCAACGAAATATCGAAACATAGTGGTGGATGATCGGGATCGCAACCTATCTCATTTGCGGCTGCATTCCTCACAATCAATTATTTTCTTGGCATAATACATATGGGATCGCACGATAAGTTACACCAGAGATCGCTCGGGAAGTTAAAGTCGCCAGCGCATATCAGTTTTACTTCATCGTCGTACTATACTAACTATACAAACAATAAAAAATATTTTAAAGAAATCTCTAGACAGTAATGATGATTTTCATATATGTCTTTATGAGTTTTTAGAAATACTCCTATTTATAACTGCTTCACTCCTGCACAAATCTTAATGAGCAGACAATTGAGAGATAATTTACCAATTCATGAAGATAAATTGCAACCTAAGTTAATTAACAAGCAACTGTATCATAAAAAATTAGAAACTGATAGAATTAAGAGTACACGTTATTATAATAGAACTTGCTCAAAAAATAATGATAAAAAATTTTATATTGGAGAAACAGTTAGATATCAAAAGCAACCAGAAAGTATTTGGTACTTAGGTAAAATTATAGAAAAGTTAAGTAACAGAACATATAAAATTAAGGAAGACAATGGTAAACATATTGTCAGAAATATAATTTTTATTAGATCCACTTCTGAAAAATATACTTCTTATACTCAATCAAATTTTGTATATGATCCTGATGAGAATTTTGTAGATATAGATATAGGTAATAATAGAAATATTGTAAATAAAAATGATGAATATGATGTTAAATCTGAAAAATCTGATGTAAATATAGATTTAAGTGAAAGTGAAAGTGTTGGTGAATATGAAACTCGATATGGACGAAAAGTAAAAGAACCTGGAAGATATGTTGCAAAACTATTTAAATGAAAAGGGAGATGTTATAAGTTGAATGCCAGTGCGCATGCACTTATTGTATCCATCTTCATATGTATTCGTAATTGAAATAGAGATCGGTCTAAATGAATCGTTTCTTAATTGATGTCATATAACAATATTTTTGAAATTCAGAGTTGATAAATGACATTTTAGTAGAATTTTAAATCTTAATCATAAATAACTAACCAAAAGATCTATATTTTGTCTCAGTTTTGTCTATTGAATGGTAGAGAAGTAATAAGAGATTATTTTAGCAGAAAAAAGGAAATAATGACAGGAAAATAATCGATTAATTATCAGTTTTCAGCAAAGGATAAAAATGGATTCTGATCGAGAGAGCAATGTAGGAAAAGATGTAAATTTAGGGATTCAAAATAAAAAATATATGTGATTATTATTGTGAAAAATTAAAATGAATTGCGATGAATGTTATCGAAAGCAAGGCAAAAATGGTTTTAGAAGTTGCTTTCAACTGCTTGAATTTTTTTCACATTGTACTTAATCTTTGGTATCTATGTAAGTAATGTGAAAGCAGCAGTGTTGATGCAATAGAATAGCCAAATCTCAATATTAAAGGACTCAAACATAACAAAAGGGAGTGATGAATTCTTAAAATTGTTTCAGATAATGCAATTGTTACTCGGTTAAAAATAATGGGTGGGAAATTAAGACATGTTACGATAGGCAATTTATTTAAGAAATTATCAAGATATGCCGATAAACTAATCAGTCTAGTATAAAATGATATATTTTTAAGCAGAAATGTCAAATGGCTATGCGGTTATCGATTCACTTAAAGAATAATCATTCAATCTTTTCTAATGTCAAATTCTAACAATTTATATTTGACAATAATTTCAAAATAATTCATTCAGATTCATAAATTGAATTATCATTTATGTTTAGAGAAAGATGCAATGATAATGAGAAATTTCAAGAGGAAGATGAAACATCGAGATTCAAAATAAATTCAAATTTCTCAAAAAAAAATAGAAAATGGTATACAGAAAAATTCATAATAGATTTTATGAATTCCAGTTGTTGAGATGATATCCTTCAAAACACAAAGAAATTTAAACAGTTATTATTATATGAAGAGTAAGAAGAAATTTCTCAAACGCAAGGTATTATTAATTTAGAAATAGGTAACGCAAATATTAACTTGAAAATGGCAGCAGACTGATGTCCCGTCATAATAATTTAATCACTTAGATAGTTTACTCTTTGAGGATAATTGCAAACATAAATAAAATAATATGGAAAGGGATGATAGAAATCTAATACCCAAAAATTCAATATCAACCAACGTTTTATTGCATTAATTAATTATGTTCAAAAATAAAAATGTTCAAAATTACCTGAAAAAACAGCAAATAGAAATTAATATTGCGTGGGTCTGGGTAATGATAAAGAAGGAATTTTGGAAAAATGCTGTAATTTTCATTTAGGAAAATTAGGGTTAAATATACGAATCGCAATGGAAAATAATAGGGTCAATATAACGGGAGAATTAATAGTCGATATAGGGTTGTAGGAAATAGTCTGAACGTGTAGGAATTACATTGATTCAAAGGTAAGTAGAAATAGAAAGATATCAAAGGAGATATGGTTAAAAGGAAACTGGAAAGTTCTAGGTTTCAATTTGAAAGAAGCAAATTTTACTAATAGTAAATCCTTTGATATATTCCTTGTCAACATTTCAAGTGATCGGTAGGTCTCAACGTAACCATCTGAGGGAGTTTATTGTTGTGTTTGTTATATTCCTTGTGGCATTCTGGTCATATCTTAAAAATAAAAATAAAAAAATTAAAATTTGATATAGCATTTATTTCGTTAAGAATATGTATAATACTAAATTTCACCTGATCGATATCCATGATGGCTCTGGAAAAAGAAACGAAATAGATTACCAATTTGAATAGGTGATTATTATGTGAAAATAGCAAATAAATAAGATATGGAGGAAGGAAAATGCTAGTTATACCAGTAAAAATTTTATGAAACAGTTAATTGGTTTAAAAATACATTTTGATTAAATTTTTCAAACCCAACTTTATAAAAGCAATATAATTTTTTATTGTGCAATCACAAATTAGAGGAACATTGTCGATTTGATTACTTTTGGATTATAATGATAATCAAACAATTAATTACTTACAAAACTTCTGCAGTATGCTTCACTTGAATGCTACACATTTGAATGTAGCGTCTCGTCGCTTTTTGAATCGAACGTTATAATTTAAGATACGTTAGAACCTATAGTACCAAATTTTTTCTCAATCAAAGAATTTAATATGGTTTATCTAATACATATTTATTGAGAATTTTCAAAATTGTAATCATTACTTAATTGTCATTTTAGTGATTTAAGGAGGAAATATATTTCTTTTTGATAAAGCATGATCCAAAAATTTCCATAAAAGGCGACATCTATTTAAAATAGAATAATTCATTAGTTGAAATGATATTTAATTCCTAGTCACAAAAAATTCTGTAATCAAATGAACATCAATACATAATCAGCACTTTGAATAAAATAGTTTTGTACACGCAGTATAATGCAATGAACTGCCAATAGCTTATTGAAATAACATTTTCAATCTAACAATAATTATTTTCATAAAAAAATAAAAACCTGACGACTATTTCCCTTAAAGATTTTCAAAGTTACAAATAATATAAAAAGATATTATGAACAGTATCTGCCAACTGTTGTAATTGTTCAAAAATATTAATTTGAAATATAAAAAACAATTTTCTAAGGGATTATATGATGAAAAGTTAAATTTTTGAATTGTTACATTAAATGATCGAGAGCAATCTTGATAGAAATAAAATTACGATATTATCAAAAATATTATCAAAATTTAGAAGAAACTTATATTCAACTCAAATAATATCTATTGATTTTATTGTAACTTAGTGATGAATTATTTACCCACTTGAACCAGAGTAATTATCATCAATAAAATAGAAAGAGTATTTACTAACACTTTATTCATTTTCAATACTTTTTCTAATCGAAGTTATTTCAATTTGTTATTATCAACTGTAAAATGGAAAATATAAATTGAGACTATCATTCATGATGGGGTAAATATAATGAAAAGTAATAAAAAAAATTACCATTCAAATATTGTCGAAGAGAATGCAAAAACTAGAGAGAAATTCAAATTTTTCCAGATGTATATTGGTTTATCATGTTTCTCTTTAATTTTCCCGATGTCATTTCCTGGTTTGTTTATCATATTCTCCATATTTCTCACTCACAGGAACCCTCTTTTCTATCTGATCTTTATTTTTTTTATGTGAAAATAATGGATTCGTTTGCATCTATTCCATTTCTATAAAGTATAAAGAGTATAGTTATTATTACAAAAATTGTTCATATTAAACGTTGAGTTAAAATCACAACTTTGGAAAAATATGTAAAGTACAATTTTATCTGTAGTGATAAGTTTCAGTGCTTTCCCTAAGCAAAGTTATTTTAATTTATTATCAACATTGAAATGGGAAATCAATAGATGTTTTTCAAAATAATTTTGAAAGAATTTAAATATATCTGTCAATACAAATATAAATCGTAGATGTTTTTCATGATAGAAAAAAATATAAAAAATAATAAAGGATATTACCATTTATATATTGCCGAAGAGATCATATATATTAGGCAATAAGGTCAAGAGCAGAAAATTTTGGTATACATCACTTTAATGGCCTCATGTTCAATTCAACCTTCTCCAGATGTATCTTGTTTTGTAGCTATTGACCTATGGTGATTTAGCATTCAAGAAGACTTAGCAAAGAAACGCCAGGAACAACAAACAATGCGTTGATGGCCTGATTTTAAATTCGACCTTTTGAAGATACATATATATGGCTTCGTGAACATTAATTGTTGGTCATTCAAAACTGTGAGTAAATCAAGGGACAGATATTTGCAGAAGACTGGAACAAATAAATTCATTTAACGTTTATAATAGAAAAAAATGTTACTGACATACCGATTTGAAGATATATAGAACGTAATATCTGCATTTTAATTCGCTATATGCAGCATTTGGTTTTTTCGAATACATTAAAATTTCAAATTCATTACAAATAGTGGCATATGGTGTGAAAAACAATAATTTTTCAAATGAATTTTAAATGATTTGTTGCATTGAATGCAGTACAATAACAATGTTTTTCGAGATACATCATATGAAGGTATACTCTATTCAATATTTATTTGTAACTCGGTTGGCCATGGAAGTTTGACACATTTCACTCTGTATATTAAAGAGTTAGGTTGGGTTCGCTATTTTCCTGTCAGATTATTACGCACTGTTGTCTATATCACATAAAGGTCTTAGTAAACTTGGATTCACTCAAAATGCCAATTTACTTCTGAACCTTGGAAGAGTTTCGAAAGGTTTGAAATTATTATGGCAGAAATTTCTAAAGGAGCTGCTCTTATTTTGATTGGGATGTTGTATGATAACCCCAAAATATTAATTATAATATTTAAGTTACCGTTCATCAGGGATGAACATATTTTAAGTGATTTTCGGGAATCTGAAGAAGTTTGAACATTAATCTGTTCATCATGATACATGAAACTTCCGATTGGAATTTGTTTGATATTCGAAAGGACATTGCTTTAGGCCCGGTTGTACAGTCCGAGTTTAAGCCTAGTTCAAGACTGAACCCAACTCAAATAAGAAATATCTGTTGTACAGTTCGAGTTCAAGGCTGAACTTCACTCAAACCGACCCTCAAGTTGAACTTCCAAAATCGGGCGCTCAAGCCTGGTTCAACAGAAATTTCAGTTCAATCTTTTATTTATCTATGGTTCAATCATAGAGTTCAATTTACAATTTATAGGTTATATGTCAAATAGTTGTAGTTGAAAGGCTTGCTAAGGTAGTATTTTCGTGAATGAGTTGTGTTCGTGTTTCACTCAAAAACAGAATTTTTTAAAAGAAATTAATAGGAATGGATTTTCAAATCGACAATAGTCTTGCGGAATTGACCGATGATGAAGATTTTGTGGAAGCAGTGAATTTTGCTATGAATTCGAGTAGAATGCCAAAGAAATATAGGGAGAGAATGAATTATTTCGAGGTCTGGAATGAAACTGAATTTTTACAAAGATTCCGTTTATCAAAAGATGGAGTACGTTTTGTGGTATCCCAGATTCAGGAGAAAATATCATCACAAACAGATTGGTAAGTCTTCAAATACACTGTTATTGTGAATATATTGGTTTCAATAAAACTAATTTTAGGAACCATGCTGTGTCTGCTGAGGAAATGGTTCTCGTCACATTGCGATATTATGCTACTGGTAATTTTCTACAGACCGTTGGAGACTTTATCGGAATGGATAAAGGTACTGCAAGTAGGATGGTCTGGAAAGTTTCAAAAGCAATTGCAGAACTTTATCCTCAACATGTTCGGATGCCTCAAACGGAAGATGAATTCAAGAATACATCTCAAAAATTCTACAATGTGTCAAGGTTCCCAAAATGTATTGGAGCAATAGATTGCACACATGTCAAGATTTCATCTCCGGGAGGAGAGAATGCTGAAATATATAGGAATCGAAAAGGTTTCTTTTCATTTAATGTCCAAGCTGTATGTGATTCGGAGTGCTTATTTCAGGATGTTGTGTGTCGATGGCCAGGCTCAAGTCATGATTCACAAATATTTTCGAATTCTAACATCAGGGCAAAGTTTGAGCAGGGTGGTTTCAAAGATTTCGTCATTGTCGGGGATAGTGGTTATGGGCTTAAGAACTATTTGATTACACCCCTATTAAATCCAGAGTGTAGAGGAGAACGGCTGTTCAACGAGTCACAAATAAGGACAAGGAACTGCATTGAAAGGACATTTGGACAGTGGAAAAGGAGATTCCCAATCCTCGCCTTTGGAATCCGTCTAAGCATAGAAAAAGTAGAGGCTGTAGTTATAGCAACTGCAGTTCTACATAATATATGCAAAATTCGTAAGGAACAACCTCCATCCTGTAATGATGAAGAAAATGTCGCAGTGAATTTTGTCAACTCGCTGGACACTACGTCATACATAAGAAATCATTCAATAAATAATAGAAGTAGTGTAAGAAGGCACCAAATTATAAATTATTTTAATAATCTGCAATAGATTCATAATTATAGATGGATAACTAGATTTCTTCTTGTCAATTCAAAAAAACATCAATTATGTCAAAATCTTTATTGGAACAAAATTTATTTGTTTAATTTTTTCATCAAACTTTGCTGCTGCAGTAATAAAATGTTTTTCTTTATAATATTTTGTTCGTGTATTGCCTTCATCTCCTCATCATTTTTCAATTTCATTAACTCTATTTTCGTTTCATGTTCCTTCTTGAGGTACTCTAGCCTTTTCAGCCTCTCTTCCTCAAGCATATCCATCTCCTTTTTCTGTTTACTTTCAAGGAAAATAATTTTTTTTTGTTCCAACACCTCCAAAGTAGAAATTTTTTAAATTGTTCCTCCTGAATAAATTTGTTATGTTGTTCTACGAACATTTTTTTTGATGTTGCCCATTCTGCAACTTTCTCGCATAAATTTTTTTTACCTACAATGTAAAGTTGATTGATTAAACAAAAATATTAACTTTCAAGAGCTGTTATATCATTTGTTTTATCAGAAATATAGATTTTCCCTTGTTTATGATTATGAGGATATCAATGCTAACAAAATAAGTGCCTCACCTGTATCTAAAACTTTTGATTTTCTTTTACGGAGGTTCTGTACAGTATTACATTTTCTCGTTTCGAGATTTGACAGTTCAGGATATTCATCTGCAAAACAGAGGAAAAAATCAGTTACTTCATTATTATCAAAGCGTACACAACAAACCTTTTGTTTCTTCAACCGCAACATGATGTGCTTCAGCTAGATAATCTGGAAAAAGAATTTAATAATTATATTTTACCATAACAAAATATATGTTGTCAATTTCACCTATTGCATTTTTTTCCTCCATTTCTGGATCCTCCAAAAATGTATTTATATGCTCAGGCACACTATATATATGCTCAGGCACACTATGGGTAGCATTTTCCTCTGGAAAAAAAGGAATAATTATTTTCACTGCCCAAAAGTACATATCAACTTATTTTAATGTTTTTATAAATTATCAGTTTAACTCACCAGGTTCGTCAATAATGATATAATTCGAGCTGTCGAACATGTCAGAGCTGTCAGCGCTCAATATAATTTTTTCCGTCTCCTCTACGTTAGATGATGATTGTTCTATAAGAAAACATATTTGAATTTCATTTCCACTAATAATTACAATAATTTACCTTTATCCCCTCCATATTGACTTTTTCGTCCAACAACTCTCTCTCCTAACATTTCTTTAATTTGAACATCTACTTGATTGAATTTCATATACTTTGCAGGTCCTCCGCCTGTGCCCAGCGCATAGCATTTCTCCTCTGAGAATTTTTTTTTTGCGCGTTTCTTCAAGTTTTCGTATTTTTTTTTTAAACAAAGGGAGTCTCGAAATATTAGTCCACTTTCACTATTGAACTCCCGTTCTATTCTCTTCCAGTATTCACCTTTCATTTTATTTATATTACTATCAGTTTGTTTATTTTCAATTATATTGCTGTATTTTTTAATAAGATTTATTAAAATGTTCTCTTCGGAGCACGTGAAATTTGCGCTTCGCTTTACGTCTGACATTATTACTGACACTTTTTTTTTCAATCACAACCACAACAGCACTCATCAACTAATCTTGTTCAAATAGAACAATTCAAATTTTTAAAATTATATTCGCGCTCTTGTCAAAGAAGAATTTTAATTCTTCTTTTTTTTTCCATTTGTCCAAAATTTGTTACTATTCGTATCAAAAACGCATGTCTCAAAGGAAGCGACGTTGCCATTTTCTGAAGAATTGTACTCAAGGAAAGTTCACTTGAACTCGCCTCAAACATAACCTGTACAACCGGATGACATATCTGAACCTGGCTCAAGAGTGAACCGAGCTCAGTTGAGCTTCGAATTGAGTTGTCACTGTACAACCGGGCCTTAATCGTTTGGAAGCTGGTTCAACATTTCAAAAGAATTAAGGAAGGTATCACAAAGAAGTAATGTTGAATCTGAAGATGTAGCTAATAAGGGCATGGTATATATTCTTGAATGCAGAATTGGAACAGAGCATCTCACTTCTATGAAACACTTCGATTTAATTATCAACAAAATAAGATTCAATACAAGCTTGTATTCTGAACATGTTCTAGTTAATCAATGCATAAAAGTGATGGTAGGAACATTTAGTTTTTCAAATCTCTTATTTTTCCTCATAAAAATACCTTCATTGTGATCTTCTCGATGAGAGCTATACATGCTTCGTCCAGTAGGTATTCTCTGCCAATCTCTTGGTGATTATGTGAAATGAAGGTTTCATTTTGAGTCACTGACGAAAAGAGTTAATTCTTCCATTCAATATATATTTTTTATCGTGATTGTTTCAAAGTTTTGTTGGTCTGGGATATACTCAGCTCTAATCACATCCTCAATATTCAAAATTGAAATAATAGCTTTTAACATAAAGAATCGAATAAATGTTGATTACTTCTGAATTTCTTTCAATCCGAATAATATCTCTTACAGGTATGTCATGTATGCAACAGAATATTTTGAAGAATTCATAAACACATTCAGGAGCATTCACAATACTGAACGCTATGAAAAGTGATGTATGTGTTCATTTCTTCGTTTGCCTTTTTTTTTTTTCAAATAAGAACTGAGAGATGAATAAATTTCATTCACTCAACCCTTGATCACTGAGTTAGTCAACAATTCAGTAGAGATTGTGAATTGATCATACTTGACTGAAGTGGAAGCATAAAGCACAATTACGAAAAATCATACAATACTTATTCACATATAATAAAAAAATATTGAAAATGCTTTTTATTTCTCTAACAAATAAATTTCAATAAACTTTTATTATACAAATAAGGATAGAACATCAATGATCTGAAAACGATGAAGAATAACGATCTACCATAATCAAATTAGATATAATTCAATTATTAATATTCAATGTGTAGACTTTTACTATTATCAAATAACTTCCAATCATTATTGAAATCAAAATAGATATTTGAAAACTTAAATGAAATATCATATGATTGAAATTTGTCAAATTATTATTAGGGTTTTACAAATTACACAATAAGTATTTTTCGAAAAGTGAAAAAGTCTTTGTGAAAGAAAGAGAAGAGAGAAATTAACTTTATTGGTAATAAAAAATCATCAAATGGCTATCGACCGAAGTTTTCCTGCAAATTTTACATTTATAATTTATTAATTGTATTTATTGTTTAGAAAAAAGTTACTCCAATGATATTAGATGTTCATAAATTGGTAGTGCTGGTAGTTTGGCCTTTGGTGGGCTCACTGTGTCATATTGGTGCACTAGTGAAGAAGCTCGGTATGGGGGAAGGGCCTATTAGTCCAGGTTCAGCTATCCGACTGATGATTCTTAACAAACTTATCCACCTGTAGGAGAAAAATCTTCTTTTAATGCCAACAGATTGTGCTCCTTTTACTAAATGAAAATGAGTAGCATATCCTCCTAATAATAACTGTATATTAGCATGTAACAATAATTTACTTACATACATTCCAAATTATATCCTTAAAAGAAGTGACAACTTGACTTCTTCTCGACATTATTCCACATCCATTACTTCAGTGAACGAATCAGATTCATCATCAGATAATTCTGAATCTGAATCACTTTCCTCCAATGAAATAATAAATGGAGGAATAATATCTATAGGTAGGTTACCCATATGTTTCGTCCAGTCGTCTTCAATAAGTCGTTCGCAATGTAAATAAAAATTTTGCAACATTTCAGGTGTACATTTTGAAAGAGCCAGAGTCCATAAATTGAACACTCTATCCCTTGTGTAAGGATGAGAATTTATGTTCTTGTTGTAGAAGTTTTTACAAATCGCCCATGCCATTTCAATAGGATTATATTGGCAATGGTATGGGGGTAATCTAAGAACTTCATGTCCATGCTCTTTCAAAAGTTCATCAATAACATATCGTCTCTGTCGGTCAGTTCTAAATGGTAATATTAAATTCCAAAGTTGTTTTTGGCGCTCTTGTTCACCCGAACAGAGTGCCTATCATTTTGCCCGAATGTCTGTAATTTTGGAATATCGAGCCGAAAATGGTCTCAATCGATTGGGTTCGACCTCCTGATGAAGAATTCGTGGCGGAAGTTGAGTCTGTCCGGCCGGCCGTCCGGCCGTTATTGGGCCAAATCCGTCGGATGGTTCAGTAGTTATGAGCATCTGAAATTTTGTTTCCTCAATAACTACAGAATATCCATCCGATCAAGTTGATAGTTGGAATGTTATTGAGGGAGGCTGAAACGAAACGGCTTGCAAAATTTTGCATAAATCGTCAAGCTAAAAAATTTTTTAAAAATTCCCAAAAAAAAAATTTTCAATACTGAGAAAAATAGAAATGTCATGAAGTCCGAGGTTTGTCATTGAAAGATTTGCCATCACAGATCGATATTCGTTTGACAACTTGCGGACCTAGATATCAGTGTCAGTTGGTGTAATATCAATCAAAATTTTCATAGAATTCATAGAGGTAGAATTCGATGTCGATGACGTTGTCAAAATTCAGAAAAGCAATGACGTAAGTTTTTAGGAGAAGCATAGAACAAAATTTGGTGAAAATTATGAGTAGTTATTTTGAAATTGAGATAAAGATTTTTTTATTCATTAGGCTTTCATATTTACATCACATAGTCCCATAGTACGGAAAAAGACAATTGTTCACCCGATCAGAGAACTTATAGATTTGTTAAGGTTTGAATATTTACTCGCAAGTAGGTCAACAAGAGCGCCAAAACAATCTGACCTCACGTCAGTGCTTTCTAAATTTTTTATTTAAATTCCGATCGAAATCAATTTTGTTATTCACCAACCAATTCTGCATATCAATTTTCTTGCTTGAACTAGTTGGTGATGGCTTATCCAACTGCACTGAATTATATGGTGCATTGTCCATTATGATCACAAATTTACCAGAAGCTTTGATAAAGCTGGAATTAGTTGATTAATAACCCAATTTCGAAAAATTTCACTGGTCATAGTCTTGTGATAGTCACGGTCATTATTCTTCGAATCTAAAATGAAATCACAACCCTCCAAAAATCCAAAATTACTTCCTGCATGCTTCGACGAACAGATGAACCATTTTGGTAAATCCAAGTTTCATCAAGAAACACGAATCTTATATTTTCATCCATCGACTTAAATTGCAAAAATTTTCTCAGGAAAGTAATTTTGGCTGCAACGACATGTTTTTGTTCACATAAAATTTTGCGTCCATTTACCTTTCTATATTGTTACGTTTTTCCTCAGCGAATTAGAAAAACACTACAAGTCTTCTTTAAACTAATTTATATTCACACTTAACTAACAATAATCAATAATTTATATACACAGTTTATCTACAGAATTTCACTAGGAACACCTGTTTATTCGTCGGCAAGTTCTATCCATGAATGAATTCATGAATCGGCTTCAGTCATTTATATCCGGCGCTGTTTTTCTAGAAGTTACCAGAAACTAGAGCATTTGAATTCGGATTATAATTTGTTATGTAATGTCTGATATCTGATGAATCTTACAAAAATTTTGGACTACACTATTTTTGAATTCTAGTCCATTATCGCATGTAATTTTATTTGGAATACCATAATGACTGAAATAAGTTATTAATTTGTCCACAATTTCTGTTCCAGTTTTTTGGAGTAATAAATAACATTGTCCTAGCCTCGAAAACGAGTCAATTATACTTAAACAATAATTTTGTCCTAATCTTATAGTATCACAATATATATGAGAAAAAGGTTTCGCTCCTATTGGATTTGATTTGAAATTTAATTTTATAGGTGCACGTTCATATTCACTTTTTTTGCAAATCTCACATGAATTAATATAGTTTTGGACACCTTTGTCCATTTTAGGCCAATAAATTTTCTGCTAATCCACGATGAATAGCCTTTGTTTCATGATACTGTTGTATCCTAAGAGTTTGTTCTTCCTGATCTTCAACATCTTCTAGAAATGTCTTTGCAATTTTGAAATTTAAAGTTTTGTGATCGAATTTATTCTGTAAAATCGTTATAAATGGTTTTTCTAATTCTTGAGATATAAAATATATCGTATAAGGTTTCTGTGGTTGAACAAATTCTTTAATGAATTGAAATATGTCATTTTCAATGGATTTAACATCAACTCTTAACCTGAGTCTGTCTCCAAATAATTTTATTTTCGTTACATTGAAATTTGAAGCTTTTTTCAATATTATTTGTAAAGAGAAAGCATTTACACATCTCTCTGTGTAAGGAATTTCTAAAATTGGATATTCCGCGCTACTATGAACAGTTATGTCACTGTGAATAATATTGTTTTTATTTCTTAGTTCGCTTAGATCTTTATCATCTAAATTTGGTAGTTCATTATCAGGTTCTACTAATAGATCAATACATTCTTCCAATTCGTCATCTGAGATATGATTAATTATGGAGAGTGAATCTTCTTCAATTGGATTTATTTCAACCTTTTCTATGTAATTTAAATCTTCATTAAAATTGTCAGTTTGTATGTAATAAATATTAACATTGATGTATGATGACAAAAATGTATTTTATCATATTAAAAATAATTGTCCATTCCAATTTATCTAATCCGCATGCTATCCTGGGAATATCTAAATATCTATCATCGTTAAATTCACATAATTTTTTCAGATTAATAAGAGTTTCGAATACCGTTTCATAGGTTGGTTTATCATCATAAAATTCTTTAGTTATTAAATAGTAAATATTTCGATTTTCAATTCTTATTGATGCTACTTCGCCAACAGTTTTATTTTGAGATTTTAATTTGTTTACATTTCCAAATTTACTTTTGAATTGTGATGCAATACTTTTACTCATTTCTAAATCTTTTGACATACAATGAGCTGAAGCATATTTGTTCGTGCAACTAAAAACATTTCCTTTTTTCTCCTTAATATTAGAAGGTTTTGATAATTGATCGATTTTTAAAAATTTTTCGTAATTAATTTCATTATTTTCCTCTATCCTTATTCTGCTGAGAGCATCTGCGTTATTTAATGATCCTTTTCTGTATTTCATTTCATAATCAAATTCTTCTAATTTCATTCGCCATCTCATTAAACGTGAATTAGGTTCTTTAAGAGAAAATAACCAAACAAGAGGTTTGTGGTCTGTATAAATTGTAAATTTCCTTTCATAAAGATATGGGTGAAATATAGAACAACCGTGTAAAATAGCGAGACATTCTTTTTCAATTACACTATTTTGATTTGGAATTAGATCTTGTGATAAAACTGCACCGACAGCAAATCCTAATGCTTCCGTGGTTAAATTAAAAGATTTGTTAAAATCTGGATATCTTAATATAGGGTAATTCATCAAATTATTCTTACACAATTGAAATGCTTCTATGTATTTGGGATCGTCAATATTTATTTTTGCATCTTTCTTCAAACACAATGTTAAAGGTTTTGTAATTTTTGCAAAGTTAGGAATGAATTTTCTGTAATATCCTACTAGACCAAGAAATTATTTAATTTCTTTTTGAGTCTTAGGGATAGGAAAGCATGAAATAGCTTTTAATTTATTCGGATTCGGTTTAATACCTTCCCTGGTTATCACATGTCCTAAAAATTTGATTTCTTCTTTAAAAAAGTAACATTTATCTAACTGAATCTTCAAATTATCCATTCTAAGTGTTTCCAAGATGTTATGAATATCTGCCAAATGTTGTTCGATCGTTTTCGAAAAAATAACTACATCGTCCATATACACGTAACAACATTTACCTATAAATTTTTTTAATACATTATTCATTAATCTTTGGAATGTTGCTGGCGCGTTTTTTAAAGCAAAGGGCATTCTTAAAAATTCATAATGTCCGTTATCAACAGAAAAAGCTGTTTTCTCAATGGATTCTTCATCTAATTCGATTTGATGAAATCCGGATGCAAGATTTAGTGTCGTAAAATATTTTTTATTTCCTAATTTATCCAAAAAAGCTTCAATTTGTGGATGAGGGTATTTGTCATCAATAGTTTTATCGTTTAGTTTTCTGTAATCAATTGCCATACGCCATTTCTTTTTTCCTGACAAATCTTGTTCTTTCGGTACTAAGACTACCGGAAATGTCCAAGGAAACAACTATGTCGAATGATTTTTTTTTAGCATATCATTTATTTCTCTTTGTATTTCTTCACGTTGACATTCGGGATATCTATAGATTTTAGAATGTACAGGAAATTCGTCTAACGTTCGAATTTTGTTTTTCACTTGATTTGAAAAATTTAAAGGTTGTCCAGGTAATTGCAATGCATCGATATTTCTTTGAAAAATTTTCATTAATTGAGTAGAAATTTTGAGTTCCAAATGAGAAAGATCAATTGGTATGTCAATAGGCTTTTGACAAACCTGTTGGTTTTTGAATGGTATCTTACAATATTCATTCTCTAATACTCCATTCTTGAAATCGATTCTCAAATTATATTTGTTTAGAAAGTCTATCCCAATGAGACCATCATAATATTTATGAAATTTATATAGAATGAAAGGATGATAATCGTTCATATTGAATTCTGAAAATAGAGGTATTAAAACTTTTTCATTCGAAGTTTGAGATTTAAAGCATGCCGTGAGGGTAGTATCTTCATTAAAAATATTTTGTTTCAAATTATTGTATGCAGATTTCGGGTCAATAAGACAAACTGAACACCCACTATCTAATAACAGTTTACACTTGGGGTTCTGAAATTCTACATACGGTAAGTGATTAATATTATCAAAAGAATTATTCAAGTCAATGTATCTTTTTCTTTTGCGTCGCGAAAATTTTGCTTACTTTGATCGAATCGTTTATTTTGATAAAAACCTTTATTTTGGTAAACATCTTTATTTTGGTAAAAACCTTTATCATGGTGAAAACCTTTAGAGGTAGATGTTTGAGGATCATCTCTTCCGAAACGAAATTACGTGGAGGATTAAAATATTTTTTTTTATTATTATTCTGATATTGGGTAGAGTATTGGGTTCTTTTTGCGGATAATTCCTAGTCTGAATTGACATTTTTTCAGGTGGTGTTGTATTTTTGGCGCTCTTGTTCACCCGAACAGAGTGCCTATCATTTTGCCCGAATGTCTGTAATTTTGGAATATCGAGCCGAAAATGGTCTCAATCGATTGGGTTCGACTCCTGATGAAGAATTCGTGGCGAAAGTTGAGTCTGTCCGGCCGGCCGTCCGGCCGTCCGGCTGTCCGGCCGGCCGGCCGGCTGTATCCTCTCTAGCATCCAAAAGGAATCAGCTAGAGTTTTCAAATTTTCAGAATAGGTTAATTGTCCAAATATCTCGGTCAAGTTCGTTATTGGGCCAAATCCGTCGGATGGTTCAGTAGTTATGAGCATCTGAAATTTTGTTTTCAATAACTACTAGAATATCCCTCCGATCAAGTTGATACTTGGAATGTTATTGAGGGAGGCTGAAACGAAATGGCTTGCAAAATTTCGCAGAAATCGTCACGCTAGAAAATTTTAAAAATTCCCAAAAAAAAATTTTCAATACTTAATATCTCCTAAGACTTCATTTAGATTTTTATAGTTTGGATTTGGCTGAAATACATTTGAGGTTGGTTGAAATATATTTGAATTATGTACTCTTTGGTACATTGGTTTATTTGAATAATTTGCATTCTGATGCGTCGCTCTATTTGAATCAAAGGAATTCGAATAAAAATTCCTCGAAGTATTAATAGGTCTATTGAAAGTAAAAGTACCAGACTTTTGCGGATTCTGCTGAAATTTGTTACGACGGCTTTTATCTAATAACTCATACTGAGTCATGTTACTAATGTAATCTTTCACTGCGTTTACTGTTTCGTCGAACGATAAATTATTATTAGTTATTAAGTACGTTCTCAATTCCACTGGCGAATTTGATATCAATACTGTTTTACAAATTTTTAGAATATTTGTTTTATATAACAATTTTTCCGGGTCTGCCATATTATCGGCATCGATTCTGTAATTTATTCGTATTTTCATAGCAATTATTTGCTCGATAAAATTGAGTAAATCTTGGTTCTGTTTTTTGCTCATAAACTGCAAATTATAAACCAAAACGTCTAAGTTTATTTGATCACCGAATTTATTATACAGAAATTGTTTCAAAACGTCCCATTCATCAGGGATATCAGAGGTTGACACCTCGGCTAATGCCCTGTCCGTTAATTTTGATTTTACTACCGCGAAGCAGTATTTTTTAACCATATCATTTAATGTAATGTAAATTAATGTAATTAATTTTCTTTTCCTGAGAATTTTGGAAGCAAAAATCCAAATTTCTCTGCCATAGTCAGGTCTACTCTTTTGTTTGCCATTCTTCTAGAATTTTTTTGTTTACGTTCACGAAAATTTTTTATTGACGTAATCGTGACAATTCAGTTGAAGAAAAAAAAAATCGTTATCAGATTTCAACTATGAAAATTAAGACTTTATTCGATGTCTTGTCAAAAAATTAAATAATTAAATAGTTATGTAATAGGTTCTTTAATAAGAACCTAAAAACTTCATACAAGTTTTACGCTCAAAACTAGAAAAAGATTGATAATTTTTTGGCCAGAATTATTAGAAACTGGGAAAAATAGAAAGGAATCTCTCACCGTTGGTTTTCCAATGTAGATCTTGGAGTCATTGAAGGCACTACTCGATAATCAGACTTCCTGCTTCTCCTCGTGAATTCTCCTTGTGCTGAATGGTTGATACCAACAGTTTCAGACTCTCTGGGTGGACCTCTGTATCTTTACACTGTCAGGAACACACGCAGGTTTTCTTAAAACTGGCACAATCCCAGGCCTCGTCGCCAATAATGTTGTTTTGGGAGAAACTTGTGTTTTTAAAAATTCTACTTTATTTCGAAAACAACTGTACAATCTACAAGCAATGTACTACGTAAGAAGATCAAATCTATATTTTTCATGCATCATTAGACGTTTCTCCTATTTATAATAATTTAGAACAATGAGAGCATTTTGGAGAGGCGTCGCAAACAACAAATTGACGCGATAACAAATTAATGCGATAAGCAATATGCTGACTGACAAAATACAACATAGTAATATTCATTTCCTAATGGATTTATACATTGTTGCAATGATCAGAATACAGGGTGGATAATATCTAATTATATATTATTACGCATCCCGACATGTAGATGAACTAATGTAATAGGAGATAGACATCCGCTAGTTTTGCATGTCAGCAGATTCTTTCCACGCTCGTCTTTCCAACGAGCAGATTTATTCATTAGATGTAATTCATTATTATCCTGACTGTTAACAAGTGAACTTGCTTCTAGAAAATAAATTTGTTTTTTTTTAAAAACTTAAAAAATTGGCTACGAGGATGGGATATCACTTTTGATTTCCAAAAAAGAATCAACAGAACGACGTTAAATTCGAAAGAAAAATCGAATTCAAGATTCAGTTAATCTCGTGGAAGTCATTCCTTTGAGTGATATTCGAAAAAGATAGAATCGAAAGCACGACGTGAAATTCTACGAAAACGCCGAGTACGAGATTCTATTGAAAGTGAATGTTGTTGACCAGTTAAGAAGAGTTGCGGAATAAAGAGGCAACGGACTAACTCATTCACCTGATCAACGCAGCACCCACACAATTATCATTCCTGGGAGTCTGGACCTAGCACCCCAAGCACCAGGTTGAAAACAGAAACGCAGAAAAAGAAGTAAGTGGAGCACGATAATAATCCCAGTTCACCTATCCCTGGCCCAAAAGATAGAAAGAAAATTTAGTATTTATTTGATTATTTATTCATCGATTTTTAGTCGATATATAATGTTTTTCATTCCTTCTCTGAAAATTTTAAAAATTGATTCTTTAATAAATCAATTCGAATCATTGAAGATCGATCTAAAAAAAAAAAGAATTAAAAATGACAACGCAGAGTTCATCAAATATACCAGATATAGATCTTAGTAATGTAAAATATTTTGGAGAACTTTTACCAAAATTTAACGGTAATCCCCATGAACTACAAACTTTTTTGATTGAAGTTGATACTTTTATGAGACAATTTGAAAATACAAATAATAACTTAGTGAACCAATATTGTTTTATTACGGTGAAAGCAAACTTGATAGATCAAGCTAAAACTCAACTTTAGCCACGAATTCTTCATCAGGAAGTTGAACCCAATCGAATGAGACCATTTTCGGCTCGATATTCCAAAATTACAGACATTCGGGCAAAATGATAGGCACTCTGTTCGGGTGAACAAGAGCGCCAAAACAGGTTCATGAGGGTCCAGCATTATGGTAGAATTAACCATTATGGTTCAACTAGCGATTAGGATTAATAGAGGCAATAATTAAATATATCGATGATTCTGGTTCGAGTCACCACACTGAATACCACAAGGACCAAACTATGGGTATCCGCTAGTTTGAGAATGAAGGTTTTCTGTGCTGGCTTAAATTAGGGATTTTCATATATGATTATTGAACCATAATAAGCTGTAAATACTTTATTTGACGAGAGGTAGTTTTGTATGATCCTGATTATTTGTATGCATTTATACAAAAGCAGGTAACAGAATAAAATTTATTACTAAGTACTCCAGAAGATATAAAATGAAATGCAAGACATCCAAATATAAGTCTCAAGCAGAACATCAAAAGATAGACAAGTGATTTGAGTGAACATTCGAAGAGATAAATTGTGAGACGGTCTATCCCTATTCCTGTGTTATTAATCATCGATCATGCCTACAAGTTCGATTATGGATGCCAGATCGAATTCACTGACAAATTATGATTTAACGGCTAATAGAATAGTTGATACATGGAGTGAACAGCACGTTCATCAATTTTTGTCAATAAGAAAGTTCGACGTGAATAGGAAAAATTCGTAAGGATATAAAGTTTTAGATAGGTTCTTTATAAAAAAAAATCAGTGAACGCGATAAGAGTGTCATGATGATGGTGAGAAACAAGGTTGGGTTCACAGTTCTACACATGCTTTCGCGAATGGAATACTGCGTAGAAATCGGGAAATTAATTTTAGAAAATTATCCATTTATATTGTAACACCCTTTTTTACCTATTATATATTTTTCGGGCGCCAGCTATTCTTTGCTTATCAGGGAGAATAGCAAACCTACCAAGGTAGCTTCTAGTCGAAGACAGAGTTCGGTTTTATCTAAGCTATTAGCGATAATTTGAGCAATCAAATAGGCAAAAATTTAATATGACTTATTCGGAATAGATGTACAGAAAATTCTCTCAGTATGTTGAATAAAAATAACGTAAGTAATCAGTTATATTTCAACAAAATTATAGATTTAAACTGACAGCATGAAATGTGAAAATATATTAATTCGGTATATAATTACAGAAAATCACCTCGGTATGTTGAATACAAATTACTTAAGGAATCAACTATATTTCAGCAAAATAACAGATTTAAACTGACAATATGAAGGGTGAAAATAAATTAATTCGATATATAAGTACAGAAAATCACCTCGGTATGTTGAATACAAATAAGGTAAGTAATCAGCTATGTGGAAATATATTAATTCAGCAAAATAACAGATATAAACTGACAGTATGAAAGGTGAAAATAAATCAATTCGGTAATCTACTGTAAAATTTAAACAGAATGCAAGAATTCAGTTATACTTGTGAAAATAACACTTTCTAAGGACATTAACAATTACAAGTGAAATGCATAAAAATGAATCAACTCTAAATCAAAATTCAATCTGGCTGCGAACGCTACTTTCGCAAATAGGACGCAACAAATTGTGATTGACGGTAATCTTAATAAAAATTTTACTGGCTCATGAGAAGAGCTAAGAATAATTATTATCTACAGACGGAGGGTTGCTAACTGCCCACGTGGACAGGAAGTCCACAGAATTCCCGTAAGAGGAATGAAATCGAACTCGGAAAAATAGGCGATTTTGATGAAATTGAAATAAAGGGGTTTCGGCAATGGGGTTATTCGTTTACTCACTTTTTCTTTTCTTTCGTCGCTCAGGACACTGACGTCCGACAAAACCACACTCTGTGCACTGATGAGATAAACTAGAATCGCTACTATTGAATAAGAAAAATAAAATAAACTCCTGTAAATACTGAACCTAACTGAAAACTGAATAAAATTACCTATGTTAAAATCTATATCTAACTTGGAACTATAATCACTAAATCGGAAGGAATCTGAATCTGAATCTCACTGAATCTAATCTGAATTATTAATTAATCTGCTAAACTGAATGAAACTGAATAATACTAACTGAATGAATCTGCTAATCTGACTGAAACTGATCTGAATTATTCGAATTTGAGGGCAGCACGCCTTTTATACTCTCCCGAGGGGAGGTGAAACGGATACACACAGATGTGGCATTTGTCGCCTAAAATCATCTTCGATTTCGGTTTATCGCGTAAAAACAGATTTATCGGATTCTAGCGAAAAGAAATTTATGTTTTCAGGCCTTTTTTTCCTCACCGAAAAACTCTGAAACAACGACTTCGAATCTTAAGGCGTATACAGGGGAACGGAAAATATATATAAAATAATCGGAATACTTAAAATGAAGAATGATTTTCCTATACAAAAAAAAATAAAAATCAATTTTCATGACAATATCCATTTATAGATGCCCTTGATCCAGAAGGTTTTTCTCCTTTTATGATGGCTGTTCTAAGGAATGAATATGATCTGGTCGAATTGGTCATTGAAAATGATGCTAATATAGAAACGAGAGATCTTAGAGGTAGTACTTCTAAATTGCACTCGATTTGGACGAGAAGATTAAATATGGTTGAGTTACAACTCAGAAATGGTGGCTAGCTTAAATGCAACTGATTACGAAAGAGTAGGAGCAATTCACTATTTTTTTCTTTAAAGAAAATACAGATAGAAATGTACGAGCTGATACTGAAAGCTGGATGTGATATTAATGCTTCAAGTACTCCAATTCCAATGCATTTCATTTTAACACTTCACAAAGGTGACAATGGTGAAATTGGTGACTTGAATTATGTGAAAAATTTGATAAAAAATGGAGCGAAACTTCATTTAAATGATTCAAATGAAGACAGCGAACTTCAATTATGTGCTAGAAACATATTCATTCCTGTAAGATTGATAATATATTTATTGGAAGGTGGTGCTGATCCTACCATTTCCAACAATCCAAATCTTACCTTATTTAATATCTTAGTTGAAAAACAACGAAGAAAGGCTAAAGAACTCATTAAATATTTAATAACATAATAACATAATGGCACGATGGCGGACGAGAGTGATGATGTTTCAGAGGCGGGCTCTCAAAAGTATAATTATATTGATAATAATGAACTCAAAATCGAGAAAAGTTATTCTTGCTGCTCAAAACGATGTAGTGTTATGGTTTGTGTGATCTGTGATAATGTAGTGCACAAATCTTGCGTTAAAAGAATGGAGAATGTAAAAGTCATTGATGATTTTCATATAAATTGCTGCCAGTCTAATGAAATTAAGTCAAAGAACGTTGAAAAATCGACTATGTGTACATCAGATATTCCAGATAGGAAGATGCTTGAGATGAAAGTTCAGTTCTTGACCCAACTATTGGAATCTTCAAGGAAAAAATGAAATACTGAAATTGAATAATTCACTTCTACTGGAAAGAATAAATTATATCGAGGGTAAACAAGATCCATTACATAAAAAGGTACATAAATACAAACCTTCAACCGATTACGAACATATGTCTCACGTGCCAATGCACAGTTCAATACCGGTCATCAAAATCGACGAAATAAATGATGTTCTTCCCGATGCTGTAACTAATGATCCAAATAGCATGATGAAAACGAAGGTTAATTCTTCATCCCACGCTGTAACTGATGATCTTATCACAAATACATCGACATCTTCAAGTGTTCGATCGATTGAAACTAACCGACCAGCTAATGTACAGGAAAATAATAGAAATAGGCAAACATCGAATATTAATCCTTCACGGCAGAGTGAATCTCAGTGGAAGACGGTGGTTAGAAAAAACAGGCGAACCGAAAACCTCCTATGACTTGTATAGGGTCGAAACAGATCACACCTGAATCAAAAATCAAGGGCGCACCGAGAAAGAAATGGTTGTACATCGGTAGAATATGTGGAAAGGATGTGAGTGAGAAAGATATAAAGGATTTTCTTCAAGATTCCACGGAATGCAGTGATTTCGAGGTAAAAACTTGTCACTAAGGGTTGCAACTCAGCTTTTAGCGTTGGGGTACCTTCTGATGATTTGTTCTCTGAGTTGTCTAAACCGGAATCATGGCCGAGGGGAGTTATACTGAGAGAGTTCAATTTTAAGAATTTTTTCGGAGGAAACACCACCCTGAACACAATAAAGTAAATAACTTTCTAACTGAGCGGAATGTATTTTATATGTGTATAAAGTTATTTAACTTTCTACCCTGTAGCATAAGTATCAATATTTATAACATTTTTAGGAAAAAATATTTGCATTGATAGTTGAGTGTGAGCCTTACACGATACTAGAATTTAAGGATTACTGTAGTAGGTTATAATTTTCGGGTTTTTGTGATGGATTTGACTTGTTTCTATTTGTTAATTTTAGCAATTGTGGAAATAAAGATATATTATTATTATTATTATTATTAACTGAACAGTGAGCGGGAACTCAAATGAACTGTCACGAAATCTAGAATACGATAAATGGAGGTGAAAAATTGTTGAATTTCCAGAACTCATGTGAGAGAAAAGCAGATATTCTAAATTTAAGAATCCTTGAAGAAAAAAATTCTTTGTCGATCTTGAAACTACTCATTATAGACAAAAATAAACTGATTGTGATGATGAGGTCATTAGATGTGCGTTGGAGAAGATTGTTTCCTCTTATGTTCCAATTCATGGAGATGATATAGCGAGAAAATTATATGTTACCTTGAGTATTTACGAGAATAAAATTACATTACAAGAAATATTCAGAAGAGATTTTTTAGACTATTATGCCAGCTATTTCGTAAAAGTTTCAATTACATACAAGTTAAAAAAGATTCTTTAGGGTTCTGCATTATGGTTAAATTAACCATTATGGATCAACTAGCGATTGGGATTAAGAGAGGCAATAATTAAATATATTGATGATTCTGGTTCGAATAACCACTGAATACCACAAGGACTAAACTATGGGTATCCGCTAGTATGAAAATGAAGGGTTTATTTGTTGGTTCAAATTAGGGATTTTCATTTATGATTATTAAACAATAATAAGCTGTAAATACTTTATTTGACTCGAGGTAGCTTAGTATGATCCTGATTATTTGTATGCAGGTATACAAAAGCAGGTAGTAGTCTCAAGCAGAACGTCAAGTGATAAACACGTGATTTTAGTGAATATTCGAAGAGATAAATTGTGAGACGGAGTATCACTATTCCTGTATTATTAATCTACGATCATGCCCACAAGTTCGATTAAGGATACCAATTCGATTACACTGACAAATTATGATTTAAGTGTTATTAGAATAGTTACTACAAGGAGTGAATATCACGTTTAAAAATATTTGTCTATAAGAAAGTTCAACGTGAATAGGAAGAATTCGCAAGGATATACAGTTTAGGCTAGGTTCTTAATGAAAGAAAAAAGTTAAGTAAACGCGATCGTGAAGATGCTGCTAGATGATGGTGCGAATGCCTATTTTCCCATGAAGTCTTTGGAGGATTCACAGTAATATTCATGTCAGTTCGCGCTAAAGGTAAGTCTGTCAGAATGTTGAATAGTTAGTTTACATTACTTTGATTTCTACAAGAAGTGATCAGAATATCCTGAGATACTTGTTATCTAGAAATCTTGATGCCTATAAGAGGGATGATGAACGATCAATACTGGCCTCAGCGTTGACCGAAGAAACACGTGTGTTAGAACCATGGGTTCCACTAAACAAATTTGCGTTTTGTGTAACAGAAACGAATTTACTAATATAATTAAATGTACGAATTGTGAGAATATTTTTCATCGTGCGAGTTGTGAGAAACGTAATATCTCTTGTGACGCCGGCAAAGAAAATTTTACTTGCTGTAATTGTGACGATCAACATGGCAACGAAATCAATTCGAATAACGACATTGAGGTGATGAAAATGGAAATAAAATTTTTGATGGAACAATTAGAAGACAAGGAGCAGATTATCCAAAGACAATCGCAACTAATTAATGATAAAGAATTAATAACAGTTGTTATATGAGAGGACTAATGGTGAAAATCGAATAAAACATGTAAAAACATCCAAAAAACCAGGTGACGGAGATGAAATGATAGCAACATACGATAAAAAGAATTCTCTATCGACGAACCTGCTGTCATTCGAAAAGGATAACAATATGGATGAGAGAGATAAGAGAGGAACAAATGGTTGGAGGCTGGTTGTTGACAAGAAGTCCAACAAATCGAGAAAGTCAGATGGTAGTTCAAATGTTATCAACCTTACAAGTTACAAGTCAGCTGACAGTGACAGCACGAATGTCAACACACGGAATCAGTACATTTATTTACAAAAAGATCGAACAAGAATCGATGGCAAATAATTGGTGCGAACAAGGATAATCCGATTAAAGCAATAGGAAAGAAAATGGCCCTATTGGTTTCAAGAATCGAACCCAATACCACGGTAGAGGAATTTGAAAAGATGGTAAAGAAAACATTTCCTGAAGCCGCATGTGAGTCAGTAAAATCCAAACTCCCGGATAAATATTGTTCATTCAAAGTACTGGTGGATGATTCAAACAGTAACGCAGCCCAGAGCAGTAATTGCTGGCCTGACGGAGCCTATGTTTCGAAGTTTTTTTCGAAGAAACAGACGAAGGAATAGTGCATTCTGCATATCCTGATAGTAAATTAAAACCATCCATAAATGTTGATGACAATGTAAATTTGATACATTTGAACATACAAAGTATAAGAAATAAGATCAATGATTTGGAGGGTATAATCTATGCTCAGCCACAAGTTTATAATGTGATCTGCCTGATGGAGCATTGGCTGTCAAAAACTGAGTCTCAGGGGTTTTGCATGGAAGGTTGGTACATGGGACATGCATGCTCAAGACTGGGTTCAAGACAAGGGGGTTCAATGATTCTGGTGAAGAACCTTTGAGCTGTTTCGAGTGTTCTATTGTGATGGATTTACGAGAGCAATCTATAGAGGTGCACTGTGAGGTGTCTGCTGTTAAACTTCAGAAGAGTGGTATAATTATTGTATGTGTCTATTCAGCACCATCTAGAGACTTTAATATTTTTGTTTTCAACTTGGAGTGTATTCTAGATTTTATTGCTGTTAACAGGGACAGGGTAATATTATGTGGAGACTTTAATGTTAAATTTACTATCAACTCTGGGGATAATTTTGTTTTAGATAAAGAAGCGAAGATAGTTACTGACCTTTTGACATCGTTTGGTTTCAGGCAAAAGATTTGTGAACCAACCAGGTATAATAATTGCCAGGACAATGTTTTTACTAATTTTGACGCTGATAGTGAATTAGAGGGTTATTGAAGACGGAGTTCTCAGATCACGATGCACAGGTTTTCCGGGTGAGCACTTCGGTTGTACAGGTGAATTAGAGACATAAGATTATTAGACCTCTCACATTGACAGGATTCAATACAATGCTTGGTGAACTTGCTGATGTTAGTTGGGATTTCATTGATTCTGACATTAATTGTAATGAATGTTTCGAGAGATTTCATCAGCACATTGTGGACGCTTTCATCAGCACATTGTGGACGCACATTGTGGACGCTTTCATCAGGTCCTTTTCGGAGAAAAAATGATATTAAAGCTCTCACATAATCAGGGGGGAAATTGGTTCACCCAGGAACATCGCAAAATGCGTGAACAGCTTCTTACCATTCGTGATCTATATCGTAAATATAAAACCGATAATCTACTCTTTTCAAAGCAGAAATTAACTAAGGAATACAGAAAAGCAATAAAGTATGCTAAAACATCTCATTATGATAAAATGTTAATTGGTTCAGAAAATAAATCTAAAACTGCGTGGAGAATAGTTAACGATCATATAAAAAAAAATACCAGTATGCCTGCTACATTGGTCATTAGACCGGACGAGTTCAATGAGCATTTCTCTTCTGTGGCCGAAAAGATAATGAGCAATTTGCCTTCATGCAGCATAAACTTTGAGGATTCGTTCAAAAAATTTATTCCACCTGATTTAAAGTTCAAATTCTCAGAGGTGGGTTTCATTGAGGTTCGAGATATAGTTAAGAATCTAAAAAATAGTAGATCCACTGATTATTATGGTCTCTCAGTACGAATCATCAAATCTAATATAAATTCATTTATAAAACCCTTCATCAAATTAGTAAACAAGTGTTTATTAACTGGAACTTTTCCAAAATGTTTAAAGGTGTCAAAGGTAGTACCTATATTTAAAAAAGATGATAGAGGAGACAAGAACAATTATAGACCTATTTCTCTGGTGCCAGTTTTCTCGAAGGTAATTGAAAAAGTTTTATCCAATCAGGTAGTAAAATACTTTGAAGATAATGCATTATTTGCAAGAAGTCAGTTCGGTTATAGAAAGGGGAAAAATACAGTGGAGGCAATCGTAAGTTTCTTGGACTATGCAATTGAGAGTTTAGAGGAGGGTAGACATTGTTTGGCATCTTTCATAGACTTGACGAAGGCGTTCGACTGCGTTTCCCGTGATAGATTGTTGTTTAAGCTGAAAAGATATGGCTTCGATCCAATAGCATTACAATTCATTCATTCATTTCTGAATGAGTGAAGTCAGGTGGTTTATGCGGATGGAGTATATTCAGGCTTGAAGGAAGTGACTATGGGTGTACCCCAAGGCTCCAATATAGGACCGATCCTTTATTTAATTTATGTTAACGATTTATCTAATTATGTCCCGGAAGCAGTAACTACTCAATTTGTGGATGACATGACCCTAGAGTTTGGGTCCTCAGAGCTTGATAGTTTGCGACGTCTGTCTGTGGGGCGCTGTCTAGGGCATTCGACTGGTTTACGGCTAACGGTCTTAGCATGGATGAGGATAAGACTCGGTCCTTGACCCTAAGTTTGCGAATAAGAGGAGATTTCGAGTCGGTAAAGTTTCTTGGGGTTAACCTTGATGTTTCACATACCTGGGGGGCTCATGTGGATGATCTGACATCTGCAATCAGCAAAAACAATTTTGCATTGAGGGCACTCCCATTTTCTTCATCTGAGGACGCACTTGTTATGGTTTATTTTGCTATGGTTGAATCTAGGCTCAGGTATGCAGTGTTGTTATGGGGAACTGTGCAGGGCGTGAGGTTATTTTCAGGTTGCAGAGACGTGCAGTCAGAATTTTGGGTAGAGTTGGTTATCGCGAATGCTGCAGACATGTGTTCAGAAGACTGGGTATACTTACTTTCCCATCGTTATTCATACTTGAAAATTTACTTCACATTGACGCTAATAAGGAGAATTATCGTTTGCAGGCAGATGTGCACGATCATAATACAAGGAATAAATGGTTAATAAGAAAAGATTTCAAAAGATTAAAGAAGTCTCAAAGTAGTCCAGATTTTTGTGCTACATCACTGTACAATAAGCTGCCTAGCGAATTGAAAAATCTAACTTTTACCAAGTTCAAAACTAGAATAAAACAAATATTGGTAGATAATGTATTTCATACGATAGATGAATTCTATATGCACTGATAACCACGAAAAATGTAACCAACTCTTTGATTTGCATCTGCATATATATATGAGATAATTTTAAATGTATTGTACCGATTTATTTATGATCTTAGCTTCTGATTTTATCTTCAGATTTTATTTATACTTAAATTGTAAATGAATATTTACGGTTGTATATTATTTTGTGATGTTTTGACCGCATAGTCTGTTTGAAAATGTGTATATGTAAATAGTGTTTTTTCTCAAATCTCATTATTTTTATTTATATAAGTTATGTTATATGTCGTGTTAAATTGTAGTTTGTATTTTATGTTTGCCTTGACCTGTGAAAGCAATTCTTGTAAATGCGTTCAACACCAATAAACTCTCTCTCTCTCTCTCTCTCTCTCTTTCTTCTCTCTCTCTCTCTCTTATAATCGGATTCACATACGGTTTCAACCACCAAATATGGATTAGCAATGGCAGAATGTCTTCTGAAACATGTACGATACTCAGAAGTGTATAATGAAAGAGGTCATACACCCCTCATGGATGCTGTTTTAGAAAACAGACCTGACCTGGTGAAATTATTAATAGAAAATGGAGCATACTTAGAATCGAGAGACGACGAAGGTAACACTTCAATTTCATTAGCATGTTGGATGAAACAATTGGACGTGGTCAAACTGCTTCTTAACAGGGGAGCGGACTTACTGGTTACCAACATCCATGGGTGTAATGCACTCGTGTCAATTTTTGTTACTAAAATCGTAAAGACTAATCTTGAATTGTTCAGATTTCTGAAGGATGCTGGATGCATTAGTAACGCTTCAACTTTATATATTGAATCTCCGTTTCACTATTTTCTGGCATCACTCACAAAACATATTGATTGGTTTTATGTTGGAGAATTCCTCAGGTATGTAGTATATTTCAACATACAGAATTCGCTCGGAAATAGGGAACTACATATATGCACCCAGAATAGATCAGTTCCAATACATTTGATGATACTTTTGATAAGAGAAGGCGCTGATCTTTCTCTTCCAAACAACCAAAATCAAACCTTTTTCGATATAATGCTAAGAAAAAATCCAAACAATGCTGTTGAATTAAAGAGATATGAAGTAGCTGCAGAAAGAACTGAAACATTCGAATTACCATTGGAATTCCAGAATCATTTAAGTGGTGAATTTTCTGAACTCATGTATAAGCAAAGCAGATTTGCTGAATTTAAAAATGGTGAACAGAAACTTCGCGTTTCTGGAATTATCATTTTTTGAAAAGAAGGAACTTATAATGCTTTGTCGCAACAACGAAATTAGGACTGCCATGGAAAATTTTGATGGTAGCAACTTCCCGTTTTATGGAAAGATTATTGCACGTAGTTGCCGTATAGCACTTTGGATCTTCAAGAAAGGGAATATTACTCTATATTCCTTTTGGAGAAAAAAAGTGGTGAAGACCTGGATTATGAGACACTCATTACTGTCCTGAATCTCATGCTTATAAATCAATATCAAAAACAGGAGTGATCTTAGCCACAACCACAAACCGATAAAGGTCTCAAACACGATCCTACTTATATATGTCAGTATGCGAATATATATTAAATCGATTCGAAATGTTACTTGAATTAGGGTTGATCACTGTGAAACTAATGTGGAATATACTTTCAATATACCAGAAAGCTTATCGAATGAATTGACGTGAGGAAACTTGGAGGTTCGTCTATCTTGATATACAAGGGGCGACTGTTGAAAATCGAAATACTCGAAATTTTCACTGAATTGTCAAAGATATAACGAGCTCCAATTATATTTTTATTAGTGAAACAACCTTGAAGACGAAGTAAGACAAAATGGATGTCCGTGAATGAAGTGCTACAGGGGTCGCAAGTAGTGGTAAGGATGTTCAAAAAAATCGAACTTTTCGATGCAATCGGTTTTGTCAGGCAATAAACGTAAATGAATTACGTCTCAATCATTGAAGCAAACTCACAGACGAAATTAGAAAAAATGGACTGCCGTCAGTGACGTGCTACGGGGGTTGCAAAAGTGTTATGATGATGAGGTCATAAGATGTGCTTTGGAGAAGTTTGATTCCTCTTCTTTTCCTATTTATGGAGATGATATAGCGAGAAAATTCTATGTTACCTCGAATATTTCCGAGAATAAATTTACATTACAAGAATTATTTAGAAAAAATTAAGTAGATTATTATGCCGGCCATCTCGTGAAAGTTTCAGATACATACAAATTAAAAAAGGTTCATTGGGATCCAGCATTATGGTACAATTATCTATTATGGTTCAACTAGCGATTAGGATTAATAGAGGCAATACTTAATTCTGGTTCGAGTCACCACACTGAATACCACAAGGACCAAACTATCCGCTATCCGCTAGTTTGAGAATGAAGGTTATCTGTGCTGGCTTAAATTAGGCATTTTCATTTATGATTATTAAACAATAATAAGATATAAATACTTTATTTGACGAGAGGAAGTTTTGTATGATCCTGATTATTTGTATGCAGGTATACAAAAGCAGGTAATGAAATTTTTTATTAAGTACTCAAGAAGATATAAAATAAAAGCCATCCAAATATTAGTCTCAAGCAGAACATCAAAAGATAGACACGTGATTTGAGTGAATATTCGAAGAGATAAATTGTGAGACGGTCTATCACTATTCCTGTGTTATTACTCTTCGATCATGCCTACAAGTTCGATTATGGATGCCAGTTCGATTTCACTGACAAATTATGATTTAACGGAGTGAACAGCACGTTCATGAATTTTTGTCAAAAAGAAAGTTCGACGTGAATAGGAAGAATTCGCAAGGATATACAGTTTTAGCTAGGTTCTTTATAAAAAAAAATCAGTGAACGCGATAAGAGTGTCATGAAGATGGTGTGAAACAAGGTTGGATTAACAGTTCTGCACATGCTTTCGCGAATAAAATTCTGCGTAGAAATCGGGAAATTGATTTTAGAAAATGATCCATATATAGATGTCCTTGATCCAGAAGATTTTTCACCTCTTATAATGGCTGTTTTAAGGAATAAATATGATCTGGTCGAATTGGTCATTGAGAATGGTGCGAATTTAGAAGCGAGAGATCTTAGAGGTAGTACTTCAATTTTGCACGCGATTTGGGCGAGAAGATTAAATATGGTTGAGTTACTACTCAGATGTGGTGCTAGCTCAAATGCAACTGATTACGAAAGAGTAGGTGCAATTCACTATTTTTTCTTCAAAGAAACTACAGATAGAAATGAACGAGCTGTTACTGAAATCTGGATGTGATATTAATGGTTCAAGTACGCTTACTCCAACTCCATTGCATCTCATTTTAAAACTTCACAAAGGTGACAATGGTGAAATTGGTGACTTGTTTTATGTGAAAAAATTGATTAAAAATGGAGCGACACTTCAATTTAAAAGATTCAAATGAAGACAGCGAACTTCATTAATGTGCTAGAAACATATTCATTCCTGTGAGAATGATAATATATTTATTGGAAAGTGGTGCTGATCCTACCTTTTCCAACAATCAACATCTTACCTTTTTTAATATCCCAGTTGAAAAACAACGAAGAAAGGCTAAAGAACTCATTGAATATTTAATAACTGAACAGCGAGCCGGAACTCCAATGACCTGTCAGGAAATCCAGAATACGATAAATGGAGATGATAAATTGTTGAATTTCCAAAATTCATGAGAGAGAAAAGCAGATATTCTAAATTTAAGAATCGTTGAAGAAAAACATTCTTTGTCAATCTGGAAACTACTCATTATAGACAAAAATAAACCGAGTGATGTTGAGATCATAAGATTATTATTATTATTATTTGACAGATGAGAGTTGAGGCCATGCCTATAAACTCACAAAAAATTTAACATATATGAAAAAAAAAAGTGCTTGATTATACAATAAGAGATAAATTCCAAAACAAAAATACAAAATAAGCAGTCCTTCAAAATCATCCACGAAGAAGCCAACCATCGTAGTTGTTCTTGAATGAATTCACAGACGACGACCCAACCACAGATGAAGGCAAGGAGTTCCACACACCAAACACCCGATTCGCCAAGAAGTGCTGCCTCTGAACCGTCCTGAAGTTCTCTCTTCTCAGTTTTAAACAGTGACCCCGCAAACGGCAATCCGTATTCATCGTGAACAAGCGACGCAAGCTCACACCAAAGAGATCGTGCAAAGCGGAAAGTTGTTAAAAGGTCACCACGAGTTCTCCGGTCAGCGAACCTAGGCAGGCTCATTATGGATAGTCTTTCATCATAAGAAGGGCAAGAGATTCCGTAGGGGATACGTGTGGCACGACGCTGGAGGTTTTCGAGCAGGGACATATCGCAAGACAGAACCGGACACCACACAGGACCAGCGAACTCGAGGATGGATCGCACATAAGTTCGGTAAACCAGCGTACATGTACGTGGGTCACACTTGCCAAATGACTTCTGCAGCAGAAACAAGGATCTTCTGGCCCTGCTTACAGTCTGAGAGATGTGCTCAGACCAACTCAAAGTATCCGTCACTATTACACCCAGATCACTATGGCTGCTTGAAACAGGAATGGGGATACCATTAAGTAAGTATTGATGTCGCGGATTCCGAGCACCCATGTGAAGAACCACACACTTATCACTGTTGAGCGAAAGCTGCCAGTCCTGGCACCACCTCGAGATAGAGTCAAGATCGTCCTGAACAATGCCGGCACTAGCGGGATTACCAAATAATTTGGTTTCATCTGCAAATTGGGAGATATTCGAGACAACGCAGGGAGGTAAGCCGGATATATACAACAGAAACAAAAGTGGACCCAAAACAGACCCCTGGGGTACTCCACTCAAAACATCTCTGGGAGAAGAAAACAAATCCCCAACACGAACCTTAAAAGATCGGTTTGAAAGAAATGCCTCAATCCAAGAAAGCAGGCGCTCACGAATGCCAAAGTGCTCAAGTTTGTATAGGAGGCGTCTGTGGGGCACACGGTCGAATGCACGAGAAATGTCAAGGTGAATCACATCAACAGGATTACCCCTGTCGAGGGACATCGACCAGGCATCAACATGGTCGAGCAGATTAGTGATTACCGAGCGACCCGGTAGAAAACCATGTTGGCATCAGGGGATAAGGTTATGGCCCAGCGCAAACTGCAGCACCTGTCCATGGATAACTCTTTCGCAAACCTTCGCAACAATTGGTACCAGGCTGATAGGACGGTAGTTAGCGGCACAACGCTTGTTTCCCTTCTTGAAAATAGGTGTCACACGTGCACTTCTCCAGTCAGACGGCAGCGATGAAGTCGCAAATGAACGGGCAAATATAAGAGAAAGAGGCAGCGAAATGGAGTGGGCACATTCTTTCAGAAGTCTGGATGAGATTCCGTCAGAACCAGGTGAGGAGTCAACTTTGAGAGCAGACAAATGGGTCTCCACGATGGATGGAGAGAAAATTACATCACCAAGTTCAGCGGATAAGCGAGGATTAATCATCCTAGGTGGATGGCCAGTTTCATGCGTGAAGGATGCCGCAAAGGAATCAGCTAAAACGTTAGCAGACTCTTCCGGACCCGAACACAGTTTGTTGTTCTGGTCGTAGACCAATGGAGTATCCACCTAAGAGTTCAAAGTTGATCTGACATATTTGAAAAATTTCTTGCGGTCTTTAGATCTCGCTATTTTAAGTTCGTACTCCCTTTTGGCATTTTTTATTGTGGCTGATAGGTAACCAGAAAATTCTCGGTGAGCATCATAATCTCTTCGTTTTCTGCCACGAACATACCTCTGCCAGATTGACCTCTTATGACGAATCTACCTGAGGATTTCGGCATTGATCCAAGGTTTAGTTGGAATGAAAGAAACATCCCTCGTGACGGTGCAGCGGTCATACAAACCCAGTAAAGTCTCAGTAAAAGAGTTCCACATCAGCAGCAGGTTGCAGCAAACTCACCCAGTCCACTCCTTCGGCCAAACTAACAAGTTTTTCGTAGTCAGTGATCTTGATTGACTTGGTAGCTATATTATTTGCGGAAGGAAATTTAAGTAGTAAAGTTGACCGAATCATAAAATGGTCGGATTTCCCGAATGGTGGATGCTGTTCGATGTTGGACACAATGTCGGTATCATTAACGAGAATCAAATCCAGGAGGGAAGGAAACTGTGTACCTCTGAAACGAGTTGGAAAGTCGACCAATTGTGTGAGATCACTATCATGTCAGCAAAAACAGCTGATGCCCTGTTATAGATTTTTGATGATAAGGGCCAAACTACATCCGGCATGTTGAAATCACCAGCTATGTAGAGGTTCTTCTTTTTAGCTGAAAGACTTGCGAGCAAAGCGGCGAGTGGTCCATCAGAAACAGAGGGGCGGGGACGATAGATGCAACCAATCGAGAAACAGCAGGCCCTTGAAGAGATCAATGAATAAAGAGTCGATTCCTGGAAAATTGGGACTCGAATGCTGGACAGAGAATGAATTGTGGATTTGGCTGGACACATAAATGCACACACCACCGTAGCCCACAGTTGTTGTGCTGTCACTTCTGTAAATAGAGTAGCCTGGCAAAGTGACCAAGTCATCCGGAATGTCGGGACGAAGCCAAGATTCAGTCACAAGTACAAAAGTGGGACGATAGGATGCAACAAAAGCGAGGAGCTTGAGATATTTTGAGGATAAAGACTGGGCATTTGTATAAACGATTGACCACTCGCATGTTTCATCTAGTTTTTTGACCGCGCAGTATGATCTGTTTTGGTAATGGTAGGAGTGCCAGAAATATATTTGATGTCAATGCCAGACTCTCCTGCACTTCTCCTGCGTCTGAGCTCTTCGCGCAAGCTGTCAAGCTCTTTAACCTGCAGAGGCGTTTTGTCATCCGAAATGATGATTCTATGATAATCTGGTACACTCTTTATCAGTGCTTTATTTCTAAGAATTTTGCTAACAATCAATGAGTTAGAAAAGGAAACCTTGAGAATTCTTGGACGATCAGTAGAAGATTTACCGAACCTCGCAACTGAAACGCACTGATTATTAGCATCTGGCAACACACAATCGAGTATACTTGAAACTGAAGACAATTCTTCCTCAGCGTCAGTCTCAGGAACCCCACGGATAAGGATATTATGTGATCTCCGCAGACGGTCAAGTAATTCAGATGGTTGCAGGCTAGGGGTGGTCCGGTTGTTAGTTAGAATCCCCTGCTCCAAGGACTCAACCTTCGACAATCTGTGACTCGCAGAATCCACCACAACTTTGAGTGAGTTCTGACTGTCCGTCAAGCGGTCGATCCTGGACGAACAAGAGGCGATATCCAAATCATGCTGACTGATGGAATGTGAGTGCCTAGTTAATGTTTTGTTTAGACGAAGTAACTCAGATGAGTGCTTCTCCAAGATGGACTTACATTCAGTAAGATCCGACTGAAGTGTTAATTGGGTGGTCTTTATAACGGCAATATCATTGGATATCTCATTTAATTTCGACATAAGTAAGGTGAACTGATTAGCATTCAAAGTAGTCGAAGAACAATGAAAATCACTCATCGTTGACGAGGAAGTAGAGTTACTACGAAGAGATCGCTCCTCCCCCCTGCAACCATCACACTCCCAGCTGGTACCCAGCAAGCTCAACTGCTCCGGCGGCAAATTAAGACAGTCAATATAAAAGGAATTTTTACACTTAGAGCAGCTAGAGACACGAGTGCCGGAAGCTTTCCTTGAGCATATGTGGCACCGGGCCATTAGAGCCTCGTAAAGAATGCTAATTAATGAAATTGAATCGCAGATGTTGAAATAAGGAAGGGAAAAGAGTAAAACAGATTTTTCACTCTCATGGGCCGATATGAGAGGCTTTAACACAGATAGGGAAGGCCACGGAAGGAAAAAGGTATACAGCCAGTGGATAAGGAATGAAAAATAAACTAGGAAAAAAGAACAATCTGCACAAACCACGGAACGAGGAGTCTTTTCTATCTCTTCAATTCAAAGAGGTTGTTCCGCAAACTAGCAATGACCCCGGTGGGAGATTTCCCAATATAGGAAAGTAACAAATACGCTAGTACAAATCCTAGGAGACTACTCAGCGCACCGTAACAGCTCCGCTTCCAGCGCTACAAATACTGGTCACGTTTCGCGTGTGGGAAACCGGTCGAGGTTGAAAATAAGTTACTAGCGGTGCGCAAATAGTGGGGAGCCGCAACCGCACAGACGTGAAGACGCGAAAAATGTAAACAAACTCCAACTGATAACAAAATAAAATAATTCACACTTAGAAACCAATTAAGAAAAAATGAATCTCAATAAAATTAAACGATGGTTTTCGTACCTTTGAAACACTCACAATCTCTCTGCGAAACTCGGAAATTTTCAACGGTTATTATACAAATAACTAGTTCAAAACTGTAGAGGATACAGAGATACGTCTCGACAATCGAAGCACAGTTAAAATGTCCTTTGGAGAAGTTAGATTCCTCTTCTTTTCCAATTTATGGAGATGATATAGCGAGAAAACTCTGTGTTACCTTGAGTATTTACGAGAATAAAATTAATTAAATTGTATAATGAAAGAGGTCACACACCCCTCATGGAAGCTGTTTTAGAAAACAGACCTGACCTGGTGAAATTATTAATAGAAAATGGAGCAGACTTAGAATCGAGAGACGACGAAGGTAACACTTCAATTTTATTAGCATGTTGGACGTGGTCAAACTGCTACTTAACAGGGGAGCGGACTTACTGGTTACCAACATCCATGGGTGTTATGCACTCGTCTCAATGTTTGTTAGTAAAATCGTAAAGACTAATCTTGAATTGTTCGGATTTTTGAAGCATGCTGGATGCAATAATAACGCTTCAACTTTATATATTAAATCTCCGTTTCACTATTTTCTGGCATCATTCACAAATCATAGTGATTGGTTTTATGTAGAAGAATTCCTCAGGTATGTAGTATATTTCAACATACAGAATTCGCTCGGAAATAGCGGACTACTTATATACGTCCAAAATAGATCAGTTCCAATAGATTTGATGATACTATTGATAAGAGAAGGCGCTGATCTTTCTCTTCCAAACAACCAAAATCAAACCTTTTTCGATATAATGCTAAGAAAAAATTCAAACAATGGCGTTGAATTAATGAGATATTGTAATATGATATGTCTAGCGATGCTGGATAATGGGTCTTGATAAGCAGAAGACCATATCTAATCGAAATTCCCAGACAGTTCAGACAGTAATAAACCTCTCAAAAATATCACACCAATAATCATAAAACCTAAGATTTAAAACAAAATTTATTGTTAACATTAATATAATATGTCGCCAACAAGGTAGGACGCGTTCAGAGTTGCTCCCGGAAATAATTGTGTTAAAGGACTTTAATTATTTGTTGAAAGTTAATTTTCGTGAGTGCCCAATTACCTCTCGATTATCATGGGGAGAACAACACGGGCAAATAATGCTGGATCCTCTCAGGAGACAAGAACCGTGGATTTTAGTGAGGAACTGTTGAGGTTGGAGGAAAATATGAAGCAAAACGTACGTGAGTTGAAAATCTTAATTGCATCCAACACAAACAATGATACATTCAGTGAAAACCGAGGTGACGAATCTTTCAAAAGTATATTGGAAAAGATTTCAACATTTGAGATAAACACCCAAAATTCCATCGACAACTTACGTTCGGAAATCGCTAAATTACAACATCAATCTGAAATGTGTGAGAGGAAGATGGACGATCAAAAGCAGGTCGAACTCTTGAACGGTCTCGTTATCGGAGGTATCGAAGAAAAACACGACACAAATAATTTATGCGAGACCGTGGCAGATGTTATCAGTTCCCACATGCCAAATATTACAGTCAATTCAAGTGATATTAATTATTGTTTTCGGTTGGGAAAGAAAGAAAACCGGAATTCAGCGAGACCACGGCCCTTATCGGTAATGTTTGTAAATAGATGGATGCGTAATGAAGTATTCAATTCTAAAAAAAGGTTTAAGGGAACTCCGGTGGTTATAAATGAATGGTTAACTTCAGCTAGGATGGAAATTTTCAAGAAAACTTATGAGAAAGTTGGTTTTAAGTCTACTTGGACAAGAAATGGACAAATCTATGCTATGATTTCTAACCAGAAGCGCAAAATAAATTCTGAAAGTGACCTGAAAACATAAAGTTCTATGGACTCGGTGATCATTTTGAATTGATTGGGAGTCAACTTGATGTGTACTTAATCTTATTTTTTCGGTTCATATTTTACTGTTGCCTGTGTCACTTATTGAGTATTTCTTTGAAGAGAAAAGTTTTCAAACCCTTATTTATTTTACAGCTGTTTTTTTTTTGTTGTTCGCTGTTTCTATTTCATTGTAGAGTTTGCCTGATAATAATTTTGAAATTTTGAATAGTACTGGAAGGCTGTTGAATACCTAATTGTTTGTTAGATCATTAAGCTTCTCCATTATAATAATAGTGGTTGTTACTGCAACTCAGTGTTGTTAGTTGCATTCATTTATTTTCTGTTCCAAAATGCTTGTTCGTTTCATGCGGCCCACGTATGTTCATTTCTTTGTCTATGGACGCGTAACATATGTTGGAGATATATGACGGTGCGAGACGAAGTAGTCGTAATTCGAATACACACGTCGACGCTCGTTCGATGCAGTGCAAGACTTTTTCTTCGTTTCTGTCGAATTTTCTCGTTAATTCTACAAGTTTGAACGCCAGTGAAAAGTGTGACTATTTCTCGCTCGTGAGTGACACATTGATTCAACCGTGCTGTGAAGCCAGGTACGCAAAAGTCGATACTCCAACATTCGCCTTTCTTTCGAGTCATTTTTCTCATATTTTTTCAGAATTTCATTATTAATTTCTTTTGCTTTCATTTAATTTCAAAGGCCGTGTCGTGCCATTTTGGTCCTTCGGGCCGGATATTTTCGAACCGCGTTTTCAAAATTATTGCGATCAAGCATTTTGGAATTTTTTCATTTCGTTTTTTCATTTGCATTTATTTCAATCTGTCATTATTCACGTGACCTCGAAAACTTGATAAGATATCGAACACATTCATAAATCCTTTAATATCTGCGCATGTTATAGAATTTAGCTGCTTTCATTACCTGAGAACATAGACAACTCTTCGTTTGTTTTTCTCATCTATGCTCATAACCTTGATTCAAAACATAAACAAAGATTGACATTCTTGTTTTTGTTTATTTACATTTCATTATTTTCATTTGTTTATTTTCAACTCGATTTTCAATTCTATAGATTCAATCTTAATTATTTACTTTATTAATTAATTTAGTTCTTTTCAATCGGTTAGTCTATTTACTCTTTTTTCGAAATTACTCAAAACAAAATTCATATTGTTTTCTGCAGTATACCTTGAATAATAATAATGGCGACAAAATTGAAACAACTCAAAGCTCGTCGTCAAATTGTTATTGATGATCTCGAGGAAATTCTCAATTTAGCACAATTCGCTGTCACTGATGAAAGTCTCCATGTTAGATTCAAATTAAGATGTGAAATACTTGACGATATTCTCGTGGACTTTCAAAATTTACATACGTCTATTGTCTCTATGATAGTATCTTCCGAAGAACCCGAATTGAACACTGAGAAGGTTATTCGAACAGCCTTTATGGATAATTATTACACCATCAGAACAACTTATGTTAATTTATTTCCTGTAGTAAACATTCCAGTAAAAACCAAGACAGTTGCTCTATTAGTTCGCCAAATGTTAAACTTCCAAAGATAGTATTGCCCATTTTCAATGGAAATTATAAAGAGTGGCCTACTTTTTCGATATGTTCCAAAGTTTGGTACATGAAAATTCTAACTTGAGTCAAATAGAAAAGTTTCAATACCTCCTTAGTTCACTTTCTTCTCATGCTTTAAATTTAGTTAAAGGATTTCCATTGACTGCTGAAAATTATGAAAGCGCTTTTCAGACATTGGCGGAAAGATATCAAAATAAAAGACTTCTCGCTAATACGTGTTGGAAGGAAATCTGTAATGTTCCAAAGCTACAGGGTGATTCAGCTAAAGACCTTAGGCGAATTCTAGAAGTTTTTGCGGAAAACTTATCGGTATTAAGGAATTTAGGTTTACTCGTTGACCAGTGGGACTTCGTTTTATTTCACATTCTCATTCAGAAATTAGATTCAGCAACGATCAAACGTTTTGAATTACAAGAATGTTCAACAGATATTCCGTCGTTTGTCAATTTGCGAAATTTCCTGACAAATCAGTGTATAGCCTTGGAGGCAGTAGCTCTTTCTCTTCCGTCGAAAACTCATTCAGTTTCGAATTCTCAAGTTTTGAAATCTAGTTCTCTCTCAATGAATAAAAGAAATTCGACTCTTCTCGTTCAAACGGAAACTGAATCATTCAAGAAACGTTTAACCTGTAATTATTGCAAGTTAGCTCATAATATTTACAAATGTCCATCATTTTTGGAACAAACTGTTCAAGATCGGTTCAAGATTGTAAAGAACAAAAATTGGTGTATCAATTGCCTCCATTCTGGACATAAGATTAACAATTGTTCTTCAAAGTCAAATTGTCGTGTTTGCAACGGAAAGCATCATACCCTGTTGCACATGCGCAATAATGCGGAGAATGATTCTTCATCAGAGACGTTTCATTTCAATGCTACAAATTCATCGGATTCAGGCTCAGCTCAAGTTTTAACCAATGTTTCTTCAAATTCTACCGTTCTCTTGGCAACCGCTGAGGTCGAAATTCGTGATGCTTGGGGTAGATATCAGAAGGTCCGAGTTCTATTAGATGGAGGCTCTCAAATAAATATTATAACTCAATCGTGTGTAAATAGATTAGGCTTGAAAATTTGTGATGCTTCATTTTCGATAAATGGAATTTGTGAAAGCTCATCTTCTGCTAATTGCAGCACTGAATGTACTATTCGTCCATCAGGTCAAATAAATCCATCATTTACATTCGATGCCGTCGTGATTCCGAAGATTTGTGCGGAAATGCCGAATTCTTTCGTAAATTATTCGTTTTGGAATTGTGTCCATAACAAGAAGTTAGCAGATCCGAACTTTTCCATTCCGAAATCAATAGACCTTCTCCTCGGAGCGGATATATTCTCTTTAATAATTCGACCGGGTCGTATCGAGGGTAACGGTTTAGAACCAACAGCACTTGAGACAGTGTTTGGTTGGGTTTTCATGGGAAAGATTCAATCACCTAACATATCAGTTAACAATTTTCATTTGTCATTGTCTGAGTCAGGTTTAAACTCCTCGTTGAAAAGATTTTGGGAACTTGAAGAAGTTTCAGAGAATGTCATTGTATCACCAGAAGATCAATTTTGTGAGAAATTATACACTCAGAACTATTCTAGAAATACATCTGGACGGTACACTGTGGCATTACCATTTAAACCTGATCAGTCAACACTTTCATTCGGTGACACATATTCTCTCGCACTACGTCGTTTTTTATCCCTTGAACGTAAACTTATTAAAAACCAGAATATATACAGGGAATACTCTACTTTCATGCAGGAATATTTAGAAAAGGATCATATGTCATTAATTTCTACGAGTTCGGATTATGAAAATACTTTTTATATCCCTCACCATTGTATAATCAAACCAAACAGTCCATCCACAAAGTTGAGGGTTGTTTTCGATGCGTCAGCTCATGTACCCGGTCATTTATCTTTAAATGATGCTCTATTGATAGGTCCTAAATTACAAAAGGATATTATTGCCATTTTGATGAACTTTCGTGTTCATCGGTTCGTTTTCACAGCTGATATCAAACAAATGTATCGTCAAATATTAGTTCAAAAATCACATCGAGACTTTCAAAGAATATTGTGGCGGTTTTCTCCATCGGAACCCATAAAAACCTATCAGCTGAATACCGTTACGTACGGAGTTGCACCAGCACCTTTTCTTGCCCTTCGAACTTTGGCACAGTTGGGCAAGGATGAGGAAGCTCGTTTTCCGAAAGCATCCAAAATTTTGCTCACAGACATTTATGTCGATGATGTCGTTACAGGTTGTGATGATTTGGAAGACGCAAAAACGTTGCAAAAGGAACTGATTTCCTTATTGAATTGTGGTGGTTTTGAGCTCCGAAAATGGAGTAGTAACAGTTCTCAATTACTCTCAACCATACCTCTAGATCATCAATATCACCATTCTTTGGAGTTTGATATAGATCCGATAGTCAAAATTCTCGGTTTGAGGTGGTTTCCTTCGTCGGACGAATTTTCTTATTTTGCGGAAACTACTGTTCAGGTATGTACCAAACGTACCATACTTTCAGAACTTTCTCGAATTTTCGACCCTTTGGGGTTCCTTTCTCCATTTACTTTTCTTGCTAAACATTTGATCCAGCATCTTTGGACATTAGGTTTGCAGTGGGATGATACACTTCCAGACGATGTTAGCCGTCGCTGGAATCAGTGTAAATCCGAATTGGGTAAATTAAAGATACCTCGGAAACTTGCATCGAAATCATTTTATCGTTGCGAACTTCATGGTTTCGGAGATAGTAGTGAGCGTGGCTACGCAGCCGTGGTATATTTCAAGTTTTTCAATTTTGACGGCTCCATTGACATCTCTTTCGTAGGTGGTAAATCAAAGATCTCCCCATTGAAGAGAATTTCACTTCCAAGACTGGAATTGTGTGCTTGTCTCTTATTATCAAAACTCATTAATGTGGTTTCCTCTGTTTACCAATCAGCCTTCACAATAGATGACATTTTTGCTTGGTCTGATTCAATGGTATCTCTAACATGGATTAAGTCTTCTCCTCATCGATGGAAGACATTTGTAAGCAATCGTACTACTCAAATTCAGGACTTAGTTTCAACAGAAAATTGGTATCATGTTCAATCGAAAGACAATCCAGCTGATTGTGCTTCACGCGGCTTAACGCCAACCGAAATGTTGAACTGCTCTTTGTGGTGGACAGGCCCTGACTGGCTTCGTTCCAAACATCTCACCTTCGCAAATGATGAAATAGAGAATTCTCTTCATCTTGTACAAACAGAAGAGCGTCACCTCTCTTTGTCAACTTTCATTTCTCTATCGTTTGTTGATGATTTGCTCTCCAGGTATTCATCCCTGTCCAAGGTTCAAAAGGTGGTAGCTTACATTTTCAGATTCGTTAACTTCATAAAAATTTTAAAGCTCCTAGGATATATAGATTTTCCGCAGTTCATCTCAAAGATGCACTTTTTTTCATCATAAAACAGGTTCAACGGGTTGTGTTCAAGGAACAGATCGATAATCTCATCTCGGGAAATCCCATATCTAAATTACTTCGAAAATTGAATCCATTTATTGGAGAAGATGGTGTTCTCAGGGTGGGCGGTCGTCTGTCTTTTTCTGGTCTGGCTCTTGATCACAAACACCCAGCTTTGCTTCCTTCATCTCATCGTCTTACTGGGCTCCTTATTCAGCATTTCCACAAAATATGTCTGCATCCAGGTGCCCAGACTTTACAGTTCCTTCTGTCTGAACAGGTCATACAGGAGTTTTATACAGTCCACTTAGAGATTGAGTCTGTGCTCAATTCTCGCCCTCTATGTCCGCTTAGTAATGATCCGAATGACATATCTGCACTAACACCAGGACATTTTCTTACTTTGGCTCCATTAACTGCTATTCCTGAACCAGATTTATCACACCTATCTATCGGTCGATTATCGCGTTGGCAGCTTTTAACTCGTATCCATCAGGATTTTTGGAAAAGATGGAATTTAGAATATCTGAACACACTGCAACAACGAAAAAGGTGGTTCAATAGTGACTCGCCTCCTTATTCAATAGGTGCACTCGTCTTGATAAAAGATGATCAACTCCCTCCATTGCGCTGGCGACTTGGACGCATTGAGAAATTGCATCCTGGCGCTGATAAAATAGCTAGAGTAGCTACTGTTCGGACTACTCAAGGTTTACTGCAGAGATCAGTGGTTAAATTATGTCCATTACCTCTCCAATAGTTATGACATATGTTGATGTATATATGTATATATATTTTTTTTTTTTTTCGCTTTATGTTCGATATCTTTTCAATTTTTATATTTGCCTTTTTTTTGTAAAATATTCTATTTTAGGTGGGCGGTTATGTTACTGCAACTCAGTGTTGTTAGTTGCATTCATTTATTTTCTGTTCCAAAATGCTTGTTCGTTTCATGCGGCCCACGTATGTTCATTTCTTTGTCTATGGACGCGTAACATATGTTGAGATATATGACGGTGCGAGACGAAGTAGTCGTAATTCGAATACACACGTCGACGCTCGTTCGATGCAGTGCAAGACTTTTTCTTCGTTTCTGTCGAATTTTCTCGTTAATTCTACAAGTTCGAACGCCAGTGAAAAGGTGACTATTTCTCGCTAGTGAGTGACACATTGATTCAACCGTGCTGTGAAGCCAGGTACGCAAAAGTCGATACTCCAACATTCGCCTTTCTTTCGAGTCATTTTTTTCATATTTTTTCAGAATTTCATTATTAATTTCTTTTGCTTTCATTTAATTTCAAAGGCCGTGTCGTGCCAGTGGTAGTAATAATTCAGTTTATTTGCACAGTAAATACAAAAATATACAAGATATCGTTCATCCATTTCATAGAAAAAAAAATTTTGTTGCTGTTGATTCGATCATTTATGATGTTTGTGTGATTTTCCGCTAAAATGTAAACGTATCCTTCAGAATGTCAGTTTCAGGGCTCAGATGTGCCCATCTGAATGTAAGATCTTTAATTGCTCATCTGACTGAATTTAAAAACATCTTATCAACTAACAATTTTGACATTGTGTGTGTCAGTGAAACCTGGTTAAATTCTGGAATAACAAATGATGATCTCGCTGTTATTGGATATGATTTTGTACGCCAGGACAGAAGCGGTAATGGGGGCGGAGTTGGTATCTTCGTGAAGAACCATTTGAGTTTTAAAGTTTTTCCTAGTAGTACAGATATAGAACAGTTGTGGATAGAATTGGGGTTGCCTGGAACAAAGATTGGTATCTGCTCAACTTATAAACCACCTAGCTTGAATTACAAATTTTTTTTTGATATGTTCGAAACTGAGATATCGCAGATTATGCCAATGGTGGATAATATCCTTTGTTTTGGCGATTTCAATGTCGACTTGCTCGAGATCAACAGTGCTGATTCGGTTTACGTATTCAATTGTTTTGAGGGCCTTGGTTTGAAGCAGTTGGTTGATGAACCGACTAGAATAACAGATACATCGGCCACTCTATTAGATTATATACTTGTGGATTCTGTTGATATTATTTCATCTATGAAGGTGGAGTCCGTTGATTTCTCGGATCATGAGCTGACTTCTTGCATTCTGAAGTTCAGAGTAAGCAAACCCGGACCAAGGATGGTTACATCACGGGATTTTAGAGGTTTGAATGTCACCCAGTTTGACTGTGACTTGCGATCTATTCCATGGCGTAATATATATGATATCACAGATATAGATGATAAACTTGATTTCTTTTGTGGTAATATCAGTACTCTTCTGGATATACATGCGCCATATAAAACCTATCGCACAACGAAGCCTTATGCCCCTTGGTTTACGGAGACTCTTCGAGCATTGAAGAGGGATAGAGATAAAGCTCTGTCTAAATTTAAAAAGTTCAGGACTGAACCTGACTGGAATCACTATAAGATGCTTCGCAATCTTTTTACTGTTACTGTGAGAAAAGAGAAGAAGGCATTCTATAAGAATACATTGAAGAACAAGAACGGGAAAGAGTTGTGGAAGAAGCTGAAGTCTTTGAATATCAAAAGTAGTAATACAGCTCCAGCTTTAGTATCAGACCAGTTTGCGGATTTGAATTCAATTAATTCTCACTTCGTCAATTCTATACCAAAGTTGAATACAAACAAGGACCTAATATCTTTTTATGAAAACAATCGATTTGTGGAGACAGAATTTAATTTCCGTAGTGTTTCAGAAATGGTCATTTTGAAAACTATCACTGACATCAAAAGTAACGCAGCAGGTTTAGACGGTATAAATATTCTAACTTTGAATCTCTGCTTGCCATACTTGCTTCCTTACATAACTCATATAATTAATTATTCTATCTCGAACTCCGTATTTCCGGCACAGTGGAAGAAAGCTCGTGTTGTCCCGATTCCTAAGAATTCAAATCCTTCAAATCTCAACGATTTACGACCCATAAGTATTTTACCAACCCTTTCAAAGGTCCTAGAGAGAGTGCTTGAGAGCCAACTTCGTGAATACGTGGAGAAGGGTGGTATTTTGCCGAGCTGTCAGTCGGGTTTCAGACGAGGCTTTGGATGTAGCTCAGCTCTTCTCTCGATAACCGATGATATTTTGAAGGCAACAGATGAGGGTAAGCTGACAATATTGATGTTACTTGATTACTCTAAAGCCTTCGATACCTTGAGTCACGATGTTTTGAAGGCTGTTTTGCGTTATATAGGTTTATCGCGGTTGGCACTCGACATGATAGCGTCTTTTTTGACGGATAGGTCGCAGGCTGTGATATTGGACGGGAGGCAATCGTCATTTTTAAGTGTACTCAGTGGTGTGCCGCAGGGTTCAGTTCTATCCCCTCTTCTTTTCACCATTTATATATCGCGGTTTCCAGCCGCACTTCAATCGTGTACTCAGCACTACTATGCCGACGATGCTCAGCTCTACCTGTCCTTCTACTTGGAGGAGTGTCCTCAGGCTGTATCTGCTTTGAATTATGATTTGGAAAAGCTGAAAGAGCTCTCTGTCAATCATTCACTCAAGCTGAACCCCCAGAAAACCAACGCCATTCTCTTTGGGAAGCAGAAGGATAGGGATACGTTCATGGAAACGTACAGTCAACAATTGAGGATGGATAACTGCGGTATACATTTTCAGAGTGTCGTCAAGAGCCTTGGCGTCTTTATTGATAGTGACTTGCGATTTTCACATCACGTAAGTCACGTTCTGAAAAGATCATACACTAGCCTGAGAGGCATTTTTCATAATAGACATTTCCTTGATTTGGGAACGAGGGCACTGCTCTGCGATAGTTTGGTCCTTTCACACCCCAACTATTGCGACATAGTCTATGGGCCTTGCCTCACAACCTCTGATGCCTATAGGATTCAAAAATTACAGAATTCATGTTTGAGATTAATATATGGCATCAGAAAGTTCGACCGTATCAGTCATAAGCTGAAGGAGATATCGTGGCTAAACATGGCGCAGAGACGTCGGCTTCATTCTGCTTGCCAGTTTTTTTCTATAGTGATTCACAAATCACCACCATATTTATATAACAAGATTAGGTTTCGGTGTGACGTGCACAATGTCAATATTTGCTTCAGGGAAGACTTACAATACCTAGTCACTCAAGAGAATTATTTAAACGTTCATTTTCCTATAACGTCGCAAAATGCTTGAACGAATTCCCCTTTGATTATGCGAACATCGATTCATCTTGTTCTGAGAGAAAGTTCAGGAGGATGGTACTGGAGGTTCTGAATGGATGCGTCAGTGGAAATAAAGATATGGGTATAACTCTATAAAAAAAAAAAAGAAAACAATCTATTTCTTTTTCTCTTCTCTCCGTTTACTTTATCTAATTTGATTCTTATTGTGATATGTTGGTTTTTTTTTGTTGTACAATTAGTTGAACAGACGTTCGGGGTACGAGATACTCAGGACGAACTGAACCTCGCCCTTTATAACTGCTGAAATAGGTGTTTAAATTGTTTTTTTGCTGAATAAAAGACCTTTATTATTATTATTATTATTATTATTGATCCCCTACATGGAAATCTTAATGGACGTACGACGTAATAAAATTTGTGAATTAGGGGAGTTCGACATATAATATATTTAATACCTTAATGGCCTATGGTTTCGAATTAATGATGAGAAAAAGGTGGATCTTTAGTAAAAATTAAATCAGTAGACCAATCAGAGGTTTGTATCGAGAGACTCAATTGACTGAAGGCAATGAAACTTAGATTTCGAAGTAGTTGGGGTAAATTTCAAACTATCGAAAAAAGGGCACCAATTAAGAGAAATTAGGGAAATCTGGATTATGTTCGATAACCCCCACGGACAAAGTCAGGAAGAATTAGGGAATTCCGGATTATGTTCGATAACGCCCATAATCATACAGAACTGAAGACTCGTCACTTCTAGCGACGAGCCGAACCCTGAAGATTTCTCCCGTCAGGAGAAACTCTAAAATAAACAATTATTTTTGAATTTTCAATTTTTCTTTTGAACTCCTCTTCGTCGGTGGAAAGCCGCTCTTTTATTAGGATGTTGGAAAGAGGTGTTCATTACAATATGAAGTAGGTGCAGAAAGAACTGAAACATTCGAATTAACATTGGAAATCCAGAATCATTTAAGTGGTAATGAAATATTGGTGAATTTCTGAACTCCTGTATAAGCGGAGCAGATTTGCTGAATTTAAAAATTTTGAACAGAAACTTCTCGTTTCTGGAATTATCATTTTTTGAAAAGAAGGAACTTATAATGCTTTGTCGCAATGACGACATCAGGACTGCCATGGAAATTTTTGATGGTAGCAAATTCCCGATTAATGGAAAGATTATTGCACGTACTTGCCGTAGAAATTTGGATCTTCAAGAAAGGGAATATTACTCTATATTCCTTTTGGAGAAAAAAGGTGTTGAAGACCTGGATTACGAGACACTCATTACTGTCCTGAGTCTCATACCTATAAATCAATATCAAAAACAGGAGTGATCTCAGACACAACCACAAAACCGATAAAGGTAGCACACATGATCCTACTTATATTGGCATACGATCGCAGTGCTTTGGAGCACATCTATGACATCGTGACAGGTGATGAATCGTAAATTTACGCGTATGAGCCCGATAGTAAACAGCAGTCGACTTTATGGGTCTCTCAAGATCAGCCAAATCAAACAAAAGTGGCTCACGCACGAAGCACTTCCAAGCTAACTTTCACCTGTTTTTTCGGAAAACATTTCGTAATCGAACCACTAGAACAACTCAGAACCTTCGATTCTTATTGCTTCACAACCATTTTTTTGCCAGTTTACCAAGAAATCAGGAAAACCAACCGCCGAAGACGGATCACCCCGACAATGCGAGCTCACACACATCGGTTCAAACAACTGCATTTTTGAGCAATCAAAACATCTATTTGATGAGTCACCTACCGTATAGTCCTGACTCGATACCGAACGATTTCTTTTATTCCCGTATGTAAAAAATAAAAAGAGACTTCAAAGTTTTTCGACACCTGAAGGAGCGGTTGATGCGTTCAGAATGCATGTTTTGGATGTGTGTGAAGTTGGCCCCGCAAATTTTGATTTTCGAAAAATTTTTTAATGTGCTAAATTCTGCTAGGTTTGTGCTGCTTTGTGCAGTTTGAATTTTCTCGTTATTTTAAGTAGATTTCGAGATATTTCACTAAATGCATAAAATGGGCCAGCCCCGCACTTTTTGAAAATTTGAGTTTTAACCACTGAAATGAATTGTGCTAGACGGATACTGAGTTGTGCCGTTCGAATTTTTGAGATGGATCTCTTAATTTCCCAGAAAATGGAAAATCAAAAAAAAAAGTTAGCCCCGTACTTTTGTTTTTTCTTATCGGAAATGAGTGTTCAAAGTTGTGCTAGGTTTGTGCTGCGTTGTGCCGTAAAAATTTTTATGGAAATACCTCACATTTTCCGGAAAATCCCAAAAATCCATTACAAGGCTAGCCCCGCACTTTCGTTTTTTTTCGATCGGAATATGTGGAAACAATTGTGCTACACGTGTATGAAGTTGTGCCGTTAATATTTTTGAAAAATCGAGTTTTTTTTCCGAAAAAACTGGAAAATTCGAAAAAAGATAGCTCCGCACTTTCTTTTTTTTTCCATAAAAATCATCTCATTGAGTTGTGCTACATTTGTGCTGACTTGTGCTGATAATTTTTTCAGAAAAATCTTCAAGTTGTCTTTTTAAACGGTGAAAAATCAAAATATCAGTAGATTGAATGATGAATTGTGTGAATGGCAACACTGTTGTGAAGTTAGCCCCGCACTTTTTGATTTTCGATAAAATGTTTGTGATGCTGAATTGTGCAAGGTTTGTGCTGCTTTGTGCCGTAAAAGTTTTTTTTTCAAATGGTACGTTTAATAAGATATTTCACTAAGTGAGTAAAAGCGAATAATGTAAATTTTCATTTTTTCTTTCCGTTTAACGGTCATTTGATAACTGAATCTCTTCAACTCTTCAAATTTCAGATTCAGACATCTAATCTATTCGATGGATTTGGAAAAATAACGAACTTGTCCCAGATATTTGGACAATCAACCTATTCTGAAAAAATGGAAACTATAGGAGATCTCCTTCGGAAGATAAAGAGTATACGGCCGGACGGCTTAACATACTCAAATTGACAACAGATTCTTCATCAGGAAGTCGAACCCAATCGATTGAGACCATTTTCGGCTCAATATTCGAAAATTACAGACATTTGGGCAAAACGCTGTTTCACTAAGAACAAACACTCAAAAACAAAAGGGCTGTGTTAACTTTTTTTGAATTTTCCATTTTCAACGTAATTAAAAGTACTATCTCGAAAATTTCAACGGCACAACTAAGAATACGTCTAGAATTCTGGAACAATCTTCAGTCGTTGAGCTGGCTAACTTTCTACATTTTATGGTAAGTCGGAAAAACTTCAGAAAACCTTAGCACAATTCAGTAAAAATAAAAATTTTCTAATTGAGAAACATTTAAGACTTTATTCTTACTTTTCATTATGAAGGAAATGAAACTTTAGTATCAATATTTTCTTCTCAAAATCACAATCTGGCAACTTCTCCTATCTACGGCTATCCACCTTGAAGTAATAAAATTCTAGATGAGTCATACGATTTTGTTTACACGGTCGCACCACGGGGTAGCATCTAATTCCATGAATTGCTACTACGTTGCCTTCTATCAAGATTTTTCAGGAATATACTGATTTCTCCAATGTTTCCACCTTTTGAGAAAAAATTTCATGTGAATTTTGAAAATTAGGTTTGAACGAGTTTGTACGAAAGTAGCACAAGTTTTGGTGATTTCGATTCGGAAGAAAGAACACAAAAAGAATACCTATTGAAAATTTTTTAAACTTACTATATTTTCCGGTATATCAGAGTTTTTTTCGAGGAAGTTCGAAAAGCACAAATCAGTGTATTCACTGTTGAATGAGATTCAGTTATCAAATGACCGTTAAACGGAAAGAAAAAATGAAAATGTACATTATTCGCTTTTACTTACTTAGTGAAATATCTTATTAATCGTACCATTGGAAAAAAAACTTTTACGGCACAAAGCAGCACAAACCTTGCATAATTCAGCACCACAAACATTTTATCGAAAATCAAAAAGTGCGGGGCTAACTTCACAACAGTGTTGCCATTCACACAATTCATCATTCAATCTACTGATATTTTGATTTTTCACCGTTTAAAAAGACAACTTGAAGTTTTTTCTGAAAAAATTTTTAGCACAAGTCAGCACAAATGTAGCACAACTCTATAAGATGATTTTCATGGAAAAAAACAGAAAGTGCGGGGCTATCTTTTGTCGAATTTTCCAGTTTTTTCGGAAAAAAAACTCAATTTTTCAAAAATATTAACGGCACAACTTCATACATGCGTAGCACAAATTTTTCCACATATTCCGATTGAAAAAAAACGAAAGTGCGGGGCTAGCCTTGTAATAGATTTTCGGGATTTTCCGGAAAATGTGAGGTATTTCCATAAAAATTTTTACGGCACAACGCAGCACAAACCTAGCACAACTTTTTACACTCATTTCCGATAAAAAAAAACAAAAGTGCGGGGCTAACTTTTTTTTTGATTTTCCATTTTCTGGGAAATTAAGAGATCCATCTCAAAAATTTGAACGGCACAACTCAGTTTACGTCTAGCATAATTTATTTCAGTGTTTAAAACTCAAATTTTCAAAAAGTGCGGGGCTGGCCCATTTTATGCATTTAGTGAAATATCTCAAAAACTACTTGAAACAACGACAAAATTCGAACAGCACAAAGCAGCACAAACCTAGCACAATTCAGCACAACAAAAATTTTTTCGGAAATCAAAAAGTGCGGGGCCAACTTCACACACATATGTTTTGGAGATACCTCAATCAGAGTGGCAAAAGTGCTTCAATTGGTTCAATCGCATGCAAAACTGTATAGATATTAATGGGGAATATTATGAAAAACAATAAAGCGATATTCAATGACTAATATTCGTTTTTGTTTTCTAATTCCGTAATATAAAAGGCAACCCTCGTACCAACTTGAAAGAAAATAACATGTCATTACTCAACCATATTTCGTGACATGGCCCTTTCCCGTAACTAATCTCATAAAATATCATCATCGAACTCATCCTAATGAATTGAAAGAACTTACATAACCCTCAGTATATTCTCCCTCCCCTATATGCACCCGAAACTCCGTTTTCCCTAAAGTTCAAATCAGCTAAGTTGTTTACCGGTTCGTAACAAATACTTGTTCAAATAATGTTAACCGCTTCAGTGCTCTTTTTACTCTTTTCAACTCAAGTGAAATTCAGTTTTACCATGTACGTTGTTGAACAAAAAAACAACGATTCCATTGATGAAGGGAATTCGACAATAACAGATCCAATTGAGACATTCAAGAGATTATATCCGGTAGGAAGATGGAAAAAGACAGGGTTCTTCGATGAAGAGTATATTAAGAAAATTAATCCTTATTGGTTGCAATTTGAGCCGGCCAGTCAGTTGAGTCATTTTGTACTGGGAGTTATTTATATTGCGTTTTTAATGGTTGGACTTTTTGGAAATTTGATGGTGATTTTTATGTTCTTAAGGTGAGTTCCATATTTTGAAGCGCATTCTTTGAGTGGGACAAACTACTGCGAAAACTATCGTTTTGACAAAATATTTGCAATTTTCGAATATACAGTGATGGACAAATGGGTGGATGGAAATTGAGCTGCCTCTAACTATATTTTTATTGCTGAATCTAAATATGACAGCAGTTTTTCTGTATCAGCTCTAGATTTTTAGATAAATTCACTTATCTATCAATGCTGTTTCCTGTTTAATACTTTCAAGTATGAGTGTTGTAAAATGTATACAAAAGATAGATTCTTGTATATTTTCCTTATTGTTGAACTTCATTTGTAACAAATTGAATTTAAAATAATAATATTTATTATAATTATTATTTTAATTCATTTATAACAAATAGAAGGCTAACAATATGAGATATATAACTGATTGGTTGACAAACTGTTAACAAGTGGGATTTAATCCTATTTAGTGTCATCCAGTTAGGTCTATAGAAATCCGATATATGAAGCTGTCCAGTCTGAAGTGAACTTCAACTGCAGTTGAGAGTTGATATTAGTTTGTGAATTCCCGCGGTGCAGATAGATAGAATTTAGCGTCATATGAAATTTCTCTTTAGTAGCGAGTTGTTGAAAAGTAAATCTAAAAAGTAGACTGTTAATGTGAATTGTATTTGTGTTGTTGAATACAAATGAGTTCAATTAGAAGATGTGTACATCATCCTGATACTTTTTGCTACATATGCGGAGGATACATGCATTAGTGACTTTGTAAAGAAGGCTTATCTTGGATATTTTGGTGTTAAGCTTGGTGATCAGGATAAAACATGCGTACCACATAATGTCTGTAAAACAAGGGAGAAATATCTGCTACCTTTTTTCTCTGAAGAATAAAATTTTGTATTTTGCCATGCTATTAGAGAACTCGTGAATATTTTCCGGAAGATTGGCGCCTATTTATTAACAGCTCTAAGCGAAGGTTGAAATGTGATCTTCTACATAATGGGAACAAATATGGCTCAATACCAATTGCTCACTCAACGAAAATAAAAGAGTAATATGACGACATAGCTTTGGTTTTGGAAAAAATAAAATATCATGAACAATCATGAACACCAATGGGTGATTTGTGTAGACTAAGAAATGGTAAACTTTCTCCTTGGACAGCAAAGTGGCCACACCAAGTATCCTTGTTTCTTGTGCTTCTGGGATAGCAGAGACAAAAAGCAACTCTGGGTTAGAAATGAGTGGCCTAGAAGAGAAAACATGGATGTTGGGAGAAAGAATATCATGAATGATCCTTTAGTTCCGCGAGAGAAAATCATGTGTCCACCCCTGCCTATCAAGCTGGGTCCAATGAAGCAATTTGTGAAGACTCTTGATAAGAATGGATCATGCTTTGATTATATAGGGAAAAAATGCCTCAGCTGAGTAAGGAAAAAATTAAAGCAGGAATATTTGATTGCCCACAAGGAAGACAGCTGATTAAAGACCCTGACTTCATAAATTCCATGATTAAGATAGAACAAAATGCCTGGAATTCATTTGTTTCAGTTGTCCAAGATTTTCTGGGTAAACACAAAGCTGAAAACTATGTTGAATTAGTCAATGAGATGCTGAATAATTACAGATAACTTGGGTGTAACGTGAGCATTAAGGTGCACAATTTACACAGCCACTTAGACCGTTTTCCTGATAATTTAGGCGACATTAGTGAGGAGCAAGGTGAAAGGTTTCACCAAGATATCAAATATATGGAGGATTGCTATCAAGGAAGATGGGATACTCACGTGAGGGCAGATTACTGCTGGTCTTCAAAACGGGATTGTTCTAAAATACATTCAAGATTGTCACGCAAAAGAAGTTTCCGAAATGTTTAGTGAGTAATTGGTTTAAAGGATGACTTTTTCTGTTTTCTATAGTATATAATGAATAATATCTGTATTATCTGTGTAATATAATAAAAATTCCTTCATTAATTTGTTTCTTAAAACCATGGTTTTTCTTTTAAAATAGTGTAATGTATAATTCACAAAGATGTTGATATCTTAAAAATTCGAGCTGGCAGGCAAAAACTAATAGCATATTTGAATTCAGGGCATCAAATTCATATGAAATCACCTCCAATATCTTCGGCACCAAAACCACTGTTGTTATAGATATCAAAATGAAATCTGGAAGATGGATACCTCAGTACCTTGCCTATTCGTTCACATATTTTTAACAATTTTAACATTCCGGTTCTACCGAAAGTAATGTCAATTTTGAAATTTGCAACAGAACACCCTGTATAATATTTCGATATTTTTTATTTCAATACCTACCGAGATATTTACAGAAAAGTAACTAAAGAAAGGAAAAATTTAATGGAATCCTGTAGTCCATGACATTCATTGTGAAAGTGACAGTAGTTGTCAAAATAAGTTATTGGTGTTTGAATTCGAACGTGAAAGTTCATACAGTTTTAATTTGTTTGTAAAATAGCCTAATTAAATGAGAGAAATAGAATAAAAACATTAATGATGATTGGGTAAGGGTAGACGAAAAGGTCGCATCAAGAAATTTGTGACCTTTTTAACATTGTTCATCCTAATGCACAAATATCCCGTTCAGTAGTGATGAATTGAAAAAAACGTATATTAAAAATCTCATTATAATAAAACAGAAAATGAAGTCTTTCGTAAATTCTTTAATTTAGCACTCGTGTGCTTGCTTTGTGGTGGCTGCGGGTTTATTATTATTACGTGTATTAATTATATTTGATTATAATAAAAGTGATTTTTTGAAATTTAGCTGGTGCTGAAGCTACACCAAAGGGTAACCGATTATATCTAAATAATCCCTTATGTGTTGATATAGTTTAGAATGGCTTGGATTCCTCATCAAGACATATTTGCTGATATGCATGTGACAAATCCAATTTTGAGATTCTCTTACCACCACTCAGGGTTCCCAGTAAATCCTCCATCCTAGGCAATGGATACTTATCGACTTCTATGTTCGGATCAATAGTTACTTTGAAATCCCCGCATAATCTGACTTCCTGTCCACCTTTCTTCAGCACTGGTACTACTGGATTTGCCCAGTCGCTATAATCCACAGGTTCTATAACTCCTAAAGATGAAAGACGATTCATTTCCAGTTCAACTTTTTCTCTGATTGCATAAGGTACAGGCCAATACTCAATAAATTGGGGTGTAACATTATCTTTCAGTTTAATAGAAGCTGTACCCTTACAAAATTTACCTAACTTTGCATCAAACAAATTCTTATATTTCCTTAACAAATTATCAACGTTTTGGCGTCCAGCTAATACAAAATTCAAATCAGAAAATTTTAATTTGTATAGCTCTACAAAATCTCTTCCTACTATGGGAGGTCCTCCATTTTTCATAATATATATTTTCAAATGTTTTTTAGTTGAGTTGTATATAATTTCTGCATTTACATATCCGATTGGTGATACTGACAAGCCATTATAAAAATAAAATATTTTATTAGTTTTCATAAAGGGTAAGTGATTCAAATTGTTTTTATAACAAGTTTCGGACATTGCTGAGACACTCGCGCCTGTGTCGATCTGAAATTCAATTTTCGAATTATCTACCATTTGATCAATTCTAAATGAACTGTGCTTTTGCTCTTCATTTCCTTAAGAAAATAATTGTAACTCATCATTAAGCAGTGGTCTGTGATCTTCTACATAAAAATGTTTGTTTTTATTATTATTTGAGTTATCATTCATTTCAGATTTATTTTTGAAACAGATCGCTGCTAAATGACCTTTTTTATTACAGATTCTACAATTATAATTACGATAAATGCACTTAGCTTTGTTATGATCCGGTTTTCCGCATGCTCGGCATTTCTCTGACGTCACAGGTGTCACTTTGTTCGCATTGGTTGACTTCGATGCTCTTCGTGAGTTTCCCGATTTTGATTTCCTATGTCTGCCCTGTAAATACTGGAATGCCTTCGTTTTCACATTGGATGTATCTGGAGCCATTTTCTGCTCAAAGTGGTTTTGAGGCGCCATTTTGTTTTCAGCCACTGCCACCATTTCTTCTAGGGAAACTATAATTGTCTCCTCCAGAAGTCTATCCGATACTGGGCTTTTTTCGTATCCACAGAAAAATTTATCTCGTTACCAAATTTGCATCGAATTGCCAATCCGCGTATACGTGCTGCCCATTCCTTCGGTGATTCCTCTTCTATTTTCCTCGCCTGATAGACAACATATTTAATCAGTAAGTTCTTAATACAATAGACAACAAAATACATTACAATTATATTATATTCAATATCTATTTGTTTAGGTTTTTCTCTTTACAAGGAACTTATTACATTAAAGTTGTCCCTAACTTTCTTATTTGAAATTTCGAAAGTATTAATAAAAAACAATTACTATTATCAAAGTATTCATATAATCTGAAAGCAACTAAAATCAAACGTTTTTCTTATACTGGGATGACTTTACTGAATATCAAACTCAGCCGAGATTTCCAACTCTCAAACCTTGAAAATTTGATCACTCTAACTCATTCCGTTCGGAAGTACTTAATCCCGCAGACCGACAAAATTGATTTTGAAAATGGATACTTAATCAGTGAGTTCAAGAAAAACAATTGATACCTCCTTCACTCAAATATATGAAAAATACAAACATTCGGATGAATCTATAAGCATTTTGTTCAAGGTCAATCACCAACCAAGCAGAAATATATGTGTGAAATTGTAATAACTGAAAATTATTTGGTGAATTGAATGTATTGTACAAAATGTATTCCTGAGGCTAATATTTTATGTAGAAAAAAAGACAAACAATTTTTCAATTTATTTTTTTTTTAATTCTTTTTTTTTAGCGCTGTAGACACTCAATGCTTCTTGAATTTTGCTTTCGATTTCATTGTCATAAATCGGAAAAGAACAGACAGCAAATTCCGAAATAGAATCCTATATTGGTCGATTTTTGCACAGCTTGGCCAATGTTTTCACATTGAACAGCAATAATGAAATGTTAGAGAAAGTAGATTCTCCATGGATCATCAATTCTTTAAGAGTATCAAGTTCTTTTCTTCATGATTCTTCTACATTTTTTAATACTTCATTTGAACTTATAATGCTTTGAAGGTCTTGGCTGAAGCTGAAACTTTTTCATTTTTCTTCTAAGGAGCTGCTTTCATTGATTCATAACTAATAGACAAGATTTTCAAAAACAAAATTTTTAGCCTTTATAATACAGAACAACGTAAAACTAAAAGAACCGAAATCGAAACCCAAAAATATGCTTCCTTACAATATCTACAGGGTTTATCAGAAACACTAAATGCATCAAATCAATCAAATACTCCATCTAGATTGAAAAGAACCAATTCTAACCCAGATTTGGGATTGTCACTTGTTTATTAATTCGTACAGGTGTCGCAACATTAAATTGGAATAAGAAGTTGGAGAAAATAATATCTTGACGGACGATTTGAATGAAGTACGTGAAAGCTTTGTTTTGTTTGTTGATATATTTGTGTATTTATCATTGTGTAATTTACAAGAAATTGTCGACTGTATTATATTCCTTGAAATAGACGTAGATACGCCGAAACATATGTTGAAAAAAAAATAAAAAATTATAATTTAACAATTACCCTTTATTAGTAAAATAAGTGCTATACACCCAAGAAATTTTAAACAGAAATACTCGTATTTATATCAAATCACAAGAAATTTAAACAAAAAAGATATACAGGGTCTTTCACGAGGAACCTCACCCATATTTATACGGGAAACTACTGAACGTATTTTCATGAAATTCAGCACTTATAAGTATTTCACGATGCATATGAAATCTGAATTATTTCCAAGGCATGAGCACCTCTGGTTTTTCCGGAAATGACGTCAACTTCCGTTTTTCATAATAGAACACCATTTTTTTATTGCAGAAATAGATTCCTTAGAACATTTCAAGTTATTTTGATGTAACATTTTTCAGTTTTGGTTGGAAAATTCTCTCTGAGCGGGAAAATTCGAAAAAAAAATCGAAAATAGACTTCCGCTGAAACAAGAATAACTTCGAGGTTTTTGGATGGAAAATTTTCATTTTTGGGATTTTTTAAGATGTAAGATTTATGTATCCACTTTGAAAATCGAAATCGCGATTCATGATACAGGTTGTGAAAAAATCGCTTTCAAAGTTAGGGATGACAAAATCGTGAAAAATCAATTTGTTCAAATTAGAACTCCATTTTTTTGGCAGATATTGAACCTACGTTGAAAAATAATGTGAGTGTATCCAGTCCAAAAAGTATTCATTCTCTTGAAATCGAATCATCATAGCTTCGCGAAACTGTTCTCCTGACGAAGTCAGTTTCCTTCAAATGCTGTACCCTATTGAATTTATATGGGTTCATTTCATGTTTTTTTAATATTCTCCAAACACTCGATTGAGATAATCCCAGAGCAATCTCGGCATCATTGAGAGAATTTTGAGGATTCACACTAAAATATGCAAGAACTGTAATTTCGTTGTTCTCATCTTCTACTACACTTTTTTCTCTGTGTATAGTTTTCTTAACGAAAGATCCGACATTTCTCAAGTTTGTCATGGTTCTGTTAATGGTATCTCTCGTTGGTCTGGGTCGGTCAGGAATCCTCTCAATGAACAGTCGAATCGTTCTATCTACAACTTTATCACATTCTCCATGAAGTAGAATGAGATTAAAATAATCTTCATTGATAAAATTAGGCATAGTCATCGATTTTATAACTTAATACGAATTATCACCAATTTAATAGTAAACACAAAATGCTACTTAATAATGAGGAATTTGGCAGATGTAATTAATGATATCTATCATAAAAAAAAAGAATGTAAAACATGGTAAGTTTTTGCATATGGTTCATAAGGAATTATTTATTTATCACTGGAGAGGAAACTGATGGCCGATTAGTTGAAATGAAGAGGTTTCCGATACGAATTCGAATTGAAATTCGCCATCTATTTAGGAACAATCTGTAACTTTTTTCTCTTGCATATTAGGAAAATAAAATCTAAAACATGGTTTAAGTAACAGTTCCTGAAAATTTCATCAATTTGGCGTGAAGGGGAAAGAAATAGCTGAAAATTCAAGACGAAACACAGTTTTTTGTGAATAACTCAGAAAATATCCACTTTAGGGCAAGGGTGTGATGCATACACTCACATTATTTTTCAATGTAGATTCAATATCTGCCATAAAAATATTGGGAACTAATTTGAAAAAAATTGATTTTTCACCATTTTGTCATCCCTAACTTTGAAAGCGAATTTTTCACCCCCTGTATCATGAATCGCAATTTCGATTTTTAAAGTGGATACATTAATCTTACATCTTGAAAAATCCCAAAAATGAAAATTTTCCATCCAAAAACCTCGAAGTTATTCATGTTTCAGCGGAGCTCTATTTTCGATTTTTTTTCGAATTTTCCCGCTCAGAGAGAATTTTCCAACCAAAACTGAAAAATGTTACATCAAAATAACTTGAAATTTTCTAAGGAATCTATTTCTGCAATAAAAAAATGGTATTCTAATTTGAAAAACGGAAGTTGACGTCATTTCCGGAAAAACCGGAGGTGCTCATGCCTTGGAAATATTTTAGATTTCATCAGCATCGAGAAATACTTATAAGTGCTGAATTTCATGAAAATACATTCAGTAGTTTCCCGTATAAATATGGGTGAGGTTCCTCGTGAAAGACCCTGTATATATGTTAGGCCCGAAGACCGAAAACGCTCAGTGGCCGGAAAAAACGGCCACATCGCGTTCTGGCTGCCTTCGAACGCACAGAACGCGTTTTGGCTGTTTTTAAACGCTCGCAACGCGTTCTGGTAATTGTTAAACAGCCGGAACGCGTTTTGTCAATTGTTCAACGCTCACAACGCGTTCTTAATGTTCGATGTGTATTATTTGCCGCTTTCTACCTGCGTAGGATGAAATTTATATTGTCCCTCATAAAACAAAGTTGAAAATTGAAATACAATTCAATTATTGGCAACTACAATTGGATACCAAAAATGGGTTCGGTTTTTCTTGCCGAATCATTTCAACAATATTAAATTTCTTATAATTGTTTTTTAGTTCTAGGAAGAAAGTTACACTGATAAACTTATATTGTCGAGCATATAATATATAAATGCATGAATGAAATAGCGAAAAGTTCTTTATTGAAAAAATGAATTTCAATTTATTTTCTACAAATCCAACTTATTGTGGAGAACAAAACAAACTTATTAGAAACAATTCAAATATTGAAAACTACAATTAAATACAAACGACGGGTTTTTCGGAACTTTTGTGTACTTTACATAGGTACGTTACTTATTTTTACAAGAACTGTTTGAATGACATTTCGAATTACATAGTACATTTAAATTGCGACATTTGCATTTTTTATCAATACAACATCGTTTGCACTGACAAAAAACAAAACCTTGCTTGCTTCCTGATGATTGAGTTGATGCTGATCGTAAGGAGATTTTGTCCGCTGGTACCTCACTTCCATTAACAAAATTACCGAAATAATCTAATATAAAGTGTGAATTATTTTCGAGTAATGACATCACCGTCATTTTTTTTAAATTGAACTATTTTGTCTCCATTTTCGGATTACTCTAGCTGAGCTGATTCCAAAAATGTATCACATGTTGATTCCAATAGGTACAGGGTCGACAAATATACAATAGTTTTGTATGTGCTCAGTGCTCATAAAGAAATGCTAGACCACAAGTACCAAACATGTTCGGAAACAACTTATTTTTATTATTCTAAAAATGTAAAAAACTACAGGGTCTTACATTTGAACCAATTGCCGTTAGACAAACGCGTTCCGGCTGTTTAACAATTACCAGAAGGCGTTGTGAGCGTTTAAAAACAACCAAAACGCGTTCTGTGCGTTCGTAGACAGCCAGAACGCGATGTGGCCGTTTTTTCCGGCCACTGAGCGTTTTCGGTCTTCGGGCCTAACATATATATTCTTTAAATCACCTGCAGAAATGAAATATCCACGCGCACATTAGGCGCTAGCATATACAGAATAGAGTTGACTTAGCGCATAAAGTGGGATGTCGGAACGTCGCAACTTGAATTGTTTTTATTTCGATAACTTTGGAATTTAACAGATGTTGAACGAATATGAATTGAATGGTTTTTACTTCCAACTTAAATGAACAATTTGATGAAAATGAATAACCAACTGAATAAAAAACCAAAAATAACACCCAATATTAATTATCCGTGATCGAATTGTACCAAATTCTAATGGAGGACTTCTGCAGACTATATCAATATGTTGTTTAAAGAAACGAAAGTCATCATATCCTACCTCTTTTTTTTTCTTCTTCATTCACTGGGAATTTGTTGTATAATCTCTGGCCAGAGGGCACGCACTAAACCACAAGTCTCCAATTGTTTGTTTGAAAATAAAAAGATGGAAAATGTGAAAATGGAAATTTTGTAGAGAAGAGAAAATAAAAATATTGTCGTATCAAGTCCAACGTACCAAATTGAATTGAAATATCATATGTACTCACGCATGTGCCGATTGTAAAACACATGTAATAAGGCAAGAGTTGAAGTTACATACAGGGATATTAAAATAAAATTGATATTGAATGAATTTAAGAATTATGATTTGCAATATTGAAATAAATGAATTTGCTATTAATAAACTAAATAAAATGAAATAACAAAACTAGCATACAATTTGCGAAGTCGCAACAGGTGTCAATATTTTTCCTTGTTAAACCAAGGTAAAATCTTATTTTGCGCTCTTGTTCTAGAAGAACATAGAGATATCGTTTTGCTCAATGTCAATATTTTCAATATGGAGCCGAAGGTGGTCTCCATCTATTGGGTTCGATTTCCTGATCATGAAAACAAGGTCAAACTTGAGTAGGTCAGTCCGGCCGGACGTCTATTAATCGAAATTGTTCATTTACGGTGAACAAATGTATGTTGTCAAAACACAGAAAAGTGTTGACCGCTACAATAAATGAATAAACCAATAATTCAAACTGAAAATTCAGGAAAGCACTTACGTGAGGTCAGGAGCATTTGCCCAAGAATTTCTCAAATTGAAATAACTACTCATAATTCTTCTTTAGTTTTGTTCCAAGCCCACAATTTCTTCTCCAAAAAATTCACGTTATTTTGATAACGTACATTATTCCATCATTATAATTTTCCCGCAACATCATACAGACGTCAATCAGTAACGTATCTATGAGAGCATGAAGCACTAAAGTTTCTGACGGACTCTATTCTCTCAAGTAAATGAAAAAATTATGATATCCTCTGATGGAAAGGAGCTGTGACAGTTAGATTTGAGAATATGTATGATACCAATAACCTCCACTGATGCACAGATACATCTGATACTATATGAGAAACTAGATTTTTTTAAATTTTTTGATTGTATTCTAGCATGTGGACTGTTACGAAATTTTGCAGGCTTATTTGATTCAACCTAGTTCAAATATTTCCCGAGTAACAACTGGATCCGATAGATCTTCTAGGAGTTATCTGGTAGCCAAATTCCAAATTCTTATAACTTCTTAACCATTGGACAGATTTTTCCCAATAACGAACTGGACTGAGTTATTTGGACGAAAGAGTAGTATATATATATTCTTTTGAACTTTTGGCTTACAATATTTAGTTAGCAAACAATAAAGCATACAGATCAGGGGTTAGTGACGGCGTGTCATACAATTCGGCGTATCACATAAAGCCTAGGGAAAAAACCCCCGTAAAAAAAACCCTGGCTCCCCGCCTAAGTGTGAAAGTACAAAAATAAGCTGAAATATATTTGGGATTTCTTTCTTCAAGTGTGGTCTTCAATTGATGGAAACAGAGATTTCTTCAAGGTGCCCACATCGAATCTGGAAATAAAAAGACAAAAGCAGAAAAAAGAACTGAATATCAAAAATACAAAATTTGAAAGAGATAAAGAAAACTTCATTATGATATAAGTCATAATAAATGTCAGTTGATAATTTTTCCTCTGCTATTTTTTCAATGAAATAAGTGTTATATCACAACCTTCCTCAACTATGAATGATGATTTCCCTTTGAATGGGTTCCATAGCAGACTTCAAACATAAGGAGATCTAAAAAATCATCACTTGGACCGCAAGACCCGATTCGAAGAATCCTCCTTGCAGATTGGCGACAAATTTTGTGCATTATATTTGAATATAGAAGGTATTTCTAAGGACAAGAGTGACTATATTTCTAAACTAACAAAGGACTATGGTGCTGAGATTATTCTCCTTCAAGAGACACATACGGATACTAAAAAAAAAATCTTCGTTGAAGAGGAACCATAAAAGGTTATGTACTCATTGATTATCTCCTTAGTAAAATTGATGGTTTAGCTTGTTATGTTAAAAAATCCTTGATTCACAATATCGAGTTAATCCAAAAGGGCTAATTTGAGAGAGTAGTAGAACAGCGTTTCGCCCTAATGTCTGTGATTTTTTAAATGTCGATATGAATGACAGTTATATTCTAATTTACTTTGATGTTTGCCATTTCTTTACTTCGGTCCCCAGAAATGATTGTATTTCTTTTATCGCAGATCTTCTTCAGGAGTTACCGAATTCGATGCTGCTGTCATACTTACTTTACTGACATTAGCTCTATATCAAGATTTCTTCGATTTCAATGAAGACATTTTACAGATGAATCGAAGGATTGGCCATGACCTTAGTCTTCTTTTCTGGTTGACCTCTTTCTTGAGAGAAAATTTTAAGCACTCATCTGAGCAGATGAACTTGAGATTCCGATAATATAGATACGTAGGTGACATCTATGTCATATTTGATGGTTCTCCCGATGATGCCCACACCTTTCCGAACTTTATTAATATTCACAATAAAATTAGTTTTACCCTCGAATTAGATATTCAAGGATTAATTTTCTGGTCTCTCATCTCCAGAGTAAATAACGGTTTCCTCGAGTTCAAAATATACAGGAAGATGATTTCGAAAATGACCTTCTCCATCAGTATCTGGTATATAACTAAATTGCTCAATAAAATATGGTTTAAGAAAATATATCTTTCCCTGTATAACATCGGTATTAGATTCCTGCTCAAAATACGATTTTTCATTAATTGTGTTGAATTAATTAATTTTTTCTATAATCAAATTTCCGCTGATGATTGTAATGTAATACTTTTTCACAATCGAAATAAAAACAACACACATATTTTTATAACACGTTCGGAGCGTAAGCAGAGGTTCTTGATATCATGATATTTTCAATTCAATATTGTACACTAAGAGAATAATATCTTTCTCTTGGAATAATGTGAATACTTCTGTTCATTGTCGTCAATTCGAACATTTTTGAAAGTTACACTAGTAAAATGATATTGGACATATTGGTGCTATTCGTTTCGTTCCAACCAAACAACTAATTTTCGCCGAATCCATCAAACACAACTAAACCAACCGAACGAATTGATTTTACATTTCCCGTGACCCAATTATTACTTTTTCTGGCGCTCTTGTTCACCCGAACAGAGTGCCTATCATTTTGCCCAAATGTCTGTAATTTTGGAATATCGAGCCGAAAATGGTCTCAATCGATTGGGTTTGACTCCCTGATGAAGAATTCGTGGCGAAAGTTGAGTTTGTCCGGCCGGCCGGCCGTATCCTCTCTAGCATCCAAAAGAGATGAGCTAGAGTTTTCATATTTTCAGAATAGGTTAATTGTCCAAATATCTCGGTCAAGTTCGTTACTGGGCCAAATCCGTCAAATGGTTCAGTAGTTATGAGCATCTGAAATTTTGTTTCATCAATAACTACTAGAATATCCATCCGATCAATTTGATACTTGAAATATTGTTGAGGGAGGCTGCAGCAAAACGGCTCGCAAAATTTTGCAGAGATCGTCACTCTAGAAAATTTTTAAAAAATTCCCAAAAAAACATTTTTTGATTCTAACTATCTCATAAGATATTTTTCGGATTTCAATAAAAATTCTTGAATATATTGAGGTAATCGACATCTTACTTATCCTTAAATTTCATTGTCGTAGCTCTCTTCCATCTTCCATATGATCATTTTTTTCATTCACTCAAGAGAAAATAGAAATGACTTACGTCCCGATGATTTTCTTCGAACGATGGCCATCACAGATCGATATTCGATTGACAAATGCCGGGCTCATTAATCAGTGTCAGTTGGCATAATATTAATCAAAATTTTTCATAACAGGAAATCATAGATAGAATTCAAACTCGGTGGCTGAAATAATATACGTTGTCAAAATTCAGAAAAGCACTGACGTAAGTTTTTAGGGGAAGGGAATTATAGCTTCGAACGAAACTTGGGGAAAATTATGAGTAGTTATTTTTAATTTGAGATATAGGTTTGTTCATTCATTAGGCGTTCATATTTGCATCACATTGTCCCATAGTACGGGAAAAGACTATTGTTCACCTGATCAGAGTGCTTATAGATCTTATGGTTTATTATGGTTTTACTTGCAAGTAGCTCAACAAGAGCGCCAATGCAATCTGGCCTCACGTCAGTGCTTTTGTTGTGACTATTGTTCACCTGAACAGAGTGCTTATAGATTTGTCCAAATCTTTGTATTTTTCGAGTATTTAGGTAGAAATGGTACTAGTCGTTTTGTGAAGACTCGCCCATGAGGAATCCGTGGTCAAAATCTATTCTGTCCGTCCGCATGTCCGTAGGCACGATTACATCCGAACGGAATGGACTAGAGGGGCGAAATTTTCAGGGTAGGTCGGAGTTTGTTATCAGGCCCAATCCGTATAATGATTTAGGAGTTATGAGTATCTGAAGAATGGTTTCTTTCGAAACTCCTAGATTATTCTTCATATCAAGTTGTAACTTGGAAGATATCCGAACTTGGTTGAAACAAATAGGTTCTCAAACTTTCGCCAAAATCGACTGGCTAGAAAATTCTCAAATAAATACAAAAGAAAAAATTTTCAATACTTTCTTTCTCATAAGATATCGGGCCTATTTTAAACAAACAGTTGTGTATGTAAGGACGTTATTCACATCTAACATTTCCGCCAATTTCATTGTCGTAGCTTCATCACACCAGATGATAGGATTATTTCTTCCTTTACGTACTTACGGTGAAATAATGTACGTTGTCAAAATTCAAAAAAGCACTAACATAGGTTTTAAGGAAAAAGGAATTTATGCTTCGAGCGAAACTTGCAGAAAATTTCAAGATGTTATTTTTAATTTGAGTTTTGAGCAGACAAAAAAGCGCCAAAGACATCTGACATCATATCAGTGTTTTAAATTTTGTCATTATGTTTGAATTTCTTCTTCTTGTTGACAGATATAGGTATCAGAGAAGATTTTCAGTTTATTTTGCTCTTTGAACAATTTATTTCTCAGATTCCGAAAATTATTATTTTTCAGATATAATGTCAGTTTCATTAAAGTATTCGTTTTTCTTTCAAAATATAATACACTGGGTGATGAAATATTATTGTATAAGGAAGTGTTTCTATAATCCAATAAAAACAATATTGAAGTATGTGTTTGACTCAAAACATATCTTGATACGTATATGACATTTTTGAAATGTTGACAATATTCTCCCCAAAATTAATTCCACTCTAGAATTAGAAGTAGATAAAAAGTTTGATTTCCTGGATCTTTTATCTCTAGACCAAATAACGATTTTCTGGAGGTCGAAATGTAGAGGAATATTTGAGAATTTTCTTCTCGATCAGCAACAGGTATTTATTTATTTATTCACATTGGAATACATACAGGCATTCGCCCAGAAACAGTATTCACATATGTACAAACTATTTCCAACAAAAGGAAATTCCTAAATCATACATTCACAAAATAACAAGAACCTATTATCTAATACCAAATAACATAAAATACCAACCCGAAAAATGATTAAAACAGGCTTACATTAAATCCTAAAATTATCGCTCAGAGGCCTCAAGATTGGCTCTGATAGTTTTCTTCAACCTTACCAATGGATCGTGAAAAATATCAACGTTCACACAAAGGGCATTACATGTTGTCATAACTCTATGGAGTGGGGAGTTTTGCGCCGAATTAGTGTTTCTGATAGTGCCATAGAAAGTACCGAAGGATCTTAATCCTACATTTGGAACCCTTGGAGATATAAAATTCAAAATTTCCGACGCTAAGAACCGTCCTCTAATGATCTTACACGCGAATAATACATCCGTAAGCTGTCTGCAATTGGACAAACTCATCATGTTCAATCGGCGTCGAATAATAGTGTAATTGTGATTAACAATGATTAATTTATTCTTGTGCGCTAGATATCTCAAGAACCTATTCTGAACACTCTCCAAGCGCTGTATATAACTAAATTGCTCGTTTTGATATAGTTTACGAAAATTTATATTTCTCATTAAACATCGGTATTAGAATCAAGAAACAAGATACGAATTTCCATTTATTGTGTCGAGAATACAAACGCATAATTTATTGAATTAATTTATTTTTTCTCTAATCCAATTTCCGCTGAGAATCCTGATGATTGAAGCGTAATAATTTCACTCAATCGAAATCAAAACAACACATGTTTATTTTCATAACACGTTCGGAGCAATAAAAAGAGGTTCTTATTATCATGATATTTTCAATTCAATAGTGTACACTGAGAGAATATATGTATTACAAGTTGAATGTATTCAGAAAAACAAAAAGATTGAGTTTAACGGAATTGACGAAGTAACATAGGATAATTTAAGTATTCTCATCTTGAAGCATTATTATTTTAGATATTATTATTGATCAGTAACAGATAATAGATACTGTCTAAATAATAATTCTTCTTGAATTCCATCATCAACAATTTCTTGTCAACAGCAATATCATCTTAATTTCATCAAGATTAGTGCGACTTACTTTTTTCAGTTTTCATTAATTCTAAGTCACATATCCAAGAAATTATATTTGTTGCAGGTGCAAGATTTTGAGAACTTCCGGCAATATACTAATTATGAATTTAGCGATAACTGATGGACTGATGATGGCAGAAATTCCATTTTTTCTCTACAATACCTTTCAAGAGGGACCTGCGTTGGGTGAAAAAGGTAGCTTTTTATTACATACCTCCATGCTCAAATGTTCATGAATGATTTGATATCTCCATTGTGTAAGCTATTCTTGCATTTTCATATTTACATGATGATCCTCAATGTTTCACGTAATAACTATTGTGATATATGTGTTGATGATACGATGTCTTAGATGGTGCTGTTTTATCTTCGTTATGATACCTAATATATATTTTGACATCTGCTCTATTTTACCATTCAGTAATCAAATAATAATAATAATAATATAGTTTAATGAATTATAAACAATAATCGCAGAGGCTCAGAGCCTGTACGCGATGAACAATTGATTACATTCATGTATACATTATTTCTTAAGCCTATGATAAAAATAAGTGAACAACAACAACAAAAAATATAACCCGCGTAACGTCCAAAGAGAACAAAAGAAATATATCTAATCCCAATATATTAAAAACAATAAGGAATATTTCTGTGGTAATCCACAGAAGGAGATCGAAAAACTTTGTGTCGGCGAGGGGTTCAGAAATGCGATATTTCGAGGTAGAAAGGGAAAGGCGATCTCGCGAGCGAAGCGAGCACCGTAAAGTTCATGAGACGGACTTTCGTTAGGTGCATTTCACATGCCCTTACGACCACGCTAACATTTTCAAAAAAATTATCTAAAACACCGATTTCCCGGTTTTTCGCGAAAGATGGTCCGGTAAAATTGAAAAAGGCTTTTTCCACTGACGCGATCAGGAAAAGCCGTTTTCATATGTGTCTTCCCCGAGAATCGGACCTTTGGATAGGGCTATTCATATCTTCCAATCGCAAGTAAAAATATTTTAAATTAATTGCTGAAAATAGCTTACTTCGGCTCAAACGCAAATTTCCAGATCATCAGTCACGTCCGACGTTCACAGAACATTGTCACATAATTTCAATTACAATTTTAATACATACCCCGTATAATATTTTAAAAATTTTTCAATTCATACGATTCGTAAGAGCCCTAGTGAGGTGTACTCTTATAGTTCAACAGTCTACGATATGTATTTATGAAATTCAAAAATGTACCCAGCATAGATCCAGTTTGGCCATCCCTAGCCAATTCATTTCACCCCTGTCGATTCCTACTCTGAAATGACAATTGTCGTTGACATTCTAATCTTATGTATTGTAATCGCAACCAAACAATAAACAAATCAGAATGAATATTTCGCAGGTAGGGATTTGCAGATAGCAGATTATACTTTATTCGGGTTGTACATTTCAATTTTCACTCCACAAAGAAATTTAGGAACGACCGTGTAAAATTCATCGTGCTTGGTTGTATGTATTTATATAAATGAATCTATCGAAATATGACTACCTATATTAATCATTCGTAATCAATGGATATTTTCATAAAAACCTTTTTGCAGGTAGGATTTCCTCACGTATAGTGTAATCTTTCTTTTAATTCAGTTCAAACGGCCTCAGAAATCACCGAGAAACGAACTATATTTCTAAAATAGTGTTTTAAAATTCCATTTCTTCAATTTTCATCTAACGTAATCTTGACATTTCTGTTATGTTCGGGCAGTAGAAACCCATTTTCATATCCAAGTAGAGAGATAAGACCGAAATTTTCCGTTTTGAAAGTCGAGAATTATTCCATTCTGTCACAATTTCCACGAAGAAACCCGAACGGGTTTCGAGATCAATCGTCTTGAAAACATAGACCTTGCAATTGTATAGAATCACAGAATAAATCCGGGTCACTCGGTTTATGCGGGAATAACTGGAAATTGAGTAGCCTCTATTTATGTGCACATCTTTAGAGCTTTATCGAATAATAATAATTTATTTATTCAACTTTAGTAAAATTCACGGAAGGTGAATCGATGCTGGAGTTGAATTAATTTTATTTTGTTTTTTTTTTTTTGGAAAAAGCACCCATGCGAATCAATTATATGTATACTGGATGTCCCATATGCGTTGCCTATTATTAACAAATACTTTCCATCGAGTTATTTCGGCTGTTTCTGCTTACGGGTTCTTAATTCGATAAAATATTTTCGATTCATATACAGGGTGTCACATCTAAGTTGCGCATTCCTAGCGCTGACTTTCACCAGAGTTTTCCTCAAGTTTTCGTGGTTTTCCGCGTACGGGAGCTAATTTCAATAAAATGTCATACAGGGTGTGCGATTTACATGTCATTTTGGTATTTTTGCGCTCTTTCGGTTTTTTTGTACTTCTTCTGGGTTTTTGGGTTCCTTGGATTTTTTGCGTTCTTTTGTGTTACTTCGGGTTCATTCGTGTTTTTCGCGTTCTTCCGTGTTCCATCGGGTTCTTTCGTGTTTCTTCCATTTCTTTCATGTTTTTTCGATTTCGACGGGGTTTTTGCGTTCTTTCGAGTTTTTCGGGTTCCTTTGCGCTTTTTGCGATCTTTCATGTTTCTTCGCGTTCTTTCGTGTTACTTCGGGTTCTTTCGTTTTTCTTCGGTCCTTTCATGTTTTTTTCGCGTTCTTTCGTGTTTCTTCCGGTTCTTTCGTGTTTTTTGGCGTTTCTTCGTGTTTCTTCCTGTTCTTTCATGTTTTTCGCTTTCGACGGGGTTTTTGCGTTCCTTCGAGTTTTTTTCGGTGCCTTTGCCCTTTTGCGATCTTTCGTGTTTCTCTGCGTTCTTTTGTGTTACTTCGGGTTCTTTCGTGTTTCTTCGGGTCCTTTCAAGTTTTTTCGCGTTCTTCCTTATTTTTTCGGGTTCTTTCGTGTTTTTTCGCGATTCTTCGTGTTTCTTCCAGTTCATTCATGTTTTTTCTCTTTCGACGGATTTTTTGCGTTCCTTCAGGTTTTCTTGGGTTCCTTTGGGATTTTTGCGATCTTTCGTATTTCTTCGCGATTTTTTGTGTTTCTTAGCTTTCATTCGTGTTTCTTCGCGTTCTTTCGTGTTTCTTTGGGCCCTTTTGTGTTTTCTTGGGTTCTTTCGTGTTTTTCGCGTTCTCTCATATTGCTTCGCGTTCTTTCGTGTTTCTTCCAGTTCTTTCGTGTTTTTTCGCTTTCAACGGTTTTTTTTTTTGCGTTCCTTCGGGGTTTTTTGTGTTCCTTTGGGCTTTTTGCGTTCTTTCGTGTTTCTTTGCTTTCAACGGATTTTTTGCCGTGTTTCGTGTTTCTGTGCGCTTTATTGATCTATGGGCCTCATTTATCTATAGTCTGTATTGATCTATGGGCTTATGGATCTACTGGCCTATATTGATCTACGGGCTTATTGATCTACGGGCTTATGGATCTACTGGCTTACTAGTCTTATTTATAAATTCACAACCAAGCAACCCTCATCTAAGGTGACACAATAATGAAATTTGATTTTTGATGGTTATGTTTCTGTTATTCAAGAAAACTAGTCTCTCACTCCTCTATGTTCTTTGACTTCTTTATTCATCTACTAGGTCACCATGAAAAGGGTTCCATTTTTATCCTTTCCAACAAATAACTATATATACAAGGTGGCCATTTAAAAACGAAAGAGACGAGATTACAGACGAAATAAATTTTTTCGATAGAAATGCTCAGACAGATCGATTTCTGTTTCGAGGGGGACAACTTAAGATGTAGGTTACGGACGCATAGCACTTCAACCCTTGCTACTACAACCGTCATCCCCAAATTTTGAATAGGAAAGATGGGGTGAGTGATACCTTATTTGAAAGGCATTTTTATACTGATTTCAGCACAGTAATTGTTTTTTCATTTTAAGCATTAGTTCTCGAAATATTCTCAACTATGTATTTGAAAATGAAGTGGTGTTTTTATGGCACTTGTAGTGTTTTTTTTCTGTGAAAAATCCACATTTGGAGCTTCAAAATATCCGTGACTGTGGCTTCCTCCCTCCAATAAACTGACATAGAAACCTGTGATCAAGAAGTCGAACAAACAAATCGTGTTGCGTAGGAGCTCTATCTTGCTAAAACTCAAACTAAATTATCTTCGATATAATTTGCAGTATTTCCAATAACATACGGTAACACTTGATAGATAGAAATCTCCAAGAAAAGTCCAAATACGTACATATCTCTAATCAGATTACCAGATAAGAAAATCAAATCATAAATGATGCCACAGAAATATTTCAGTCACAATTCGTGAAACGATTTCCGACTTAATTATGAAGTGTTTTCTCAGTTGGCTTCAATATGTTTTCATTTTGTTGATTATTGAATTCATATCTTTTTCAAAAAAATGAGAATCGATAATTTTTTATTTATTACGAACAGATCATTAAGTTGGCTTACTGGTTGTTTGACATGTGAATTATTCTTAGTTTTGAATCGAGACTTGAATGTATTCTAATTCATTGTTCGACATGGTTTATTCAATTGCAGAGCGGATGGAGATAATTTCACTTTTTTTTTGCAAGCAATCAATGTGCGAATAGAACCGCAGAATTCTTCAATCAACGACATTTGGATAAACATGTTAATAGGAAGTATGTTTTGGAATTAGTCAAAGTTTCAAGAAACCGGGTCCGTGGCTAATAAAAAACAAAACATTGAAAGAAATGAAGCAGCTGAAGTAGCTGTTCTTGGACAGATTGCTCTGAATCCAATGGCGAGTACGAGGCAGCTAGCACATGAATCTTGTTTTACAGGAACTCGAATTGCAAATATTTTGAAGCATCATAAATTCCATCCTCACGAAATCCATCTTTCACACGCACTAAGCGAAGATGATTTTGACCATCGTGTTGAATTTTGTGATACAATGAGTGAACGAGTAACTGCTAATCCCAATTATCTGTACAATGTTTGTTTCTCCGATGAGTGTTCGTTCTTTCAAAACGGCACAGTAAATCGACACAATTGTCGTTATTTGGCCGATGCTAATCCGAGATTGTTCCTCGAATTTTATACTCAACAACAAGAAAAACTCAATGTTTGGGCTGGGATATTTGGTGACAACATTGTCGACTCGTTCTTTTCACCTGGTAATGTTACTGGAGATACGTATTTGGACTTATTGGAGAATCACATTGATCCAATTTTGACGGAAATTATTGAAAATAATGCTGGAAATTACGTGGAAGATCAGATTGTGTTTCAGCAGGATGGAGCTCCTCCACACTACGCCTTACCTCACCTTATTTCTGGATGAAAGATTTCCAAATCGGTGGATTGGAAGAAGGGGTCCCATTGAATGGCCAGCCAGTTCGCCAGATCTGTCACCACTAGATATCTTTCTTTGGGGCCACTTGAAGAGTAAACTATACTCTACACAGCCCGACTCCATAGAAGATTTAAGAAGAAGTATAGTTAACGAATGTCGTCAAATCACTCCAGAAATGCTGCAAAATGTGCGCCATCGTTTCGAACAAAACTTATTTCATTGTATGGAAGCTAATGGTGAACAATTTGAATATTTAATTAATTGATGTGAGTTTTTGATAAATTATTTACTTTACTTCGAAAAGTCTTATTTCTTAGATCAATACTTCAAATCGTTCTGATACCGTACGGTTTGAGGATGATTTCAGTGAATAAAACAGCTAGCCGAACATTTGACCCTAATAGCATCAACACGTACGGTATGACTTCATTTAGCCAGTGGTAGATGTTTTGCAATTTCAAATACAAGTACGGAAATTTTGGTGTTTCGGAAGCAAAAAATGGCAATTATTCGCAAAAAATTAATTTAAGCGAAAAAATTAACTAACGCATGAATATTTCGAGAACTAATGCATAAAATGAGAAAACAATTACTGTGCTGAAATCAGTATAAAAGTACCTTTGAATTGAGGTATCACTCATCCCAACTTCCCGATTCAAAAATTGGGAGTGAGGCTTGTAGCAGCAAGGGTTGAAGCGCTATGTGTCCGTAACCTACATCTTAAGTTGTCCCTCTCGAAACAGAAATCGACCTGTCCGAGCATTTCTATCGAAAAAACTTATTTCGTCTGTAATCTTGTCTGTTTCATTTTCAAAAGGCCACCCTGTAGAGCTTAATTAGTTCGTATCTATCTTCTTATTTATGGTTTCATCTTCTTTGTTTATGTAAATCATCTCGTGAATCAATCTTTTTTGACAATTTCTCTCTGTTTTGAGTACCTCAACACCTTCAAAATCCACATAATAGTCAAGATTTTGCGCATGAGCAGCCAATGCACATCTCTCTGGGTATTTTCTTATGTCCCATCTCTGCAGCGCCACTCTACTTTCCACCCATTGGTTGGAGGTATGTCCTATATAACATTTGAAGCAAGTCTTACACTTTATTTCATAAACGACAATAATGTCGGATAGAACAGGTACCAATTACTAGTAGCCAACATGAAGAAGTCAACAAAATAGATTTTCCTGGTAAATAAAAATGTTCACATATTGAGTAATGTACCTGTAAGTCTGGATCAACTAAATGAAAGTTTTGAAATACGCTAGCCATCACCGGGTGCAGTGGAAACTTTCAGAGAAAATTTTGTTTTTAACGTACCATCTCCATCCATTCATTCGGATAAAAATAAAAATACTCAATTGAATAAATCGGCTGATTTTCACAATTTTGGTACACCAAAGAAATCATTTTCTCTGAATTCGAAATCATATAACGAAAATTATAGAATCCAGGAAAAACCATCTAAATGTTACAGATGGGAGGAAAGAAGAACTGTTCACGAAAATTTAAATGCTTCTAACCTAGGTTATAATAAAATTTATTAGGAAATAATATTTCAAATAAACATGTAGATCTTAATATTTTTATACGTACCAAGGATTTAGAATCAGTTGTTAGCAATGTAATAGCGTCAACGCAAAGCTTGAATGGTTTGCCGTATACCACGGTAGTAAATGAAAGTACTTCCAATTTCCTAAATCTTGATAAAATGTTGCCTTACTTCGAAGGAAACAAGGGAATACATCCCGTGGAATTCATACAACGGATCGAATATCATTTCAGGAACTTAAACATGAATTTTGATCAATTCAAGTATATTATTTACACTCATTTTCTGGGTGAATTAAAATTCTGGAGTGACGCTTGTCTCTATCAATTCCAGAGCTCCTTTTATTCAAAACATTGCTTTTGGCTCAATTTTGGAGCGAAGATATACAGGAAGAATACCGAGAAGAATTGCATAATGATAAAAATAATATTAATAATACTAATTTTATTCATGCTAGTACATTGTAAAAATGTTTACATACGTCAACATCAAGAAAAAAAAAATCAACATTTATGAGAAATCAACTAAATCATCCCCAAAAAATTCCCCCAATGTAAAAAAACATTTTCTCAACAAATATCTCTTTTAACATAGCTTGAATTCTCAGGCATCATCGCCACAGAGGTCGGCAGCTTGTTGAAGAGCTTTGGCCCATAAAATGTTACACCACACTTCATTTTGTTGATTCTATGAAAATCTGTATATATTCTATCTTTCTGTCTTGTATTATGTGCATGTATATCCTGGTGAGTCCTATATTCATCCATATGCGTTCTGACATACAATAAACATTGATAAATAAACAGACACGGGACTGTTAGTATTTTCTTATCCTGAAAAACATGTGTGCCATTTTCTCTGTAATTTAATCAACCTATAACTCTAATTGCCCTTCTCTGCAATCCAAACAGACGTTTCACATTAGCATCATGTCCCCAACACAGAATACCATATGTTAGTCTCGATTCCACAAAAGCATGAAACACAGATATCATCACAGCCTCCGATACATTTCCCATCAACAATCGCAAAGCATAAATACTTGACTATATACAATTAGAAACGTTATCGACATAAGCACTCCAAGACAATTTACCTTCAATCTTTAAACCTAAAAATTTAATAGGCTCTGGTGAATTCATATCCACCATATCTCTCATTGAAAAATAGATCAACTCAGTCTTGGTTTCATTTAAAGTAAGCTGGTAACTATTGAACCATCCAACCAACCGAAAAGAAGTCTCTCATAATATTCTGTAGAAGTTCTTTTGATTGAGCCTTTTTTAGCGCTGTTGCGTCATCCGCGAAAAGAACGAAATCTGCCTTTGGGTCAGAGATCACAAAATCATTAATATAAATGAGAAAGAGAAGCAGTCCCAGAACCGATCCCTAAGGTACACCACAATCAACATTAGACAATTTAGATAGGTCCCCGTTGAAATCAACACACTGCAATCTTTCAGATAGATGAGAACTCATAAATGCAATTGAACACTGATCGAATTTGTAACGCTGTAATTCATAAAGATGTTCTTTAGAGACACATTCAAAAGCTCTACTCAAGACACAAAAGTGTCCACCAATGTATGCACCCTCTCCATAGCCCTCGTTGATTACATTCATGAGCTCTATTATAGCAGCTGTCATAGACAGGCCTCTTCTGAAACCGAATTGGGAGCTGTTTAACAAGATATTGTTCTAAAAATAAGTGTTTAATTGAATTTTTATAGTACTTTCAAATATTTTAGTAAATATAGGTATATTTGATATTGGCCTGAAGTTGTTTACCATATGGACTGAACCTTTTTTATGAACAGGGACAACTCTAGTTACCTTAAGTATTTTTGGAAAGATGTTATCTTTTAAACATAAACTCATTACCTTCGTGAGTGGTGCAATTATTTCCTTCACTATACACTTAATGATTTTGCTATTTAGTCCATAGATGTTTCTGCTACTTTTTTTTCAAGTTTCCCAATGACCTCCCTCACCGAAGCCTCAGACACAAGAGAGAATTTGCATTGAATATTATCCACTTTGGGTTCTATAGAGTTACAATACTTAATAACAAAGTCTGGCAATGTCCTTACCGACGTTGGTATATTTGCGATAATTTCTTCAGGGGCATCTATAAAGAAATCATTGAATTAATTTGAAGTTATATTATTTTTATATGCACTTTTGTTTTTGAGCCGGTTGGTATTGCTCTTTATAACCATCCATACAGATATCGGATTGTAATTATGATTGCGTAAATAGTTATCTTTATATTGCCTCTTCGACCTTTTGATTTCATACCGATATACTTTTTTATAATCTCTACGAATCATAAACTCAAATACGACAATTCCGTTTCATTCGTAGATTATTTTTGGATGGGTATGTCTATGATTAAATATCTTTCACCGCCATATTGCGAACAACAAGCTATTAAAAAGATAACTCGATCATTTCCACCTATCATTAGTGAATTATTGGTAATGCCCAATAACTTTTCGGATGCCCTCGACGCTTGAGACAAGCCGATTCTTATAATAAAACGGAGTCCATAAATATGCACGAAAAGAAGTATGTTTCTCACAATCATCTAAACACGCCGCATATGAAACCTAATGATAACGAGCGTAAAAACAGAGTTTGGTTTCAAAATATCAACATAGCGGAAATGTTCATAACATATCAGGAATTACATTTTTTTAATGTAGTGAAAACGAAATTAATGAAGATTTAGGGCCGGAAAACTGCAACGAACTTCAGGATTAGGTCCGATTCCGAAGTTTGTTCATAGTAGGACCATTAAAAAAATATTAAATAATACTTTTGACGATCCCCACTTATAGAAATAAAAAATATTTAATTTCCATTTCGTTGCCTCAGTCGATAGAGGAAGCGAGGTTTGTTGTTTGAATGATTACGTCTGGGCGATGTTACAGCCATTTCATGGGGAAATACAACATACATTAATTTTACCTGGATACCTAAGAGCTCGACCAATCAGGAAACGGCGCGCGCTTGCTGTCAATGACAGAGAGGGCTATAGACCCTCTTTGTCATATTTTAATTATATTTCCCAAGAAAAAAGAAGTTTAATTTATAATTTTTTTATTTCTGTCTCTTCCAAGATGTTTATTCATTAAATTTAATTCAAAGGTGTTGAGGTAGCATTTCTGTAAGCTTATTCAGTGAAGCATGTTTTTCGAGAACAAGAAAATGCAAGATGCATGCTGAAGATCAGTTTAAAAAAAAAGGAAATTGATCTCATATGTGGAATTTGCTGCTGCTTGATAGATGGAGGTGCTAGGATTTTGATGAAGCACATTTAACTTAAAATTATCATTCACCATTTGACTAAGCAAGAATTAAATTTTTTTTCAATCTTAGAAATATACTCCATTTTTATTTGTACAGAATATAAATATCAATAAAAGCCTTGAAATATATTAGCTACTTTGAAATAATGCGTTTTTCAACAAACCTGATCCTGTAGAGAAATCAACATATTCTTTTAATGAGAAGCTAAGATTTTTATTACATTATGTGATAAAGCTTGTTTCTTTACACTAGGGAAAAATAGAGCTAAAATAGAGCTAATATAAGAAAAAAACGAGAAAATGAATATAGGACGAAGTAAACGTAAGTTTCATAATAACTTTTCAATTAAATAAACAGTCCATTAAACCAAAACTATTTCTTATAGGAATTGTTCAAACTGTGTCCAGTTTACTAGCTGACATAGGCCAAGACGATGGTAGACCGCATTTACAGAGTTTTCGATCATCTGCGGAGTTATAAGAGTCATTTCCTGTCTAATTCGTTCCATTAACTCTTTTAAATTGTCTGGCCGGTTAATGTAGATCCGACTTTTCAAATGTCCCCACAGAAAAAAATCAAGGGGGGTAAGATCAAGTGACCTAGGTGGCCACTCCATTGGTCCACGTCTTCCAATCCACCGTCCTTCAAACTGGTTATCCAGAAATCTTCGAAGAGTAAGACCATAATGTGGTGGTGCGCCATCTTGTTGGAACCAAATACTGGGATCCAAGTTTTCCCCATACGAAGATGTTCTAAATATCGTTCAGCTGTTAAATTCCCGCGAAAGTAATAAGAACCAATAAATCTTCCCCAGACGATTCCTACCCAAACATTAATTTTTTGGGGACGGTAGGTGTGTTTTGTCTGCATCCAGTGGGGATTTTCCCGAGCCCAGTAGCGACAGTTGTGTTGATTTACAGAACCACTCAGACAAAACGTTGCCTCATCGGAAAATGCGACACTATTAAGAAAATTTGGATTTTCGTCACAATGCCGCATAAAGATTTCACAAAATTACAAATGTCTGTCCGGATCATCTTCTACAAGTTCGTGAACAAGTTGAACTTTGTATGGGTGTTGTTTTATTTTAACATTTTACTACAAACGACTGACTAACATTTTCTTGTAAGGCAATTTCTGTTGTAGTTGCGTTAGGGTTGTCTACTACTGACTACAATATAACTAACTTCACATCGTCGCTTATTCCTGGTCGTCCAGAACTTGGAGCATCCCGCACGATTTCCGTTGCATTGAATTTTGCAACAATTCTGCTTACTGTGCTTCTAGCAATTGGAGGTCTTTCCAAATGTGTTGCGTTGAATAAAGCACATGCTTATTCATGACTTCGAAGGCGATCGTCGTAACCTACCATCGTTAGAATTTCTATCCTTTCTCTTTCGTTTAAACGAGCCATAATAATAAAACTGGTGTCACACTAATTGTACGACTGACACTAACACACCGTTTTTTTAGTGAATCAATCGATAAAATTGATAAGAACAGATGTTCTTACTAGATGAGTTTAAATTTGACCTCTTTTTGGCGCTCTTGTTCACCTGAACATAGTGCTTATCAATTTGCCCAAATGTCTGTAACTTTCGAATTTTTGGGCAAAAGTGGTATCAATCGTTCTGTTTGGACCTACTGATGAATAATCCGTGGTCAAAATCGATTCTGTCCGTCCGTCCGTCCGTCCGTTCCGTGAACACGATAACTCTCGAACGGATAAAATTAGAGAGTTCAAACTTTCAGAATAGGTTTGAGGTATAAATATCTCGGCTAAGTTCGTTATTCGGTCAAATCGGCCGAATAGGTTCGGAGTAACAAAAAAAAAATTTTTTTTTCAAATGACACTGTTCAAATAAAAATTTTTTTATGGTGCAGTTTTATCAGACGTATACAAAAATACCACTCTCGACTTCGACAAGCTAATAGTTCTGGAGATATAATTTTTCAAAATTTAAATAATTGTTTTCATTTACTCAAGAGAAAATGAGAAATGTCATGAATTCCCCAGGGCTGTCATCGAAAGTTCATCGTCTCAGATCGATATTCGTTTGACGTATTCCGGAGTCCTCTATCAGTGTCAGTTGGCGTAATTTTAATCAAAAAATTTAGAAAGCACTGACGTGAGGTCAGATTGCTTTGGCGCTCTTGTTGAGCTACTTGCGAGTAAATATTCAAACCTTAACAAATCTATAAGCTCTCTGATCGGGTGAACAATAGTCCTTTTCCGTACTATGGGACAATGTGATGCAAATATGAAAGCCTAATGAATAAACAAACCTTTATCTCAATTTGAAAATAACTACTCATAATTTTCACCAAATTTTGTTCTATGCTTCTCCTAAAAACTTACGTCATTGCTTTTCTGAGTTTTGACAACGCCATCAAATTCTTTCTCTATGATAAAAAATTTTTGATTAATATTACGTCTGTGCTTTTCTGAATTTTGACAACGTCATCGACATCGAATTCTACCTCTATGAATTCTATGAAAATTTTGATTGATATTACGCCAACTGACACTGATATCTAGGTCCGCAAGTTGTCAAACGAATATCGATCTGTGATGGCAAATCTTTCAATGACAAAGCTCGGACTTCATGACATTTCTATTTTTCTCTCGAGTAAATGAAAAAAAATTTGAAAAATCATATCTCCAGAACTATTAGCTTGTCGAAGTCGAGAGTGGTATTTTTGTATACGTCTGATAAAACTGCACCATAAAAAAATTTTTAGTTGAACAGTGTCATTTGAAAAAAAATTTTTTTTTTGTTACTCCGAACCTATTCGGCCGATTTGACCGAATAACGAACTTAGCCGAGATATTTATACCTCAAACCTATTCTGAAAGTTTGAACTCTCTAACTTTATCCGTTCGAGAGTTATCGTGTTCACGGAACGGACGGACGGACGGAGGGACAGAATCGATTTTGACCACGGATTATTCATCAGTAGGTCCAAACAGAACGATTGATACCACTTTTGCCCAAAAATTCGAAAGTCACAGACATTTGGGCAAATTGATAAGCACTCTGTTCAGGTGAACAAGAGCGCCAAAAATTTTTCACAGAGAGAGAATTCGATGTCGATGACGTTGTCAAGATTCAGAAAAGCACTGACGTAAGTTTTTAGGAGAAGCAGCGGACAAAACTTGGGGGAAATTATTACTAGTTATCTTTGAATTGAGATATAGGTTTGTTCATTAGGTAGGTTCATTAGGCGTTCATACTTGCATCACATTGTCCCATTGTACGGAAAAAGACTATTGTTCACCTGATCAGACTGCTTATAGATTTATTATGGTTTGAATATTTACTCGCAGGTAGCTCAACAAGAGCGCCAAAGCAATCTGACCTCACGTCAGTGCTTTCTAAATTTTTATAATTGCTTTTGTTATTTCGATTTTTATTCATTTTCTCGTTTTTTTCTTATGTTAGCCCTACTGCAACTATTTTTCCCTAGTGAAAAAAAACAAGCTTTATAATGTAATAAAAATCTTAGTTTCCCATTAAAAAAAAATTGTTGATGACGTTATAACTTTGACAAATTTGACTTGTTAATTTTGTAACTTATGTCAAGAGATGCGGAATATAAAACACCGTTTGAAGTGTTTTTGCATTTTTTTCAAAAGTGATCGTTGTACGTTTTATGAATTTTGTGCATTACTTTATCATAACCTTGTATAGTTATAAAGATGTGTTGTTTTCATACAGGGTGGCCATTTGAAAATGGAACAGACGAGAACAGACGAACTAAGTTTTTCGATTAAAATGCTCGGACAAGTCGATTTTGTTTCGAAAGGTACAACTTAGGATGTAGGTTACGGACGCATAGCGCTTCAACCCTTGCTGCTACTACCCCCACCCCCAATATTTGAATAGGGAAGATGGGGTGAGTGATACCTCAACTCAAAGGTATTTTTTTACTGATTTCAGCACAGTAATTGTTTTCTCATTTTATGCATTAGTTCTCGAAATATTTATGCATTAGTTAATTTTATCACTTAAATTAACTTTTTGCGAATAATTGACATTTCGTGCTTCCGAAACACCAAAATTTCCGTACTTGTATTTGAAATTGCAAAACATCTACCACTGGGCAAATGAAGTCATACCGTACGTGTTAATGCTACTAGGGTCAGATGTTCGACTAGCTGTTTTATTCACTGAAATCATTCTCCAGCTGTATGGTATCAGAACGATATGAAGTATTGATCTAAGAAATAAGACTTTTCAAAGTAAAGTGAATAATTTATCAAAAACTCACATCAATTAATTAAATATTCAAATTGTTCACCATTAGCTTCCATACAATGAAATAAGTTTTGTTCGAAACGATGGCGCACATTTTGCAGCAGTTCTGGAGTGATTTGATGACATTCGTTCACTATACGTCTTCTTAAATCTTCTATGGAATTGGGCTGTGTAGAGTAAATTTTACTCTTCAAGTGGCCCCAAAGAAAGAAATCTAGTGGTGACAGATCTGGCGATCTGACTGGCCATTCAGTGGGACCCCTTCTTACAATACACCGATTTGGAAATCTTTGATCCAAATATTCTCGAACTGGTAAGGCGTTATGTGGAGGAGTTCTATCCGGCTGAAACACAATCTGATCATCTACATAATTTCCAACATTGTTTTCAATAATTTCCGTCAAAATTGGATCGATGTGATTTTCAATAAGTCCAAATACATATCTCCAGTAAGATTACCAGGTAAAAAGAACAGGACGACACGGTTGTCACCAAATATCCCAGCCCAAACATTGAGTTTTTCTGGTTGTTGAGTATAAACTTCGTGGAACAATCTCGGATTAGCATCGACGCAATAACGACAATTGTGTCGATTTACTGTGCCGTTTCGAAAGAACGAACACTCATCGGAGAAACAAACATTGAACAGATAATTGGGATTAGCAGTTACTCTTTCACTCATTGTAATACAAAATTCAACACGACGGTCAAAATCATCTTCGTTTAGTGCGTGTGAAAGATGGATTTTGTAAGGATGGAATTTATGATGCTTCAAAATATTTGCAATTTGAGTTCGTGTAAAACCAGATTCATGTGCTAGCTGCCTCGTACTCGTCATTGGATTCAGAGCAATCTGTCCAAGAACAGCTACTTCAGCTGCTTCATTTCTTTCCATGTTTCGTTTTTTATTTGCTACGGACCCTGTTTCTTGAAACTTTGACACTAATTTCAAAACATACTTCCTATTAACATGTTTATCTAAATGTCGTTGATTGAAGAATTCTGCGTTTCTATTCGCACATTGATTGTTTGCAAGAAACAGTGAAATGATTTCTACCCGCACTGCAATTGAATAAACCATGTATAACAATGAATTAGAACACATACAAGTCTCGATTCAAAACTTAGAATAATTCACATGACAAAGAACCAGTCAGCCCACTTAATGATCTATTCGTAATGAATAAAAAATTATCGATTCTCATTTTTTTGAAAAAGATATGAATTCAATAGTCAACAAAATGAAAACATATTGAAGCCAACTGAGAAAACACTTCATAATTAAGTCGGAAATTGTTTCACGAATTGGGATTGGAATATTTCTCATCATTAATGATTTGATTTTCTTACCTATAATCTGATTAGATAAATGTACGTATATGGCATTTTCAGAGATTTCTATCGATCAAGTGTTACCACATGTTATTGGAAATACTGCAAATTATATCAAAGATAATTTAGATTGAGTTTCAGCAAGATTGAGCTCCTTCGCAATACGCTTTGTTTGTTCGACATCTTGATTAAAGATTTCTATGTCAGTGGATTGGAGGATGGAAGCCACAGTCATGGTTGTTTTGAAGCTCAAAATGTTGATTTTTCACAAAAAACACTACAAGTGCCATGAAAACACCACTTCATTTGCAAATACTTAGTTGAGAATATTTTGAGAACTAATGCATAAAATGAAAAAACAATTAATGTGCTGAAATTACTATAAAAATATCTTTCAAATGAGTTATCACTCACTCCATCTTCTCTATTCAAAATTTGGGGGTGAGGGCTGTAGTAGCAAGGGTTGAAGCGCTATGCGTCCGTAACCTACATCTTAGGTTTTCCCTCTCGAAACAGAAATCGACCTGTCCGAGCATTTCTATCGAAAATATTTATTTCGTCTGTAATCTTGTCTGTTTCGTTTTCAAATGGCCACCCTGTATACAGTTCATTCAGTTTTTGATCCAGTCAGTTTAAAATAGAGTTCTAGTGCTTCATTTTTACAGCCTATCCAGATTATATATTTTCTGTTGTATTTTGGTATCTGGTGTGTTATCATTTGCTGTATGCGTTTCCTTGCTGTATGTCATAGTAATTTTTGAGATGAGTAAATATTGGTCGGAGCCTCATTCGAAGCACCCATAAACTCTTGTGTCTTCCACACGCCATTAGGTGTCTTGTTGTAGTATTATACAGTGACGGGCAAATATGTGGAACCAAGTAAATATCCCTAGTATTATTATAAATATCAAAATGAAATTTGAAAGATGGATACTGCAGTAGATTCTTTATTTGTTTTTATATTTTTTAAAAATTTTATACTTCCTGTTTTACTGGAAGTAATGTCAATTTTGAAATTTTCAATGGAACACCCTGTATATTATCTCAGTTTCTGATGAAATATTTTATTACGAGTACAAAAATATCGGCTTTGATATTTTTCATTTTAATACCTATCGAGATATAATCCGAAAAGTAACTAAGGCAAGGAAAAATTTACTGTCATCTAGTACTTCATGAAATTCATTGTAAAAGTGAAATATGTTATTAGTGTTTGATTTTGGACGTAAAAGAGTATATGATTTTAATTTGATCGTAAAATGGCCGAATTGAATGACAGGGAAAGAATAGAAATATTGATGATGTTTGGGTATGGGCAGAGTAAAAGGACGTATCAAGTAGTTTGAGATCTTTCAAGATTATTCTTCCTAATGCACAAATATCCCGTTCGGTAGCAACAACTTGGAACAGTTTGTGGAGATATTTACGATAATTTAAATGTGTGGGATAGTAATAATTGCTATATTTTGAGCTTCTTATCATAACAACCAAAGAAAAATCAATGAATGTTCAATCTGAAATAATGAAATTCCGTGAAATGATGTGAAAAAATTGATATTTTTAATCAAAAAAATTACAGTGTCTCTAGAGGATCAAATTTCTGAAAAAAAAATTTTGTGTAAGATAAAAATGAAAAACCAGAATCCTTATTATTTCAATTCCTCAAACAAATTTAGGTTATGTGAAGAAAGCGTAATTAAAAAAGTTATAGGTCTCTTCACAACCAAAAACTCTATCATATTATTTTTTAATAGGACCAGTATATTTGGGAATCGAGATGAACCGTGTTCTACTTCCTACTTCCTGACCTCAGATCGACAGTAAATATTTTTCCTTCATTTCGGTTGTTTTTTCATTCCCTTTAATGGGTTTCTTTCTACTACAATTTTTTTTCCAGTCATTATCATTTTCAAAGGTTTCAGCCCTGGTCTATAATCCTATCCAACATATGAAAAGCTTTCGCGGTCATAATTATTTACTCTGGGTAGATTCTGGTCAATGTTAATTCTTTTTTAATTACAGGTTGTCTCATATATGGATTCCTTGGGGGACTATCTGGATGTGGCTCAATTATGACTTTGACATCAATCGCTTTAGATCGATTTTTTGTTATCAAATACCCTCTCAATAGAAAATACAGCAAACTACGAATCAGAATAAGCTTGATAGTAACCTGGACATACGCCATCTTCTTTTCGAGTATCCCTCTGTTGGATACAGAAGCAGGCACCTACGTACCAGAGGGTCTCCTAACCAGTTGTAGTTTTGACTATCTAACAGACAAGAGATCAACTCGCATCTTCATCTTTATCTTTTTCACTGCAGCCTGGTTGTTTCCGATGGCTATAATTTCATTCAGTTACCTGAACATTGTACAGACTGTGGTGTTGAAGACAAAAGGAAAAAAACTTGGTGCTTTCAAAAATGAGTCTTTCAGGCATATGAAAGAAGAAGAGAAGAATAGGCAAGAAATCAGATTAGCCTTTATAATATTCTTTATAATAATATTGTGGGTCGTGTCTTGGACTCCATACGCCACCATTGCTCTATTGGGAATATTTGGGTACAAGAATTTGATTACACCAATGAGTTCCATGCTACCAGCCATGTTTTGTAAAACAGCAAGTTGTATAGACCCCTTCATTTATGCCCTGTCTCATACAAAATTCAAGCGAGAGTTGAGGATTTTGTTATTCGGTTCACAGAAAGGAAAAAGGAAACCTGTCAGACCACAACGTAAGAAAAAAGCTTCGATGATTCCAATGCAAACAATTCAGTCTTCTTTCGAAGATGACAGATATTCAAACGATGATGTAGAAATTGAGTTTATAAAGGTAGATTCGATACGTGTTCCTCAAATTGTGAGAACTAATGAAGTCTTGAGTGAAGATTTTCTAAATATTGAAGCAGATTTGAAGGAGTCAGGAGCGAGTTGTAGCGAATGGGTTTTCAAACCAACCTTCAGTAATAGAGCGTCGAGTATGAGGAGATTTGCTAGGAGTATGAGCCAGAAAGGAAGTGTGAGGAGCATACATTCTCAACAAAACTACTTATGAACAAGTTCTGAAAGATGCAATAGAAAAAATGTGCTTAGTAATTATAATAAATAAATTGACAGTGATTGTACAATATTATTTGATGTGCACAGATATGCTATTTTCCATCTTTCACGATATTACAACAATCAAAACAAGTCGTAAACGTAAAGCATCGTAAAATTTAAATATTATGTTGAGTAAATAATATATTTTCTGTCTTTTCCCATCTCATTCTATAGGACGTCATTAGGGTTATATGGTTTGTTTTTCTTGCCTACACTTTGTACACTTTAGTGTAGAATGTACACTTTCACGTTTTTCTTGTAGGAAATGACATTGAGGTGTAAGGTTATCCGCTGTTCTTTATCGTATACTTATAAGAACAATATTGTGAATGTAATAAAAACTTTGAAGCCAACATAGTAGGCTTTGACACCTTCGAACTCGTAGCATAGTCTAAACTGCGCATGCACCAAATCTAGCTGTCAATTTCAACAAGCGGCGAATTTGACCTTTCAGTTTTGCGCATGCACAGTAGAGATGATGCTACGAGGTCATCCAGGCATCAATTTTCATTGCGTTTGGACTGACATTCACAATATATATCTAATATATATATATATATAACGAAAACAAAAATATAAACATAACCTAAAACTTGACTGTACACTTTTCACCTCCTCTCAAGTGAGTGTAAAAATAGTGTAAAATACGACATAGAAGTGTAATACACTTTCAAAAAGAACATATATATATATATATATATATATATATTCTGTTGACGTGCCCATACATGTATATATGTCAAAAGGGATTGAATAAAATTATTATTATTGTTATTATATAGGCGATGGCCCCATTCAAGATAGACTTGAACGCGCCGCGAACCCACCAGATTATAGATCCTTCTGAACACCACATCTCCCGGCGACCGGTTACGATCACGGGATTCAGTTCTGGGCTTTTCCCTGTTCGTTCGCTGCTACTGAGGGAATCCTAGTTAGTTCCTTAGTTCTCCGCTTAATAATATGCTTAATATCAGCGGGTAGTCTCACCTGAACTGAGGTCGAATAGATTCGTCGTACGCACCTAAGAGCCGGAAAAGCTATAACTAAATCGAATCAGTCGGAGGAGAGCTCGGCCGCGGCTTCCAAGCGTGTCAACATCGACTCCTTTACGAGCTGACATGACGCCCGCTCTAAGCTCACGCAAGCTGAGTCTCGTATAAGGCCCCTCGACGATGCAAAGAAGACGATCCGTACAGGCCTCTCGTTTGCACTACCGAGAACGTACGGGGATGCGCGCTTATTATGGCGAGCTTCGGCGTACGTAGCGACCGAACGTCGTTCGAAGAGGAATCTCTCCGGACACGACGATCGCGTACAACAATTAAGTTTGGGAGCTGATATGCTGCCACACCGCGACGCACCACCACTGTATCTGTCGTACAGCGAGGCAGGATGGCAACTGTGCTCACTGACGTGATGAAACGTCTCGTGAATCAATGAGCAGGATGATTAAAACCTTCCTTTGCTCGTGCTACGAGAACTGTCCTCAGCATGTCGCTGGGGTGCTGGGTGCCGTGGTGGGGAACACTCTCTGGCACGACACGGCCTTTGAAATCAAATGAAAGCAAAAGAAATTAATAATGAAATTCTGAAAAAATATGAAAAAATGACTCGAAAGAAAGGCGAATGTTGGAGTATCGACCTTTGCGTACCTGGCTTCACAGCACGGTTGAATCAATGTGTCACTCACGAGCGAGAAATAGTCACCTTTTCACTGGCGTTCGAACTTGTAGAATTAACGAGAAAAATTGCGAATAAACGAAGAAAAGTCTTGCACTGCATCGAACGAGCGTCGACGTGTGTAGTCGAATTACTACTTCTTTCGTCTCGCACTGTCATATATCTCCAACATATGTTACGCGTCCATAGAGAAAGAAATGAACATACGTGGGCCGCACGAAACGAACAAGCATTTTGGATCAGAAAATAAATGAACTTAACTAACAATAACGAGTTGCAGTAACATAACCGCCCACCTAAAATAGAATATTTTATGAAACAAAGCAAATAAAAATTGAGAAGATATCGAACATAAAGCGAAAAAAAAATATATATATACATCAACATATGTCATAACTATTGAAGAGGTAATGGACATAATTTAACCACTGATCTCTGCAGTACACCTTGAGTAGTCCGAACAGTAGCTACTCTAGCTATTTTATCAGCGCCAGGATGCAATTTCTCAATGCGTCCAAGTCGCCAGCGCAATGGAGGGAGTTGATCATCTTTTATCAAGACGAGTGCACCTATTGAATAAGGAGGCGAGTCACTATTGAACCACCTGTTTCGTTGTTGCAGTGTGTTCAGATATTCTAAATTCCATCTTTTCCAAAAATCCTGATGGATACGACTTAATAAAAGCTGACAACGCGATAATCGACCGATAGATAGGTGAGATAAATCTGGTTCAGGAATAGCAGTTAATGGAGCCAGAGTAAGAAAATGTCCTGGTGTCAGTGCAGATATGTCATTCGGACCATTACCAAGCGGACATAGAGGGCGAGAATTGAGCACAGATTCAATCTGTAAGTGGACTGTATAAAACTCCTGTATGACCTGTTGAGTCTGGGCACCTGGATGCAGATATATCTTGTGGAAATGCTGAATAAGGAGCTCAGTAAGACGATGAAATGAAGGAAGCAAAGCTGGGTGTTTGTGATCAAGAGCCAGACCAGAAAAAGACAGACGACCGCCCACCCTGAGAACACCATCCTCTCCAACAAATGGACTCAATTTTCGAAGTAATTTAGATATGGGATTTCCCGAGATGAGATTATCGATCTGTTCCTTGAACACAACCCGTTGAACCTGTTTTATGATGAAAAAAAGTGCATCTTTGAGATCAACTGCGGAAAATCTATATATCCTAGGAGCTTTAGAGTTTTTTATGAAGTTAACGAATCTGAAAATGTAAGCTACCACCCTTTGAACCTTGGACAGGGATGAATACCTGGAGAGCAAATCATCAACAAACGATAGAGAAATGAAAGTTGACAAAGAGAGGTGACGCTCTTCTGTTTGTACAAGATGAAGAGAATTCTCTATTTCATCATTTGCGAAGGTGAGATCTTTGGAACGAAGCCAGTCAGGGCCTGTCCACCACAAAGAGCAGTTCAACAGTTCAGTTGGCGTTAAGCCGCGTGAAGCACAATCAGCTGGATTGTCTTTCGATTGAACATGATACCAATTTTCTGTTGAAACTAAATCCTGAATTTGAGTAGTACGATTGCTTACAAATGTCTTCCATCGATGAGGAGAAGACTTAATCCATGTTAGAGCTACCATTGAATCAGACCAAGCAAAAATGTCATCTATTGTGAAGGCTGATTGGTAAACAGAGGAAACCACATTAATGAGTTTTGATAATAAGAGACAAGCACACAATTCCAGTCGTGGAAGTGAAATTCTCTTCAATGGGGAGACCTTTGATTTACCACCTACGAAAGAGATGTCAATGGAGCCGTCAAAATTGAAAAACTTGAAATATACCACGGCTGCGCAACCACGCTCACTACTATCTCCGAAACCATGAAGTTCGCAACGATAAAATGGTTTCGATGCAAGTTTCCGAGGTATCTTTAATTTACCCAATTCGGTTAATTCGGATTTACACTGATTCCAGCGACGGCTGACATCGTCTGGAAGTGTATCATCCCACTGCAAACCTAATGTCCAAAGATGCTGGATCAAATGTTTAGCAAGAAAAGTAAATGGAGAAAGGAACCCCAAAGGGTCGAAAATTCGAGAAAGTTCTGAAAGTATGGTACGTTTGGTACATACCTGCACAGTAGTTTCCGCAAAATAAGAAAATTCGTCCGACGAAGGAAACCACTTCAAACCGAGAATTTTGACTAATATTCGACGATACAGTTGTTCGATATCAACTGTGAAAACGAACCGATGAACACGAAAGTTCATCAAAATGGCAATAATATCCTTTTGTAATTTAGGACCTATCAATAGAGCATCATTTAAAGATAAATGACCGGGTACATGAGCTGACGCATCGAAAACAACCCTCAACTTTGTGGATGGACTGTTTGGTTTGATTATACAATGGTGAGGGATATAAAAAGTATTTTCATAATCCGAACTCGTAGAAATTAATGACATATGATCTTTTTCTAAATATTCCTGCATGAAAGTAGAGAATTCCCTGTATATATTCTGGTTTTCAATAAGTTTACGTTCAAGGGATAAAAAACGACGTAGTGCGAGAGAATATGTGTCACCGAAAGAAAGTGTTGACTGATCAGGTTTAAATGGTAATGCCACAGTGTACCGTCCAGATGTATTTCTAGAATAGTTCTGAGCGTATAAGTTCTCACAAAATTGATCTTCTGGTGATACAATGACATTCTCTGAAACTTCTTCAAGTTCCCAAAATCTTTTCAACGAGGAGTTTAAACCTGATTCAGACAATGACAAATGAAAATTGTTAACTGATGTGTTAGGTGATTGAATCTTTCCCATGAAAACCCAACCAAACACTGTCTCAAGTGCTGTTGGTTCTAAACCGTTACCCTCGATACGACCCGGTCGAATTATTAAAGAGAATATATCCGCTCCGAGGAGAAGGTCTATTGATTTCGGAATGGAAAAGTTCGGATCTGCTAACTTCTTGTTATGGACACAATTCCAAAACGAATGATTTACGAAAGAACTCGGCATTTCCGCACAAATCTTCGGAATCACGACGGCATCGAATGTAAAAGATGGATTTATTTGACCTGATGGGCGAATAGTACATTCAGTGCTGCAATTAGCAGAAGATGAGCTTTCACAAATTCCATTTATCGAAAATGAAGCATCACAAATTTTCAAGCCTAATCTATTTACACACGATTGAGTTATAATATTTATTTGAGAGCCTCCATCCAACAGAACTCGGACCTTCTGATATCTACCCCAAGCATCACGAATTTCGACCTCAGCGGTTGCCAAGAGAACGGTAGAATTTGAAGAAACATTGGTTAAAACTTGAGCTGAGCCTGAATCCGATGAATTTGTAGCATTGAAATGAAACGTCTCTGATGAAGAATCATTCTCCGCATTATTGCGCATGTGCAACAGGGTATGATGCTTTCCGTTGCAAACACGACAATTTGACTTTGAAGAACAATTGTTAATCTTATGTCCAGAATGGAGGCAATTGATACACCAATTTTGCTCTTCACAATCTTGAACCGATCTTGAACAGCTTGTTCCAAAAATGATGGACATTTGTAAATACTATGAGCTAACTTGCAATAATTACAGGTTATACGTTTTTTGAATGATTCAGTTTCCGTTTGAACGAGAAGAGTCGAATTTCTTTTATTCATGGAGAGAGAACTAGATTTCAAAACTGGAGAATTCGAAACTGAATGAGTTTTCGACGGTAGAGAAAGAGCTACTGCCTCCAAGGCTATACACTGATTTGTCAGGAAATTTCGCAAATTGACAAACGACGGAATATCTGTTGAACATTCTTGTAATTCAAAACGTTTGATCGTTGCTGAATCTAATTTCTGAATGAGAATGTGAAATAAAACAAAGTCCCACTGGTCAACGAGTAAACCTAAATTCCTTAATACCGATAAGTTTTCCGCAAAAACTTCTAGAATTCGCCTAAGGTCTTTAGCTGAATCACCCTGTAGCTTTGGAACATTACAGATTTCCTTCCAACACGTATTAGCGAGAAGTCTTTTATTTTGATATCTTTCCGCCAATGTCTGAAAAGCGCTTTCATAATTTTCAGCAGTCAATGGAAATCCTTTAACTAAATTTAAAGCATGAGAAGAAAGTGAACTAAGGAGGTATTGAAACTTTTCTATTTGACTCAAGTTAGAATTTTCATGTACCAAACTTTGGAACATATCGAAAAAAGTAGGCCACTCTTTATAATTCCCATTGAAAATGGGCAATACTATTTTTGGAAGTTTAACATTTGGCGAACCAATAGAGCAACTGTCTTGGTTTTTTACTGGAATGTTTACTACAGGAAATAAATTAACATAAGTTGTTCTGATGGTGTAATAATTATCCATAAAGGCTGTTCGAATAACCTTCTCAGTGTCCAATTCGGGTTCTTCGGAAGATACTATCATAGAGACAATAGACGTATGTAAATTTTGAAAGTCCACGAGAATATCGTCAAGTATTTCACATCTTAATTTGAATCTAACGTGTAAACTCTCATCAGTGACAGCGAATTGTGCTAAATTGAGAATTTCCTCGAGATCATCAATAACAATTTGACGACGAGCTTTGAGTTGTTTCAATTTTGTCGCCATTATTATTATTCAAGGTATACTGCAGAAAACAATATGAATTTCGTTTTGAGTAATTTCGAAAAAGAGCAAATAGACTAACCGATTGAAAAGAACTAAATTAATTAATAAAGTAAATAATTAAGATTGAATCTATAGAATTGAAAATCGAGTTGAAAATAAACAAATGAAAATAATGAAATGTAAATAAACAAAAACAAGAATGTCAATCTTTGTTTATGTTTGGAATCAAGGTTATGAGCATAGATGAGAAAAACAAATGAAAGGTAATGAAAGCTAAATTCTTTTAACATGCGCAGATATTAAAGGATTTATGAATGTGTTCGATATCTTATCAAGTTTTCGAGGTCACGTGAATAATGACAGATTGAAATAAATGCAAATGAAAAACTAAATGAAAAATTCCAAAATGCTTGATCGCAATAATTTTGAAAACGCGGTTCGAAAATATGCGGCTCAAGAAGGACCAAAATGGCACGACACGGCCTTTGAAATCAAATGAAAGCAAAAGAAATTAATAATGAAATTCTGGTGAGAAAAAATGACTCGAAAAGAAAATACGAATGTTGGAGTATCGACCTTTGCGTACCTGGCTTCACAGCACGGTTGAATCAATGTGTCACTCACGAGCGAGAAATAGTCACCTTTTCACTGGCGTTCGAACTTGTAGAATTAACGAGAAAAATTGCGAATAAACGAAGAAAAGTCTTGCACTGCATCGAACGAGCGTCGACGTGTGTAGTCGAATTACTACTTCTTTCGTCTCGCACTGTCATATATCTCCAACATATGTTACGCGTCCATAGAGAAAGAAATGAACATACGTGGGCCGCACGAAACGAACAAGCATTTTGGATCAGAAAATAAATGAACTTAACTAACAATAACGAGTTGCAGTAACACTCTCCCTTGTCATTGTAGTAGCGTCTGGCAGATTCCAGTAAGTGTTCAAGGCCTCGTCGTGGCGGTAGGGCCAAGTACCCTGGATGGCCGACGCGTGTGACACCAGGTCTGAAAAGGGACGATGTCGTGCGGTGGCGTCCGCTGGGGAAAACTAAGTTGAGCACACCTCAGGGGCCATCCATCTGTTGATGGATGGTACGGGAACAGGCCTACCCCGAGGTACCTGATGGACCTGGTGTGATACTTAAAATATATCGTCAGTAGAGACGAGGCGCTGGGCTTCATCGCCTGGCACAAAGTGGAGAAAACCATTATAAAAACCCCGAATCCTAAAGTGAGATAAGTGCCGATGGGATGCATGGCTGACGGACGGATCAGCCACTAGCTTTCTCACCACGGGGCACCTGGCGCACCCCGTGGGACATGTAGCCTTCCTCCCAGTAAGGGCGCACTGCTGAGAGGCGACATTTATTTCGACCCAACTCGCGGGATAAGTTTTTGAATAATAATGTTTCAAAATTTTCAGACAATAAAAACAGGAGGAAGCATAAGCTGACGAAGTAACGGGGGCGAAAATGAATAGAGATGGAAAAACATAGAAAGACAATTCGAACAGACGGTAACGATCCCACGAACACATTCACTAAAAAGATCTCCACAAAGTGGAAAGAGAAAGAACAATGAATTTGAAAGATCGTTCACCGACATTGAAAAGGAAGGTGAGTCAACCTTGAGAGAAACAAAAAGATCAAAGGACTTAGTCCAAATGTATGAGAATAAATCAACTGAGTTGATTAACCCGGCTGAGGGACCGGAATCATTGGACAAAACACAGAGAAATCAAGCAGACAAAACAGATATAAATGATTGGATTACTGAGATAAAGAGAGCTGAGGAAAACATAATTAAGGCCATGAATAGACATCCTGGTGGTAAGATACAATTCAATAGGGAAGAACAGGGAATCGTAAGAGCACAAATGGACACACTAAGTGACATAATGCTAAAGATGGCTTACGAAATAAGCAATAAGAACACAAAATGAACACATTAAAAGGCAAGGTGATCGATTTCAAACTGACACTACAAGTGGAAGAAATGAGAAGGCATACATGTAGTGGAAACATTGAATTGACGAAATGCTCTGGCAAACAGAGTATGGTAATAAAACAACTTGAGAGAAGCAAAGAGCTGGAAATAATGAGGTTATAAACCTGAACATAAAGAAAGATAAAAGGAGAGCAGCAAGACAGACGGACACCTGTACTGACTATGACACTGACAGTGACTGGGTAGTACAGAGTAACAGAACAAGAACGTATCCACAAATAACGGCAAGAACTGAAACAAATAAAAACGATACAAACGCACAAACAACTAATGGGTGGATAACACCTAAACAGAAAGCGAGACATAAGAAAATCATAAGTATGAACAACGTAACTAACCATAAAGACATAATAACAAAATTGACGGAGGTAACTAAAGAAACTCTGAAGGGCGAAAGAGTAAGAAACATCATACCAATAAAGGATGGTAAAATTATAATACAATGCACAGACAAAATACAACAGGATAAACTTAACTTAGAACTTCGAAAACATAAAGACATTGAAATACGATCCGACAAGAGAAGGAACCCCACACTCATAATAACAGGAATAACGGAGGGATACACAGACGATGAAGTGATTACAAATATAATAAATGAAAATTATGATATAGATCGAGAAACATTCAGAAACACAGCAAAGATTGTAACAAGAAAGACGTGCAGGAATATATTTAAAGAGAACATATACTTACAGAGAGATACAAAGCTTGTAATGAACACTACATAAGAAGGGAATGATATATTGGGAGCTACAGTGAGTTGCAATTGCAGAGGAAATAAATGTAGCACTATGTTTCAACTGCCATAAATATGGGCACGTGGCGAAATATTGTAAAGCTCAAAGTACATGTCATATATACGACGAGCTTGGGGGCAATGAAAATAGAAGGCTAAATGAGTTAACACGAAAAATGAAATGCAGCAACAAACACCTAATGGCGGGAGACATAAATGCACAAAATGTGATCTGGGTAGGAAGGGTTACAGACACAAGGGCCTAAAAACTATTAGATTGGATAATGACTCACTCCTATAGCATACATAATGACGGAGCACAACAACCGACATTTTGAAATTTTAGAGGCCGCGGCTACATAGACATGACAATGAGCAAGGGACTTAACGTACAGAACTGGACAGTAAGAGATGAAGAATCGCTCAGTCTACACAAATACATTACCTACGAACTTGACGTAGGAACTACTGCAAAAATAAACAAATTTAAAACATATGACTTCTTGAACACTGACTGGAACACGTTCAAGACAGAACTAGAGATACAAATTGACATGAATACCTGGTCAGTTAACAATAAGGAAGAACTAGTATACAGAGCTGAAAAGCTACAAACATCTGCAGGAAACATATAAAGACGAAATACATAAATGACAAAGACGATTGGTGGACAGACGAACTACAGAACGCTAGACGAGAACTAAGAGTGTATAGAAGATATGCACAGCAAGAAAACGATATAAATGCTAGAAACAGAAAATGGGAAATATTTAAAGACATGAGAAATGAATACAAAAGGCTTATTAAGCAAACAAAGTTAAAACATATACAAGAACAAATAAAAAGTATAAGCGAAATAAATCCATGGGATAAAGTCTGGAAGTTCCTTAACAAGAACCAGACATCAAAAACACCAATATAATGAAAGAAGACAGAATATACACAGAGAATGAAGTAGAAACGAACAACTACATGATACACAAATATTTCTCACAAGACGACGAATTACAAGATACGAATGAAATGAGAACAATTAGACAAACAATATCAGAGACTGATGATACAAATGAACCCACAATAAGGAAAAACGAAATAATGAAGACAATAAAAGGGCTCAAACCAGGAAAGAGCCCTGGATACGATAAGATACCGGACAAAGCAATGTTACACATCTTCGAAGTAACAGAAGACATCATAACTAATATTGATAATCATCTATCAATGACATACGGATGTTTTCCCAGAGTGTAGAAAATCGCGAAAGTTGTGTGGATGCCCAAAAAGAATGGCACTCTAAGATCAATAAGCCTACTCCCAGTCTTGGGAAAGGTACTAGATAAACTAACAAATTAACGACTTCAACACTGGATAGAGACTAATAACAAGATAGATAAAACACAGTACGGGTTTAGACAACTGACGCAATTGATGCGCTCATAGGAAAGATCAAGAACAACAAACAGAACAAAAGACGACTGCTCGTGACTCTTGACTTACAGAATGCGTTCATTGACTATGGACGCCTTATATTAAAAGGGAAATGCAAATTGCCAAAATATCAGGCAGAATACAGAAATTCCGCAAAGGCTTTCTAACGGACAGACGCATAATTAGCGGTCCCGTGACAAGAACGATAACAAAGGGATGTCCACAAGGATCATGCCTCGGACCAACTCTATGGCTTCTAGTCATGCAGGGTTCAGAGAAATAAACGGGGCTCATCAATATTGGAGGTCAGACGAAGCACAGAGACGCGACATAGACATAGAGTACACGGACCGATTTGCGGATTGCATTGCGTTTGCCGATGATGAACTAATACTATTAGAGGGCGACTCCGCTAGGGAGAAAGAGAGAAAATGTAAGTATACATGGGATGGCTGTAAGAACTGGGAACGAGAAAGCGGAAACAGATATGATAAGGACAAAACAGAGACGATGTTCATGCACGGCGGCCGCAATATTAGACCACCCACGATTAAAATAAACAACATCACATTACAAAACAATGAGACAATTAAATATCTTGGACTCACAATAGATATACAATTGACGTACTTAAAACACTTGTGGCACAGGCACAAAATAAATAAAACGTCTGCGAAGTTATAAGGTAGAATAAGTAAAAAGTACGGATATGATAAGGACATAATAAAACAAATAACGGAAAATGTGATTAAGCCAGCGGCATTATATGCCTCTGAAATATGGGGTGCAAATGCGGATCGAGATCAAATCAGAAGGCAGACGGACCCCATGCAGAGATCTCTGCTATTACTGGTACTGTACGCGATAACAACTACAACATCATTTCAACTGTTGGCCGGAATAACACCATGGTGGATCGAAGCAAAACACAGACACAGTAATTGGGCACGGAACAAGACAGACAGAGTTAACGGTCGAATAAAGACAAGAGATAAACCGCATCCATCTTTAGAAGATAATGCACGGTTTGATTATAACATCAATCAGAAATGTAGAAATAATCAGATGAAGGGAAATAGGCTTATTGAATGGCAGAAAAGGTGTGACTAAGACACAAGGGGACGAACGCTGTATAATCACTGCTCGCAAGTATCATTTAAAGCGACGCAATTACTAACCGGGCATTGGAACATGAAAGGGTATCTTCAAAGGTTTAACTTAACGAATACAGACGGAAAACGAATGTAATGGTCAAATAGAAGATTCACGGCACATCATGTTAGATTATACAGGAACAAATAGGCAGCTAATAAGAGAATTGATACTGGGAAAATACAGTAACGTAGAGCTTAGGCTAAGGCGGGATGGGCTCGCGAATGGAGCGGATATAAGAAAAATAAATGAATGGACGGAACAAGCCCAAGAAAACACGGACTAAGGCAAATTGCTACAGCATAACAACTAGCTGTAGCAAGGACATATAAGCTACAGCCGAAGGGCGGGAAGCTCCATTAAACTTTAATGTATCAGTGCCATAGTAATTCAAGACGGCGCGGGAACAACGGGACCATCGCAGAGCGTACGCCACAGGGGACGTCGCCTCGGTATATGCCAACGTTAGACGTGATCATACAAGAATCGATCGACCATTCGCCTACAACGAAAGACACGTTAGCTGTGTGGGGATTACTTCCTCCCTCACCGTCAAGGTGTCGCATCTGTGGCGTGATTACTACGGCACGGCCAATATGGCGCATCTGTGGCATTACGGTCACGGTGTCGCCGCCAAACGTTTCGTTCCGCCCTTGATGCAGCTATTCACCACCAGGGGGCCCAACTACTAACGGCAACGGATAGATGGCTCCCCGAAATGGATACCACTCAAGACAGAGTTCCAACCTGGAACATATAGTCGAGGACGCAAACCAGAAGAACAGTTACAAATATTGTAGTGCTCAAGTATTCTAATGTGTTGTATTGTGTGTTATTATTATATACGTAGTTAATGTTTTCTTAGTTTCATTTTATTTCTAACTAGGAGTAGGCAGATTGAGGCCTAGTTAGAAAACTGTATTTTTATTTCCGCTGACTAGGAGTAGGCAGATTGAGGCATAGTCAGCCATGTTCACTTTCGTGCTATTTTTGGTTTAATCAGGTGTAGGCAGATTGAGGCCTGATTAAACCGCGGTATCGGACGAATAGTCACTCTGTCCCGACATTGGTGACCCTGACGTGATTTCATGTTCGTATATTTTTTCTATGAGTGACAGTGACGATTCCTCATTTGTACACCGAACCTCCGATCGACTGTGTGAACTCGTCAAGTGAAGTGGACTCCCCTCGACGAAACTATTGTCGGCCAACCATCCAAGACCATCCAAGATGCCCGATCAAAACTTTCCAGTACCGAAACCAGAGGTTCTCGCGCGGTTGAGAATTCCCGCGTTCACTCCGGATGACCCAGACGTGTGGTTTCAGCAAGTGGAGTGGGCTCTGGAGGACGTTGGCATCACAACTAGTCAAGGCAAGTTCCGTCAGGTCGCTAAGTCGCTCGATGGAAAAGATTCCAAAGAGGTCCGCTGTAGTATAAGCAGCCTGTATGATTGCATGTGCGCCCTTAGAATCAGGGTTACATCCGCTGGCACGTGCCGGCGAGCAAGGACCGATAATCATTTTATTTAATTGTATACAATGTCAACCTTGTTTTATCAATACATTACGTGTTGAATAATAGACAGACAATATAAACAATATAGTATAAATAGTTATGATATTGTCTGGGAATTGGAACTCGACATTCATTCAAGACACAGACAATGTTCTTTGATCATTTCATTCATGTGTACCTCGTTGAAGTGTAATGAATATCTCCTGTAAAATAAACACCCTTCCGTGAGAGTGCTGAGTGTTATTCACCATCCCTCGATCGTGTAAACGATTGGCCGAACCGAGTACCCCAGCCAGGTACGCTACATGGCGATCCTGCCAGTCCTACACGAGTAGAGGTCCAGATGGTCAGCAGCATTATAAATATGGGTATATTCATCCAGTGAGAGGTCGCAGTCCACCACAAAACCAAGATGGGATCAGGGCAGTCTAAGCAAGAGGAAGTAATCATTGCCCAAACAGGGAACAGCGCAGCCACTTCAGCAATTGCAGACACAGGCAAGACCTTATCGATCCCAGAAATCCTCGGAATAATAGCATTCCTGCTAGGATGTGTTGGCGCAGTAATGTACCTCTATTGGAAGGCTAAGAAAGCGATCGAGAAGAAGGTACAACAGGAAATCAGGAGGAGCCACCAGGACTTAGTGTAAAGGAAACCCGTAAGAGTTTTTTCCTTTCCTTGTTATTATGGTCCATGGAATACAATGAACAATTTGCTGAGTTGTGCGGTGTGTCCCAAAAATTCCTCGAAAATATCAAAAAGAGCCACGTGATCGTAGGGAACGGGTCGACAGAGTCAATAAATTTTTAGATGAACTAAACATATTAGAGTACAAATTTAACAAATTAAATGAAATTGTCAAGTCGGAATCAAATTTTCTGGAAGCATCTAGTCCTAACCAAACAATCATAAAAATTCACTTGTAGAAGCTAGAAAATTGCTTCAAGAAAGATCCAAATTGATTGAGGATAAACGTAATTCAGGAAAATTAATTATGACTGAAAAAATTTGACTTGAGGACGGCATCCTCTTTACTGCCATCAATAACTAGCTCGGAAGAATCGGTATTGCAATTACTCGACGCCATTGAATTATATAAAGATATGCTCAATGAGCCAGGTAAAAAATCTTTGATTAATTATGTGCTAAAAATTAAATTAACTACAAATGCAAAATTAAGGTTGAGGAAAGAGTATCAGAAAGTTGAAGATTTGGTGCTATATATGAGAAAAACCCTTATAACTAAAAATCAATTCAATAAAAAACGTAATGATTTTAATCAGAAAAAATTCTAACCCTAACCATTCATATCGAGGTCGTGACCGCAACGAAAATCAAAACAAGCAAAATTTTAATACATCGCGTAACGTGCAAGGTCAGGGTCACAAGTTTCGTAGCCATTTTAAAAACAATAACAATCAATACACGAAACACCAGAAAGCATATTTTGCCGACGATGGCACGAACCACTGATCTATCTGTTCAATATGACTAATCCGTCTAGTAGACTAACCAAATTCCGTTTGATTCTAGAGGAATATGACTTCACGGTTCATTATGTAAAAGGTTCAGAAAATGTCACAGCAGATGCCTTATCGCGTATTAAAATAGATTCAGAAGAACTCAAAGAAATGACGAACGGGATAGTTGGAAACATAAGCGTCATGACGAGATCTCGAATTAAAAAGGAAGTAGGTGCTAAACAACACGAGACGAATGCCTCCGATGGCGAAAGGATTGATCACCCTGTTGTCGTCGAAGTTTTAAAACGTCCAGCAGAAAGTGTTGAGTTGAGACCACTTTCAGAAAAAGAATTTCGTAATTTGAAAAATCAACATTCAGAGGATTACAATGAGAGTTTAATATATAATGTGAATTCACAAATTATTTTCATTAACCAGGACATCCGATCAGCGTACGACTTAGGTACATCGTTGAGGAAACTGGAAAGATTATGCGCAGAAAATAATATATTAGAATTGTACCTCATAAAGCTAGCTAGCAATAAAAAAATGTTTGAATATGTTGACAAATTATAAAAATGAAATTCTAGGAACATCATTAAAAATTAATGTAATAAGAGATGTAACGCGAATCGAGGACAGAGAACTAAGGCAAATAATCCTAAATGATTTTCATATTCTCCCCACCGGCGGACACGCAGGTATCGAACGCATGTTTAACAATATCAAAAGAGAATATTTTTGGAATGGCTTAAGATCCGATGTTGGAAAATTTGTAAAGAAGTGTGATGATTGTCAACGTCATAAACATTCCTTACCTAGGAAAGAACCTATGACAATCACTACCACAGCTTCGTCTGCTTTTCAAAGAATTTTTTAGATCTCGTAGGTCCATTACCTACCGATATCGAAAATAATAAATATATACTCACAATTCAATGCGACTTAAACAAATTCGTAGAGTGTTACCCTCTACCAAACAAAGAAGCAGAAACAGTTTCAAAATCTTTCATTCAAAACTTTGTTTTAAGGTATGGTATACCATCTGAAGTTGTTACAGATCAAGGCACAGAATTCTTATCAAGAATATTTAGTGAATCGTGTAAATTGCTCAAAATTAAGCGTTTCAATTCAACAGCTTATCACCACGAAACATTAGGTGCACTTGAAAATTCTCATAAACACTTAGGAGCTTTCCTTCGTATGCACACAGCCAAGGAAAGTAACAACTGGAGTAATTGGATTCCGTTTTGGTGCTTCTCATATAACAATACCGTTAACTCTTCAACTCGCTATACTCCTCACGAATTAGTTTTCGGAAAACCTAGTAAATTTCCCCAAAATTTAAAATGCCAGGTAGATCCAATCTACAATTTTGACAACTATCCTATTGAACTAAAATATAGATTGCAAACGGCATGGAAAGATGCTAGAGAAAACTTGGTAAAGACAAAATTGAAAAGCGACAGCGAGAAATCGGGAAACGCTACGGGCAATCATTAAACGCGGCTAGCGGTAACTGCCCCAACACACGCCGCTTATTTTTGACGGACAGGGACAGTGCGGTTGATTTTTTAATCGACACAGGTGCCGATTTGTGCGTGTTTCCGCGGAAATTAGTGAAAGGCCGTCTGGTGAAAACCGGGTACGATCTAACCGCGGCGAACGGATCCACAATCGCCACGTACGGTTTAATTCCGATGACGCTCAACCTCGGTCTCCGCCGCGATTTTGCGTGGAATTTCGTAATCGCGGACGTGTCCAAAGCCATCATCGGCGTGGATTTCCTTACCCACTTCGACCTTCTCGTGGACTTGCGCAACGGGTGCCTACTCGATCGATCAACGAGTTTAAGTGTCGTGGATAAGGCGTCTAAGTGCTCCACCGTGGCCGGGATTAGAACCTCCGCTGGGGACACCTGGTACCACGAGCTGCTCCAGCAGTTCCCGGAGCTGACACGGCCCGACGGCGCCTGCAAACCAGCGGGAGTGAAACACCGTACAGTGCACCACATCCACACCACGCCTGGACCACCTGTGGCCCAGAAGCCACGTCGCCTGGCCGCAGACCGCTGTGTCGCAGCCAAAAAGGAGTTCGAGTCCATGCTGCGAATGGGTATTTGTCGCCCGTCGAAGAGCAGCTGGGCCTCGCCACTCCACATGGTGCCCAAGAAGGAAGACCAGTGGCGCCCGTGTGGGGACTACCGGGGTCTCAACGCACGGACAATCCCGGACCGGTACCCCGTGCGCCAAATCCAAGATTTCGCCCAGACGCTTCGTGGTAAGCAGATCTTTTCTACCATCGATCTGGTGCGGGCATACCACCAGATTCCAGTGGCACCAGAGGACGTGGAAAAGACTGCCATCACCACTCCATTCGGCCTGTTCGAGTTCCCGTCGATGAGTTTCGGCCTCCGAAACGCTGCTCAAACGTTCCAGCGGTTCATTGACGAGGTTTTGCGAGGCTTGGACTTTGTCTACGCATATATTGACGACTTGCTGGTGGCGTCTTCCTCCGAGGAAGAGCACCAGGAGCACATCCGACTGCTTTTCGAACGTCTTCGTCAGTACGGAATCGTCGTCAATACGTCGAAGTGCTGTTTTGGTGCCACTCAGGTCGAGTTCCTGGGCTACTTGGTGTCTGGCGACGGAACCCAACCGCTTCCGGAAAGAGTCTCCGCCATCTGAGACTACGCCAGACCGACGACGGCAAAACAGCTCCGACAGTTCCTGGGCATGTTAAATTTTTACAGACGTTTCATGTGCAGGACTGCTCGGACCCAGGCACCCTCAACAACCTTCTCCTGGGCAACATCAAGGGGAAGACGCCAGTAAAGTGGAACGACGCCGCAGATGCCGCATTCATCGCCTGCAAAGAAGAACTTGCAGCGGCGACTCTACTGGCGCACCCCAAGCTTGGCGCCGAGGTTTCGCTGGTTTGCGATGCGTCGGACCACACCGTCGGCGCTGCACTGCACCAGCGGATTGGCAACGTGTGGGAACCGCTTGGTTTCTTTTCGAAGAAGAAGCTAAGTGCCACTGAGTCCAAGTACTCAGCTTACGATCGTGAACTTCTGGCCATCTACAAAGCGGTGAAGCACTTCCGGCATATGCTCGAAGGACGCCGTTTCTTCATCCTTACCGATCACAAGCCGTTGATACACGCTTTCAACCAGAAGTCCGATGAAAGTTCACCACGTCGTTACCGCCACCTGGATTTGATTGGCCAGTACACCACGGACATCCGCCACATGGCCGGAAAGGAGAATGTCGTCGCTGACGCTCTCTCCAGGGTGGACGAGATTGCTGCTCCACTCGATTTCGAGGCCCTTGCAGCATCCCAGCAAGATGACCCAGAGCTCCAAAAAGTATCGCAAGACACCAGAGTCTGGTTTACTCCTGCGCCAAGTCACCATCCCTGGCACCAACGCCGCTGTCTTCTGTGATGTCTCCACCACAAAGGCGCGGCCTTTCCTGACGACGGCCTTTCGAAAACCAGCCTTCGACGCCATCCACGGGCTGGCCCATCCTGGCCCCAAGGCAACCTCCAACTTGGTGAGGCAGCGATACGTCTGGCCGTCCTTAAACAAGGATTGCCGAGCCTGGTCCCGAATTTGTATCCCGTGTCAACGGTCAAAGGTCTCGCGCCATGTCTCGTCTCCGATCGGCAACTTTTCACCACCGTCGAGACGTTTCGAGCATGTGCACATTGACCTGGTCTACATGCCACCTTCGGACGGGCACCGCTATTGCTTGACCTGCGTCGATCGATTCTCTCGATGGCCAGAAGCAATACCACTCCAGGATCAGACAGCAGAAACCGTTGCCCGAGCGTTTTACACCAACTGGGTCGCCAGGTTTGGTGTCCCGCCCGGGTTACCACGGATCAAGGACGCCAGTTTGAGTCCCACCTGTTTCGCTGTCTGAACAAGCTGCTGGGGACAGACCACCTCAGAACCACGGCTTACAACCCAGCCGCCAACGGTATGGTCGAGCGTTTTCACCGTCCGCTGAAAGCCACCATCAAGTGCTTGCAGTCTGACAAATGGACCCACACGCTTCCGACCACACTCATGGGGATCCGCGCAGCCTTGAAGGAAGACCTCAGAGCCAGCGCCGCAGAGTTGGTGTACGGCGAAAACCTTCGTCTGCCCGGTGAGTTCCTGGTTTCAACATCTACCAGAGACCTGGACAACTCCGCTGACTTCGTTCGTGAGCTGCGCCAGCACTTTGATGCGCTCCGACCAGCCAACGGCACCAGGCACCGTGAGCGAAAAATCTTTGTATTCAAATATCTCGCCACCGCGACGCACGTCTTTGTTCGGCATGACGCTGTCCGCAGTCAACTCCAGCCCCCTTACGATGGTCCGTTCGAAGTTGTGTCTCGGACCGAGAAACATTTTACCCTCCGGATCCACGGCAGCAACGTCCCGGTATCGATTAACCGGCTGAAACCAGCCTACATCGTAGCAGAGGACATTCCTGAAGGAGCGGGACACGAAGACGACGACGACGGAATTCTGCTGTTTGTTCCACCTGCGCCAGCAGTTCCAGCTGAACTACCAGCACCAGCAGCAGCAGCACCGGCATCAGCAGCACATCCGAATTACGTGACACGCTCTGGTCGTCAAGTCCGTCCAACCGTCCGTTTCCAAGCTGGCCAGTAAAGTGTCGCTAACAATTATTCTATCTTGTCGATTTTGTCAAGTAATCACAAGATAAAATAATTCGCGACTTTATTTATGTATATTTGTCTACGGCCATCATTTTAAGCTTTCATATCGTTAACACTAGCAGGGGGTACTGTGGGGATTACTTCCTCCCTCACCGTCAAGGTGTCGCATCTGTGGCGTGATTACTACGCCACGGCCAATATGGCGCATCTGTGGCATTACGGTCACGGTGGCGCCGCCAAACCTTTCGTTCCGCCCTTGATGCAGCTATTCACCACCAGGGGCCCAACTACTAACGGCAACGGATAGATGGCTCCCCGAAATGAATACCACTCAAGACAGAGTTCCAACCTGGAACATATAGTCGAGGACGCAAACCAGAAGAACAGTTACAAATATTGTAGTGCTCAAGTATTCTAATGTGTTGTATTGTGTGTTATTATTATATACGTAGTTAATGTGTTCTTAGTTTCATTTTATTTCTAACTAGGAGTAGGCAGATTGAGGCCTAGTTAGAAAACTGTATTTTTTATTTCCGCTGACTAGGAGTAGGCAGATTGAGGCCTAGTCAGCCATGTTCACTTTCGTGCTATTTTTGGTTTAATCAGGTGTAGGCAGATTGAGGCCTGATTGAACCGCGGTATCGGACGAATCGTCACTCTGTCCCGACAGCTGCGTTACGAGATGCGGACGCATCCGCATACGCGCTACACGTGCCAGTGGTGGCGTGAATCGATTATGTCGTTGATCCGTCCCTATCGTCGACGCCTAGGCATACGTGGCGCTCCGGGCAGTCTTTAAATGGAACCGACCCCCAATCAAGAGTGGTCCGAGGACCGCCATGTGCGTTCGAAATGTCGATGTTCATGTGTCCTGCAGTTCGCATGATGACGTGCAATGGGCAGCGTTCTTCATCGACCCACGAGCCAAGTGATCCACCGTTCAGAGTAATAATATAAGTTCGACCTCTTCGGTTCAAACGTCCATCTGCCTTCTTGTACGTGACGTGCGACGTTCCCTTGAGATCAGACGAACACGCAATTTACGATGAGCCTTGTCCCTGCTCGAGCGTAGTTCGCACAGGCCGATCATTCTCTCACGTAATTCGGGAGAAGAGATTAGCCGGAGCCGACGAAGCGATCGCAGCGCTCCCATGCTCGCATCTTTGTGTTCACGCCAACTTCCTACCGACTGCAACTCGTAAGTTCATGCCATCGTTTCAGTTGCGGTTATCGTGGAATATTCGAGACCGAAGTCTGCAACAATCCCCGCTCAAAGTGATCATATTCATGAAGCTAATGTAACGGGGGTTCGCGACAGTCGACGTCTCTCAGTCCGTTGAGGAATGATAGGACCTTCCGTCTTCGCTCAGCATTACAGTAAGCTAGACGAAACGTAGTGATCGTTTCGGGCGAAATCTCCAAAGCCTTCAGAACGGTTTCTCGTACCACGAACACCTACTAGACATGCCTATAACTAGCGGTTCCCAATGACGGTGCCTCGAATACGGGACACATGCTACATTGCGCCGTAAAGAGGAGACCAAGCCGAATGGCCACACTGACATGTCTCCGTGCCGCGGACCCTTTCGGATCACTTTAACACTCACTTTAACAGGAGTACACACTTTGGCCTGTCGGCTGCTCAGTCATATAGGTGAGGGGTGAGTTAATAAAAATAAATTGACGGAATTGACTATTATGTTGTATAATGGCTAGCCAATTTTGCCACTCTGAAGAGGTCCTGTCGATAGTTTCTACTAGTTCTGCTTGGGGCTGGCTTTTGGAGGGACAGGATTTTTTGAACGAAGATTTACTGAACTTTCGCTACTCTGTCTGGTGGCGAGGTTCAGCTGTTCGTCACCCCGATACTGATTTTTTTGCAATTTAAACCAAATGGAGTGACAAGAAACTCAAAAAGTCTTATTCCGTGAACCGCAAACGCAGTTTTAGCACGTGACGACTCATCCAGAGGAATTTAGAAGAAAGTTTTGGTTAAATCAATTGAACTGAGATATCGAGAATCTCTCGATTTATTCAAGATAGAGTCTATAAGAGGCATGGGATAAGCGTCGTCTACTGTAACCTCATTCAATTTTCTCCCGTCAAAACAAACACGATACTCACCGGAACGCTTAGGAACTAACCAAAGGGGGCTACACCAAGAAGACTCTGATGGTTATATCACTTTAAGCTTCAACATTTCGTCTATTTCCCTATTCAAATGGCCTTGCATGGTAGGAGATAAGGGATATTGGCGTTGAACAATCGGTTTAGCATCACCAGTGTCAATGTGATGGGTAATGATGGAAGTTCGACCAATTCGGTTCTTGGGAGCTATATTTTCAAAGCAACGTATCACATCTTGCAATTGTTTCCTTTGAGTGGGTTTTAACTTTGAAATGGGTTCAATAGTATTGAAAGCACAAAGAGGCGATTCTAAGGTATAAAATGATTCGTTAAAATTTGCTTGAACTTAAAATATATCGAAAAAATCCATACCCAAAATGATATTTTGAGTAACAGAAGAAATCACCAATATTTTCATTTGTTTAGTTAGATTTTGAAGGGATATGGGTACCACTATGTAATCCAAAAATCCTGTGATTTACCATCAGCCGTGGTTACTTTCAAAGGAGTTTAATATTTAATAGGAATATTATGGGTTTTCAATAGGTCGAAACCCGAAGATCCCAATATAAGACAATTACTTCCAGTATCCGCGAGAGCTAATATATTTTGACCGAAAATATTTATACTTAGATAGGGACGGTTATAGTTGAATTTCCTAACGAAAAGAGGGCAGGTATTGACATTGGTCGAAAAAAAAGATCGTATAATGGCTAGCCAATTTTGCCACTCTGAAGAGGTCCTGTCGATAGTTTCTACTAGTTCTGCTAGGGGCTGGCTTCTGGAAGGACAGGATTATTTGAACGAAGATTTACTGAACTTTCGGTACTCTGTCTGGTGGCGAGGTTCAGCTGCTCGTCACCCCGATACTCGTTTTTTTGCTTACAGTTAAGATATTTTGTTTTAATTTTACCTTTTATACCACAACCATAACAAAAAATGAATCGAGGCTGACCACAGTTAGAATTTGTATGTCCCCTTGAACCACAGTTCCAACATTGAATATCAGAAATATCACACACGTTAACAGAAAAAGACCCATTTGCAAAAACTTGTCGAGATGTTGAGGGCCTAGAATCGGAAGTTTCACAGGAAGGTATGCTGAGATCAGGTTCTAACAACCCAGTGTCTGTACTGGCAGGTGATTTATATCTGTCAGCCCACATTTTGGATTCCTTTAACTTTTTTTATAACGCTCAGAAAGTTCTGAAACAGTATTCAGACTTTGCAAGGCCAAACCTAAAAAAAAGAGAGGTTGTAACAAAGATAAATTTTTTTGCCCCACGTTGGGCGCCATGTGTAACAAATCAACTTTATTTATTATATAGATAAAATAATTTTGGCCGGCTAGCTGGAGAGCAGGTAAAATGATTTGATGCCTCTACCCTAATCAATGAAAGTTCGAAATAGAACAGTCGTTATTTATTCAACTTTTTACAAATATCAGTTATTTACAAATGTACAGTCAAAATTGAGTGGAATTGACAAGATGTTCGGTCATGTATGTTTCACAGGTAATCACTATCCCCTCACTGAAACTTATCTTGTTTATCCTTGTATACTGAGATTCCAGGAAAATTATCTCCTCTGGTGGTTTTTCAGTTGAAGAAACGTTCGGTAATTATCTTCTCTGGTGGTTTTTCAGTTGAAAAAACGTTCGATAATTATCTTCTCAGGTGGTTTTTCAGCCAAAGAAATGTTCTGTACGCCACTGCTGCAAGTTGGCAACAAGCTCTCACTTCAATGAATTTTGTACTTGATAGGTCGACGACAAAATTCCATAGCCCGACGAGTTTAGCTGTGAAAATCGGGCTTATCAGTTTTGACTTGATAAAAATCTCTTAGTTTTCATCGTTCTCTAAATGCATCATTTTACAAATGAAAATCTTTTAAAAGAAGAAAAAACAACCACGTGTTCAGAAAAGAACCCAATGGCGCAGATAGTTCGACACTAAAAATTCAGAGAACTCTGGACACCGAGAAAACAAAAATTAAATAATTGAAATTGAATAATAAAGTTAAGTACAATATCAAAGTAAATGAAGGTGAGCTGATCCACCAGATATTCTCAAATGAAAAAGTGAAAAAATGGCGGTCCGACCAGAATTATACGACATCTTTTTGTCATCTACACAAAAAATAATTAAATGCATTAAATAAACATGACATTTAGGATCGAATAAACCCTGTCTGATCATAAAATGAGGGACTTACCGGAATAATTCATTCCGCCATCGAAAATTCGCATTTAAAATTCACGGGAAGAAATATAACACCTCTGACGTGTTTCTCCCAGGAACTCTGGTACAGAAAAGAAATCGATTTAGATCTAAATTATCGGCCACGTCGCTACGATATCGATCCTGCGCACCGCGCAGCATTCCAAGGTGAAGATTCCGAAATTCCTACGACGACTTCCAGGCGAATTTACGCGATTAAACTGAACCGGGAATCTTACCGTTACAAGGTAGAAGATTTCTTCGGATCTTTCTCACACGTGTCTCCTCATCCGGCTTGATTGACAGTCGACCCGCCATGGAAGAAATAAACAAGGAAACTCTTTCATTTTCAGCCTGAGTTCTGGAATTTATTTCCTGCTCTAGATCCTCTTCATAAAAATAGGAAAGAAAATTCTTTTTTCAACTGATCCTCCAACTCATCCCAACATTGTAATTTATTATGGTTATTGACGAACCAAGTCCATGTGGCACCTTCGAATAAATCACAGGCAGATTTGAAAAGTTTCTGCTTTGACACACCTCGAGCTTCCCTTAAGAGCTCCACCTTTTCCAGGAAGGAATTAACAGAACACGCCTGACCTGAACTGGAAAATGAAATATTCCATTTGTAAGGAGCCACATATTTAATAGGTGAAGCTTGCAAGTGACTGGATGAAGGGGTAGAAGTCACAGCAGGGTTGACCTTGAAATCCAGGTGTGCCTCCAACTCGGGAATAGCAAATGGAATTATTATCTGTGCAGCAGCCTCATCATCTTCCTGAACATTTAACCTAGATGAACGATTATATAGATGGGCTAAGCGACTAGAAATCCTACTAAAAACAGGATCGTTCCTGAATACGCCAAAATCGAATATAAGGGTCGTTGAATCCGCAAGGGTCTCGTTCATATCTAATACGTCTTGAGAATGGGAGTATGGATTGGAAATAGTACCATAGAAACTACGGTTTGCATTTTCCTGACTCAAAAGGCCTCTCAAATGTTTCCTTCTCGAATCTACATCGCCATGCGACTCAACACCACGAATTCCCAATTCATAAGTCAACTCATTAACTTTAAAATGGTTTGGATTCATGTTACGAGATATTATTGAAAACTATCAAAAATTAAATATGACGATATGGAAATGAAGGTAAAAAAAAATAATATTAATTAGACAATGAAATGAGACTAATAAAAAATCAGAAATTCCCCAAAACCAATGAATTATGTATTGATAATATTAGAAATCCAAAAACAATAATGAGTTTCGAATATTTTAAGGTACTCAATATAAATGGTAACGGAAATGATCGCGAATACGATAAATTAATGAATATGTTAAATCATCCCTCAGGCAAGAGTAGATAATATCAACTCCGTCAATCGGGCCCCACGTTGGGCGCCAATTGTGTGATCTCACCTTAACAGGAGTACACACTTTGGCCTGTCGGCTGCTCAGTTATACTGGGTGTAACTAAATAAGTGTAAAATATTCAAGAAGGTGATTCCTCATCGAAAAAAAGATAGGATCTTTCATATAAAAAAAACTTCATTGGAGCATTTCATCTGGCGGCACAATCACCAACGGAACAAGAAATTACACCCGCGGAGAGCAACAACGAACAAGATATTAATATCGCAGCAATCCTTGGCACCCCAACCCCCGTCGATGACAACATAGGAAACCTGCTCGATTTGGTAGAAATTTGTGTTAAAAACCTAACTGCAATCAGGGACTTCTTGATAACGAGCAAGGACAATGATTGAAAAAGACAAAACTGCATGCTAGCCGTGGAGTACATTCAGGAATGCCTGATTAAAGTCCCGCGAAGTCAACAACCCACGCCCGCATCACTAGATGAGAGGAACTAAGGAACTGGGAATAAACGTGGACAGAATAATACCACTGAGGGACAACTCAGTTCTCATCGAATCCACCTGCCCCTCAATACTAAAACTGAAGGACTCCGACAAGCTACAACAGCTGAACCTGAAGGCAAAACCCATTGAAAAGAAGTGGCCTAGAATGTAAATATTTGATTTACCAGACGACTTAACAAAGGAGGAAGTAGTGGAAATTCTAGATGCTGCAGACCTTCCAGACACCGTTACAAAAAATTTCATCAGAAAAATGTTCAAGATAGGCAGCAAAGAAAAAAAAGCGGACAAACATCATGGGTGGTGGAAGTACATCCAGCAGCTCGGAACCACTACACCAAAACGAACAGGGTGCACACCACATGGAAGTCCCACAGTATAAGAGATTTCATTGCAGTATCAAGATGCTACAAATGCCAAAGATATGGACATATTGCGAAATACTTCAAGGCTGAAAAACAATGCGGTTTCTGTGCAGCCCCAAACCACGAGTCCCACAATTGCAGCCATGAAGAGGATAAACAGAAACCTAAGTGTGCCAACTGCATCAGGAGCGGATTAAAAAACAGAAACCACCACGCGGCGGAGAATTGCTGTCCCATATACCAGCACCGGACTCAAGAAGAAATAAATCAAACGCTGTACGATTTTGATGGATAAAAACCTCAAAATCGTACAAATTAACCTGCAAAACTCCAAAACAGCAACAACAGAAAGTATCGGACATATTCTTCAAAACAACGTAGATATTGCACTCATACAGGAACCCTACTGGCTGAAGAAAGGTAACGAGTACCACATACCCGGACTCCAGGGCGTCCTGGCCTCCCACGGAGTGGAGGGAAACTTCTCGGCCGCGATTTTATATAACAGAAACACAGTGAAAACCATGCACTTTCCTCAGCTGTCAACAGAAAACATAGCAGTCATTGCAACATTCGTAGAACAAGTCCAAACCTTTTGGGTGAGCGTATACAGACCACCCTCCAAGGACATAAAAAACGAACTCCTGACGCTCCAACACACCTTAAACCAGCTAAGAAACCACCAAGTCGTGGTAGGGGGACACTTCAATGTTAGATCCACACTGTAGTTCGACATAAAGGATGACGCCCTCGCCCCCACTCTGGAAGAATTTGTATTTCAGAACAATCTGGAAATTGCCAATCATCGCAACACACTCCCAACGTTTGAAACTGTGAATGGATCAAGTCGTATTGACCTGACCCTATCCACACCAAACGCTGCGGACAAAGTCCAAAACTGTACGGTCAAGAGGGATACAATCACTTTCGACCACAACACCATCAACTTCGTATATAAGTCCGACAAACCACCGAGAAACACGAAAAACAAACCCAAACAGACATATACAACAGTGTAACGACCGACCAGAGACATGGAAAGATTGAATCAGACCATCTGCAATATGGAATTAAACAACCAGGAGCGGATTGATCTTGCAATATGGACCCTCCAACATGGCATCAGTACCACCCTGATGAAAAAAGCACCCAAAAGAAGAATATACCCAGACAGACCTGACTGGTGGACAGACGAGGTAGAGAGACACAGGAAAATCTACCTCAAAGCGAAGGACTTGTTCTACAAAAATAAATACATGACCCATGCCGACCACCTGCACACAAAAATGACTGCTATGAAAGAAATATACAAGGACAAACTGAAAAAAGCTAACAAGAATTTGCTTAAAAAGACATAAAAAACAACACCTGGGGAATTGTATATAAAAAATCCAGGTTGCAAATTGAAAACTAAATTTTATTGTGAGAAATGTACCCTATTTTGTGCTTGACAGGTAGCAATAATTGCTTCAGAGATTTTCATTTGCATAATAATCTATAATGATATCGTCCTAATGGCCATCTCATTGGACATTATTTTTTTGGACTTCCTTAGATAAAATTTTCAAAAAAATTTTGTGACGTTTCAGTGTTAAATGAACGGAAATCCCAAATATCAGCTTTATATTACCTTTAATATTATGTCGGGACTCAGGAGGATATGAACTCGCAGCTGAGAAATTTCACCGAACTGGAGTCTTAAATAGTTTCAGAACGCGAGGACAGTGCGATCACATTGACACCTGAAGAAACTCTGGAGCACTTGGTAAACGTAATAATACCAAACGATGACCGAAATGAAAACGATAATGTCCACAACATGGAACAAGCTGACTTTGATTCGATAGCACAAGGAAAAACCAACGAGGAACGCCCCTTGGATGATGAAATTGATCTTGACGAAATAGACAACATAATACATAGTATAAAAACAAAGAAAGCCCCTGGAAAAGACCCGATCACGAACAAAATAGTTAAGATCATTCATCCTTTTATCAGGACAGCACTTCACTACAAATACAACGCCTGTTGGAGAACAAGCTACTTCCCCAAGGATTGGAAAGAAGGAAACCTGGACAAACTGAAAAAGCTAACAAGAATTTGCTTAAAAAGACATAAAAAACAACACCTGGGGAATTGTATATAAACTCGCAGCCGAGAAATTCTACCGAACTGGAGTCCTAAATAGTTTCAGACGCGAGGACGGTGCGATCACATTGACACCTGAAGAAACTCTGGAGCACTTGGTAAACGTAATAATACCAAACGATGACCGAAATGAAAACGATAATGTCCACAACATGGAACAAGCTGACTTTGATTCGATAGCAAAAGGAAAAACCAACGAGGAACGCCCCTTGGATGATGAAATTGATCTTGACGAAATAGACAACATAATACATAGTATAAAAACAAAGAAAGCCCCTGGAAAAGACCCGATCACGAACAAAATAGTTAAGATCATTCATCCTTTCATCAGGACAGCACTCCACCACAAATACAACGCCTGTTGGAGAACAAGCTACTTCCCCAAGGATTGGAAAGAAGGAAACCTGGTGATCCTACTCAAAGATCCCACAGGAGATACGAGAAACCCAAAAAACTGTAGGCCCATAGTACTGCAGCCAGAATATGGGAAAATCTTTGAGGAGGTCATCAGAAACAAGATGCGACAAGACAACAAATACAAGCACCACAAGTGGCAGTTCGGCTTCACCCCTGGACGTTCTACAACAGACGCGTTGGAGATGTATGATAGCTGAATCGAAAACAGCAACTAAAAATATTCAATAACCATGTTTGTGGACATAAGAGGAGCGTTTGACAATGTATGGTGGCCCTCCCTAATCAGAAACCTCAGGAAAAGAAACACTTCGACTAATCTATTGAAACTCCTAAAGACTGAACATAAATCCAAAAACTGCAAAATCGAAGACGAGCCAAGCAAACACCGATGTGCAAATTACTGGAGAAGTGGACTGAAGAATATTAAACATCACGCAGCAGAGAACACATGCCCCATTTATCAACACAGGATCCGAGAAGCAATCAGCCAAACTCAATATAATGGATTGACAATAAAATAAATATTGTACTAAGTAAGTAAACCTGCAGTGTTCAAGAACAGCAACCTCTGAACTCGTCGCACTATTCCTTCAGAACAAAATCGATCTGGCTCCTCATTCAAGAACACAGTTAAAAAGGAATAACATACTAAATACCCAGACTCCAAGGCGTCATGGTGATCCACACAAAGAAAAGAAATTTCTTGGCAGCAATCTTGTACAACAAGGAAAAAATAAAAGCACTACACCTAACACAAATCTCCTCAGCACATATAGCAGTCATATCAACCACAACGAAGAACCAGCAAACCTTCTGGGTAAGCATGTACAGGCCACCGTCCCAAAACCTACAACAAGAGCTCCAGATGCTTCAATCCTCTCTCAACACAATTAGGGGGAAAACAATCCTGATTGGCGGCGACTTCAACATAAGATCTAAATTATGACATGACAGGCTAGATGATCCCCACATCCCTATGTTGAAAGAGTTCATTCTGAATAACAACCTGGAACTACAGAACAAACCAGCAATCCCAACCTTCGAAACAGCGAATGGATAAAGCCGTGTTGACCTAACTCTATCAAGTCTGAATATATTAAACAAAATACGAATTTGGACGGTTGAAAGTGACACCATTACATCTGATCACAACACCATCCACTTCTCCTGGATTGACGGTATACTAAACAGCTCTTAAAACAAGATCGAACATAAAATGATACTCACAGACCAAATCACAGAGACTACAATAGCAGAAATGGAGAAACTGAATAATGACATCTGTAACACGGATATAAAAGACAGACATCAAATCAACTAGGCGATAACCAAACTCCAAAAGGGAATTTCAAACTCTATTCTCAAGAAGGCTCCCAGAAGAAGAGAAACTTTTCCAAATCGACCAGATTGGTGGACTGATGAAGTAGAAAGGTAACGCAAAGTCTACCTGAAAACAAAAGACCTGTTCTACCGAAATAAATACGCCGAAAATTCAGCACACCTACATTAAATATGACTGCCAAAAAACTGAACATAAATCCAAAAACTGCAAAATCGAAGACGAGTCAAGCAAACACCGATGTGCAAATTGCTGGAGAAGTGGACTGAAGAATATTAAACATCACGCAGCAGAGAACACATGCCCCATTTATCAACACAGGATCCGAGAAGCAATCAGCCAAACTCAATATAATGGATTGACAATAAAATAAATATTGTACTAAGAAAGTAAACCTGCAGTGTTCAAGAACAGCAACCTCTGAACTCGTCGCACTATTCCTTCAGAACAAAATCGATCTGGCCCTCATTCAAGAACACAGTTAAAAAAGGAATAACATACTAAATACCCAGACTCCAAGGCGTCATGGTGATCCACACAAAGAAAAGAAATTTCTTGGCAGCAATCTTGTACAACAAGGAAAAAATAAAAGCACTACACCTAACACAAATCTCCTCAGCACATATAGCAGTCATATCAACCACAACGAAGAACCAGCAAACCTTCTGGGTAAGCATGTACAGGCCACCGTCCCAAAACCTACAACAAGAGCTCCAGATGCTTCAATCCTCTCTCAACACAATTAGGGGGAAAACAATCCTGATTGGCGGCGACTTCAACATAAGATCTAAATTATGACATGACAGGCTAGATGATCCCCACATCCCTATGTTGAAAGAGTTCATTCTGAATAACAACCTGAACTACAGAACAAACCAGCAATCCCAACCTTCGAAACAGCGAATGGATAAAGCCGTGTTGACCTAACTCTATCAAGTCTGAATATATTAAACAAAATACGAATTTGGACGGTTGAAAGTGACACCATTACATCTGATCACAACACCATCCACTTCTCCTGGATCGACGGTATACTAAACAGCTCTTAAAACAAGATCGAACATAAAATGATACTCACAGACCAAATCACAGAGACTACAATAGCAGAAATGGAGAAACTGAATAATGACATCTGTAACACGGATATAAAAGACAGACATCAAATCAACTAGGCGATAACCAAACTCCAAAAGGGAATTTCAAACTCTATTCTCAAGAAGGCTCCCAGAAGAAGAGAAACTTTTCCAAATCGACCAGATTGGTGGACTGATGAAGTAGAGAGGTAACGGAAAGTCTACCTGAAAACAAAAGACCTGTTCTACCGAAATAAATACGCCGAAAATTCAGCACACCTACATTAAATATGACTGCCAAAAAAGAAAAATATAAATTCAAACTAAACCAAGCTCGAGAAAAAGTTGGCTGAAATTCGCCAAAGAAGACCTTGACAAAAACTCATGGGGTGTAGTGTACAAGCTTGCAGCCGAGAAATTCTACAGAGCTCAATGGTGAAAGAAGATAATTCAATCACACTTTCATCGGAAGAAACCCTCGAACATCTAGTAAACTCCCTCCTACCAGACGACATTAGAAACTCCAACGATAACGTCCACAATATGGAACAAGCAGACTTCGACTTAATAAACCCTGGAATCGAGAAAGAGCAACACGTGCCAGACGAAATAGAAATAGAAGAATTGGACCATATTGTATCAAACCTAAAAGTGAATAAAGCTCCAGGAAGATATAAAATGAGGAACAAAATAATAAAAGCAATCCATCCGTTCATCCGGACTGCGTTGCTCAAGATATACAACGCCTGCTGGAAGCTATGCTATCACCCGAATGAATGGAAAACCGGAAACCTGGTGGTGCTCCTCAAAGACTGCGGAGACGCAGGAAACCCCATGAACTATAGACCTATAGTTCTTTTACCGGAATTCGTGAAAATCTTGGAGAAGCTAATTAGAAACAGAATAAGGAAGGAAGCCAAATTGAAACACCACCCCACCCAATACGGCTTTACAACCGGCCGCTCAACCGAAGATGCGCTGCTTGTTTACTAGAATTCTAAACCTCCTGAAGAGAAATGATGCATCGTAATGGAACAAGATGGTTATACCTTTCGGAAACACATAACCAAAGGGTGCCCCCAAGGGTCTATACTTGGACCATATCTGTGGAATTACGTCCTGGACTCACTGTTGGAAATTGCCTATGCTGACGACCTAGCCATAATCATCGAATCAAACAATCGTGCGGAACTAGCCCGTAGACTCCGTGAAACCATCCAACACATAACATCTTGGGCCCAAGCAAACAAGTATCTTTTTAAGTTAGATCGAACTATCGGCGTCCAGATGGCAGATCTATAGATGGAGCACTTATGGAATCAGGTGTTATTTTCAAAAATGCTGCTTCTTTGATATTTCTTCTTTGGATATTATTGATGCTTCATCCCACTTTATACGATGATTCTCATCTACAGCATGTTGGACCAACCTGGATTTGTCGCTGTCTAGTACTCCTAGAAGCTTCTGATGTTCTTTTATTCGTACATTCAGAGGGCGTTTAGTTTGTCCGATGTAAGATCTTCCGCACTCGCAAGGTAATTCATATATGCAGTTCTTTGTCCTTTGTGTCTCATTATTAGGCTTAACTTTTGTAAGTTTAGCTCTGATAATGTCTTGAGTTTTGAATGCAGTCGTTATGTTGTATCTATTTCCAATTCTTCTCATTTTTTCGACAAACCTTTACATAAGGAATTACGGTTTTAATGGTCTGATTTTTATATCTGTTGGTTCAGGTTGACTTTCTCTTGTTTGTCTAGCTTTTTCTAATATCTTTTGGGGTAGCCATTGCTTCTAAGAGTTTTAGAGATGTTATTTATTTCTTCATTTTGGTCTTCTTCAGTCCAACAAATACTTATTGCTCTATCAAATAAACATTTTGCTACTCCCAATTTAGTGTTTAGTCGGTGGTTTGAATCAAAATGTAGATATTGTCCTGTGTTCGTTGGCTTTTTATACACAGTGGTTCTTGGGATTCCATTTTGTTTATGTACGAGTATATTTAAGAATGGAAGTTGTCTGTCTTTCTCGATTTCCATTGTGAATTTAATTGATTCCTCTTGATTGTTTAGATATTGAAGGAATCCATCTATAGTGTCTCTTCCATGTTGCCAAATAATGAAAGTATCATCTACATATCTTTTTCCACAGTTTGGGTTTAAGTACATATTTTTCTAATGCCTTCTGTTCGAAAATTTCCATATATAAATCAGCTAAAATTGGTGATAGTGGTGAACCCATGGCCATTTCAAATTCTTGTTGATAAAAGATGTCTTCAAATTGGAAATATGTTGTTTCAATACAAATAGAAAGCATTTCCATAATTGCATTCACGCTTAGTGTAGTTCTTTCACTAAGGGTTTGATCTTCTTCAAGCTTTTTCCTAACTATGATAAGTGTTTTATCTGTCGGAATATTAGTGAACAAACAAAAGGTATGTAAATTTGTAGATAACTAAAACTTACGACTGAAAAAATTCTTAGAGATTTATTTCAACAATCGAAATTTGAATAAATCCTTCATAAACGATCGAAACTTATTATTATATTATATATTATACAAGGGAAAAAGTATTAGATTTTAGCTCGAGGCCGAGAGCTGAAATCAAATATTTTTCCCGTGTATAATACACAATTTTTTCTGTGACAGTGAAAAAGGACTATTCAATAGTGAAAGAACATATTATTACAAGTTGATGACGATATATTGTTGATGATGGAGCTCGTGTTGAATGATTATTTGGGCTATTACCATCATCTATTGTGGATGTAATGTTTTCCGACGTTTCGATAGACATCTTCTATTTTTATCAAGGAGGAAAAGTAAAACCTTTGAAAAATTATCAATTTTTTTAAAAGTCAATATGACAGAAGTCATGAAAGAAAATGAACAATGTTATATACTCATCTGTGATATGATGATCTTTTTAAGTTGGATCGAACTATCGGCGTCCAAACTTCTGGCAGATCTATAGATGGAGCACTTATGGAATCTGGTGTTATATTCATAAATGCTGCTTCTTTGATTTTTCTTCTTGCAAGTTTTTCTTCTTTGGATATTATTGATGCTTTATCCCATTTTATACGATGACTCTCATCTACAGCATGTTGGACTAACCTGGATTTGTCGCTGTCTAGTACTCGTAGAAGCTTCTGATGTTCTTTTATTCGTACATTCAGAGAGCGTTTAGTTTCTCCGATGTAAGATCTTCCGCACTCGCAAGGTAATTCATATATGCAGTTCTTTGTCCTTTGTGTCTCATTATAAGGCTTAACTTTTGTAAGTTTAGCTCTGATAGTGTCTTGAGTTTTGAATGCAGTCGTTATGTTGTATCTATTTCCAATTCTTCTCATTTTCTCCGAAAAACCTTTTACATAAGGAATTACGGTTTTAATGGTCTGGTTTATATCTGTTGGTTCAGGTTGACTTTCTCTTGTTCGTTTAGCTTTTTCTAATATCTTTTTGGGGTAGCCATTGCTTCTAAGAGTTTTCGAGATGTTATTTATTTCTTCATTTTGGTCTTCTTCAGTGCAACAAATATTTATTGCTCTATCAAATAAAAATTTTGCTACTCCCAATTTAGTGTTTAGTTGGTGGTTTGACTCAAAATGTAGATATTGTCCTGTGTTCGTTGGCTTTTTATAGACAGTGGTTCTTGGGATTCCATTTGTTTATGTACGAGTACATCTAAGAATGGAAGTTGTCTGTCCTTCTCGATTTCAATTTTGAATTTAATTGATTCCTCTTGATTGTTTAGATATTGAAGGAATCCATCTATAGTTTCTCTTCCATGTTGCCAAATAATGAAAGTATCATCTACATATCTTTTCCACAGTTTGGGTTTAAGTACATATTTTTCTAATGCCTTCTGTTCGAAAATTTCCATATATAAATCTGCTAAAATTGGTGATAGTGGTGAACCCATGGCCATTCCGAATTCTTGTTGATAAAAGATGTCATCGAATTGGAAATATGTTGTTTCAATACAAAGAGAAAGCATTTCCATAATTGCATTGACGCTTAGTGTAGTTCTTTCACTAAGGGTTTGATCTTCTTCAAGCTTTTTCCTAACTATGATAAGTGTTTTATCTGTCGGAATATTAGTGAACAAACTGGTGATGTCGAAGCTGACCATAACGTCTTCTTCCATGATTTCTTGATGTTTCATTATTTCTATGAAATGTTTCGTGTTTCTTATCATCGATGTTGAATTACTTTTTAATGGCGATATAATTTTCAGCAGAAATTTAGCCAATTGGTGGCATGCTGAATTTCTTGAACTTACAATTGGTCTAAGAGGAATATTTGCTTTGTGTTTTTTGGTGGACCATATAAATGTGGTGGTTTACTGAAGTGAGGTTTAAGTCTTGATCTAACGAATTGATCTGGAAATTCATTTCGATATTCATAAAGGATTTTGTAAATCTTGTTTTCAACTGTGGTGGTAGGGTCCTTTTTAGTCTTTTATATTTTCCTGCTTCTAATAATTCATTGATTTTTGATTATAAGAGCTAACATCTAGAATTACAGTGGCGTTTCCTTTGTCTGCTGGAAGTATCTTTATGGAACTATCCGATTTAATAATAATAATTTATAATAATAAGTTTCGATCGTTTATGAAGGATTTATTCAAATTTCGATTGTTGAAATAAATCTCTAATAATTTTTTCAATCGTAAGTTTTAGTTATCTACAAATTTACATACCTTTTGTTTGTTCACTAATATTCCGACAGATAAAACACTTATCATAGTTAGGAAAAAGCTTGAAGAAGATCAAACCCTTAGTGAAAGAACTACACTAAGCGTGAATGCAATTATGGAAATGCTTTCTATTTGTATTGAAACAACATATTTCCAATTTGAAGACATCTTTTATCAACAAGAATTTGGAATGGCCATGGGTTCACCACTATCACCAATTTTAGCTGATTTATATATGGAAATTTTCGAACAGAAGGCATTAGAAAAATATGTACTTAAACCCAAACTGTGGAAAAGATATGTAGATGATACTTTCATTATTTGGCAACATGGAAGAGACACTATAAATGGATTCCTTCAATATCTAAACAATCAAGAGGAATCAATTAAATTCACAATGGAAATCGAGAAAGACAGACAACTTCCATTCTTAGATGTACTCGTACATAAACAAAATGGAATCCCAAGAACCACTGTGTATAAAAAGCCAACGAACACAGGACAATATCTACATTTTGATTCAAACCACCAACTAAACAATAAATTGGGAGTAGCACCAAGCAAACAAGCTCCAAATTTCAGAGGAAAAGACAGTGATCATGGTGAATAAATCACCTAAAAGACAGCACCACAGAGACCTGGACACCACTCTGAATGGAAGAAATATGAGAATAGTCAGTGAACATATATACCTTGGTGTAGTTATTGACCCAAACCTAAACTTCCAGAAGAACGCAGCCTATGCAACAAACAGGGCGCGTAGAATAGCAATGGCCCTGAGGAGGAAAATATAGAAAGAATGGAACCAGGATACTCAAGAATCCCTGATGACCATTCACAATGGAGCCCTGCTACCAATACTGAATTACGCCTCCAGAGTTTGGGTCGATAAACTACACTATTCCAAGGTGAACCGGAAATACCACTCCATATATGGAACCATTTCAAGGACCATGGTTTAGTGTTACAACTCGGTCTCCACTGAAGCAGCTGGAGTTCTCGCGGGACTCATCCCAGCGGACCTGGAGATCGAGATGCGACACTGTAACAAAGAAGCTAAAAAAGCCGATTCTGAAATTCAGAGAATCCAAAACTCTAAAGGAAATCAATCAAAAAGAAATGCCCAAGATGCAGATCTTCGACATCCCCGAAACAACGTCTAAAAAAGACGTCATGAAAATACTAGACTCCCCGGACCTTCACAGTGATGTCCCCGAGAAACTGGTTGGGAAAATGTTCCAAATAGAACACAAATGAAATAAAAACGGAACCACAACGTGGGTAGTGGAAATTCACCCCAAGGCCAGGAACTACTAAATGAAAACCGGCAGGGTCTACTCATCCTGGAAGTCACACCACATTAGGGACTTCATATCAGTCTCCAGATGCTTCAAATGTAAGCGGTACGGACACATTGCGAAGTTCTGCAAGTCGGAACACCAATGAGGCTACTGTGCGGCTTCTGACCATGAATCAAAAGACTGCACTCACAAAAAGGACGCAACAAAACACAAATGTACAAAGTGCCTAGGAAGCGGTCTCAAGAACACCAACCACCACGCAGCGGAGAATTGTTGCCCAATCTACCAACGTAGGACTCAAGACGAAATCAACCAAACTTTGTACGATATTGATGGATAAAATCCTCAACGTCTTACAAATCAACCTGCAGAATTCCAAAACTGCAACAACAGAGATAATCGCACACATTCTCTAAAGCAAAGTGGACATAGCACTCGTACAGGAGCCCTATCAACAGAAAAAAAGGGACAGATACATCATACCCGGACTACAAGGCGTCCTGGCCTCGCACAAAATGGATGGAAACTTCTCGGCTGCAATCCTGTACAACAGAAACACCGCGCAAGTAATGCACTTTCCCCAAATATCCTCAGATAACATAGCAGACATAGCAGCGTTTGTAGAACAAACCCAAACCTTCTGGGTAGGCGTATATAGACCTCCATCCGAGGACCTACAGAGCGAACTTCGGATACCACAAAACTCTCTTAACCTGAATAAAAACTATGGGATCATAATAGGGGGAGCGGGGATTTCAATGTCAGATCAACACTTTGGTTCGACATAAAAGACGACACCCTAGCGCCCAGTATGGAGGAGTTCATCCTAAACAATAATCTGGAATTAGCCAACAGCACAATCCCAACGTACGAGACCGTGAATGAATCAAGTCGCATCGACTTAACCCTATCCACACCGAACGCTGCGGACAAAGTCGACAAATGGAGAGAGAAACCATCACCTCGAACCACAACACCATCCACTTCCAATTCAAATCCACAATCCGAGAAATTGAAGGAGGACATGGAAAGCTTAAACTTGACAATCTGTAGTTTGGAGCTAAAATCCCAACAGAAAATTGAAGTTGCAATCAAGATACTCCAACATGGCATCAATACCAACTTAATGAGGATAGCCCCCAAAAGGAAAAAATACCCCAACAGACCCGACTGGTGGACACATGAAGTGGAGAGACACAGGAAAAGGGTGTCTCAAGTTCGAGTGCCTATTAGACGTTACTGGAGAACTAGACATATTTGAAATCTGAAAATTGGGATTATGATATTGTTCGATGATCTCTACAGAGCTGAAATATTTTCGAAGCCCAAAAACTTCCGGTTATACAGGGTGTGAAAATAAATTCGACGAAAAAATTTTTTTTCAAGTTTTCCATTCCTGGTATCAACGAGTATTCAATGATGAATACATTTCTGTTAAAACCATTGTATTAAATCGAATAGTTTTCAAAATATCCAAAAAAAAACTGGAAAAAAGTCAAATATGTGCAGTCAGTAATATGTTCATTATTCTTATTTTAAATATCCTGAGCGTAAACCGTTTTTACAAAATCGAAGAGGAAGGATGTGAAAAGGTCATGTATCTTTTGGATTTCAAAAATATCATAACAGGGTGTTTCAAATTTTGTGTTGAAAATTGTGATCTTAAATTGGCCATATCTTCTGTTTTTCAAATTAGAACCCTATTTTTTTAATTTTGTTGGATTCTAATGATAGTTTTCTCACATGATTATGCTCCTAAATTCAATTATTTCTGAGTTATTTGAGATTTTCGGAATTTATGGTTTACGTAGAGTAAAATTGATTGCATCTAAAATAATTCGATGAATATTCTTTCGAAACCATGAGAACACTCTGTACCCATAGAAGATAAATTATCTGTTAATAATTCACAAGTGTCAGGTGTTATTGTTATTCGATATCTTCATTTCTCGATTTAACAAAATGAACCGTTATTCTAATTACGAAATTCTGGATCTATTTTATATACATGGTGAATGTGACAGAATTATTACTAGAACTTGCCAGGCCTTTAACGAGAAGTATCCCTATTTACCTTCCATGATGGAGAAGATCTTTAGAAAATATGTTTCAAACTTTCAAAGTTTTGGATGTGTAAGAGCCCCTAAAGAATACAAAAGAAGAGTAGTTGATGATGAGGAAAATGAAATTAGTGTTTTGACTTTCGAAGCGAATGAAAATGCAGCTATTCGAAGTGCAGCTCATGAAATCGATTTAGACAGAAATTCAGTGCACCGCATTTTGAGAATACACAACATGCATGACTACAAATATGGGAAAGTTCATGCATTAGAACCCGGTGACTACATATAAAGGTTAAATTTTTGTAGAGGAATATTAGAAAAACATGAAAATGATGAACATTTTTTGAAAAAGACCATTTGGACAGACGAAGCAAGATTCAATAATGAAGGACTATTTAATAGAAAGAATTGCCACATTTGGAGAAGTGAAAATCCTCATAGAAAAAGACAAAGAAACCCCCAGAACAAATTTAGTTTTAATGTGTTTGCTCTTTTGATGAACAATAAAGTGCGGTACTACATTTATGAAGAAAATTTAAATACAGACAAATTTTTGGAAATCATGAGAAATTTTGTTTCTGAGTTTTTGGATGGAGTGTCGTTAAGCATGTCGACTACCGCATATTATCAATTGGATGGGGCTCCGGCACATAGTTCGCACGAGGTGTCTGAAGAACTGAATGCAATGTTTGGTAATAGGTGGATCGGACGCCGTTCTTCACTCCCTTAGATTTTTATTTATGGGGTAAAATAAAAAACATAGTCTATGAATCTTCTATTTAAAGCAAAGAAGATTTGATACGGCGTGTGGAGGATGCTTTCCACTCTCTAAAGGAGGAGGAAATTGAGCGAGCGACTAACCGAGGTGTTTCAAGACGTATTCGAAAGTGAGTGGAATAAAATGGTTACCATATTGAGACTCTTACCTGATCATTCATTTTGTTAATTTGAGTTTTGAAACGTATTTTTATTTTCATTATTTATTTATAATCATAATTCGGTGTACTGAAGTAGCGAATCTATTTAATGTGTTTCCTTTTGAAGAGACGAATTCTCATTCGCTTCGGAATAAGTCGAAATATTAATTTCATCAACTGCCCTTTTCTTTGTATTCTTTAGGGGCTCTTACATTCCAAAATTTTGAAAGTTTGAAACATCTTTTCAGAAATTGTAAAAAAAAAATGGGGATTCTTCTCATTGGATACTCAACATTTTGTGTCATCCACCATTTGAAATAAACAATATCATTAAGTGCATTTGAATGTGTATTGCATATACAATTGAAAAAATACAATATAAGAAATAAATCCAAAATATCATTATCAGAATAGCAACGATTCATTTTGTGAAATCAAAAAATTACATAACGACTAACAATTAGACCTATCTGACACTTGTGTATTATAAATGGGATGATTTATCTTCTATGCTCACAGAATATCCTTATGAATTTGACTCAACGTACTACATAAATCCCGAAAATCTCAAATAACTCAAAAATTATTGAATTTAGGAGCATAGTCATGTGAGAAAACTGTCATTATTTTTGACCGCAGAATCCAACAAAATTATAAAATAATAGGGTTCTAATTTGAAAAACAGAAGTTATGGTAAATTTAAGATCACAATTTTCAACACAAAATTTGAAACACCCTGTAATGATATTTTTGACATCCAAAAGATGCATGACCTTTTTACATCCTTCCTCTTCGATGTTGTAAAAACGGTTTACGCTCAGGATATTTAAAATAAGAATAGTGAAAATCTTACTGACTGAACATATTTGACTTTTTTTCCAGTTTTTTTTGGATATTTTGGAAACTTTTCGATTTAATACAATGGTTTTAACAGAAATGTATTCACTATTGAATACTCGTTGATACCAGGAATGGAAAACTTGAAAAACAATTTTTTCGTCGAATTTATTTTCACTCCCTGTATAACCAAAAGTTTTTGGGCTTCGAAAATATTCTAGCTCTGTAGAGAACTTTGAACAATATCATAATCCCAATTTTCAGATCTCAAATATGTCTAGTTCTCCAGAAACTAATAGGCACTCGAACTTGAGACACCCTGTATACCTAAATCGAAGTATTTGTTCTACAAAAATAAATACGCCACACAAGCCGATCACCTGCACCCAAATATGACTGCTATGAAATAAAAATACTAAAAAAAACTGCAAAAAGCAAGAAATAAGAGCTGGTAAACATTCGCCGAGAATGACATAAGGGATAACCCCGGGGCTACAGTATATAAACTTGCAGCCGAGAAATTTCACCTCACAGGAGTGTTAAACTGCTTCAGAAGAGAAGACAACACGCTCACAATAACACCAAAACAAACCCTGGAGCACCTGGTCAATGTACTCATACCAGACGATGACAAAAACCTGAACGACAATGTACATGACATGGAACAAGCCGATTTTGATTCTATAACAAAAGGAACATACAGTGAAGAGTGCCCCCTGGTCGATGAAATTGATGAAATAATTAAAAATCTGAGGCTGAAAAAAGCCCCTGGAAAAGACCAGATCCCAAACAAGAAATTAAAGATTATTCATCCATTTATCAGGACAGCACTCCACCACATCTATAACGCCGGTTGGAGATCGAAATACTTCCCCAGAGAATGGAAAGCCGGAAACCTGAAACCTGGTAGTCTTACTCGAAGACCCTACAGGGGATGAGGGAAATCCCAGAAACTACAGGCCAATAGTTCTCCTGCCGGAATATGGAAAAATCTTGGAAAATATCATAAGGAACAAGATGCGCAAAGACACAAGGTACAAACATCACAACTGTCAGTTTGGCTTCACCCCGGACGATCTACAACAGACGCGACAGGGATGTACACATATAGAATCAAAAACGGCAATAAAAAGTATGCCACAACCATGTTCGTGGACATCAAAGAGGCTTTCGACAACGTCTGGTGGCCTTCCCTGAACAGAAACCTCAAGAAAAGAGGAACCCCGGAAAGTCTATTGATGCTGCTGAAGAGCTATCTATCTGAACGAACTGTGGAACTGAACCACAAAGACCTTCTCTTCCGCAAGAACACCACAAAAGGATGTCCTCAAGGATCAGTCCTGGGCCCAGAGATGTGAAATATTTACTCTCCTCTCAAGAACAAACCCGTCTTAAAATAAATACATGGACCAAACTGAGTTCCTGCCAAATCTCAAAGAAACCAATCCGAAAGGACTTCCCACTCCAGACACTCCTGGTGATCAAAAAAACAAAGCCTGTAATCAAATACCTGAAACACTAATACCCAACTGATGATCACCAGGAAAAGAAAAAGACGAAGATGGGAACTCGAAAGAAAGATAATACCAACCTCCGAAACCAAACCATGAAGACGAAACCCGCAGAGGTATTTCAAGGAATCAAACACCAACAACAGATTAAGAGAACCGAATACACACTATAAACTTATAAATATAGACTTAAGCACCCAAATTGGTGCTACAATGCTGTATCTCGTAAAGAGAAATAAACGTGCCGTTGGGCACCTACTTTTTTTTATTCCTTCAGTGAGTCGAGATCGAGCAGCCGTCGGGTGAACACATCAGGTAGGAACGACCGAGCGATTCAGACCCAGCTGCCTCCTAAACACCATCGGAAAGCTATACGAACAACTAATCCTTGGGAGACTCCTAAAAGATCTAGACAACAACAACCTAATCTCCCCCACACAACACGGCTTTAGGAAAGCAAAATTCACCATCTCTGCGATCGAACAGGCCATAAACTTCGCTACCGACCAAACTAGCGGAACCCACAGAACCAGGAAATTCACTATTATGGCCAATTACGACATCAAGAATGCGTTCAACTCCGCAGGATGGAAAGAGATAATTGAAGAAATGAGAGAAATAGGCCTACCCCCTCACATAACCTACACCATCCAAAGCTACAAGAGCCAAGGAACAATCAGGACATCATATAACCCACTATCCTGTGGGCTCCCTCAGGGGTCCATCCTTGGCCCCACCCTCTTGAACATCTTATGCAACAAGATCCTGGAGCTCTCCCAAGAAGAACGTGACGTCAAGCTAATCGCATACGCGGACGATCTTGTGGTTATAGTAGGAAAAAACACAGAAGAAGACACAACCAAAACAATAACCTACATAATCCACAGAAACAAAGAATGACTCAAAGCAAAAGGAATGGACCTCGCCAAAGAAAAAACTGAGATCCTCTCCGTCTCAGGCAAAAGACCCATAAAAACCCCAAAATACACATCTAAGGAACCACCCTGGAATTCAAAAACCAAATAAAATACCTAGGCATCATTATTGACAAAAATCTACACTTCCAAAGACACATCGACTATGCAATAAACAAAACAAGATACATCACAACCGCCCAGGTCAAACGGCCCCCTTTCCAGAAAATGAAAGGTGCTAGCAACTGCAGCCACCTCCAGACTACTCTACGGAGCAGAAATCTGGGCTGACACCATAAAAAAGCACAAGAAAAACAAGAACAAACACGCAGCGAGGCGTACTAGAAAGCTCTACCAAAACACACAGAAACATTCTCACCCACACAGCTTTCCTGATATCAGGAACCCTCCCAGCCGACCTCCTAGTAGCAGAGAGAAGAGACATATACATAAACAACATCTACAGAAAGCAGCCAGGCAAACCACCAAGAGGAAATGGGCTCCAGACCCACAATGGATCGAAATGGACGAGGTCACTCATCAAAGATCCTTTGACGTGGATGGACCGAAAACGCTGGGACCTACAGTACGAGACAACCCAATTCCTCAGCGGACACGGATGCTTCGGCACATATAGGAGAAAGATCGGGAAAAGCACAAACGCCCTATGCTGGAACTGCCAAGGCCTCGACAAACCCGACCACTTCCTATGGTGCCCCAAATGAGACACCCCCAGACAAGAACAGGCTTCCGACCTGAGAATGGACCAATCAGACCTACACAAGAAGAAGAGAATAATCAGCATAATTCTGAAAGACAAATGGGGATGGGAACGTTTCTACAAATACATTAGCATCTCTTGACAAAATTGTTATCTCACAATTCCAACAAATATGAACTTCCAAAATACTTTCAGAAATAAATAACGCTATAAGTTTTGCAAGACTTTATACTCCATGAATCGATTCTACCATTGAATGAATTCAAAAAATATATCAAAAATAATGTGTTGTTTGAACACTTAGTCTACTTGAAGGATTTTTATTCAATTTGCTCCACATCAGTGAAAATCGAAAATTCAAATGTTATATTTGTCATCAAAATACCTTTGGTAAACAATAATCTCTATAACACGTATGAACTGAAATTTGTTCCCTTCCTAAACACCCACATTATGGACCAACCGAAATATCTACTCATTCAAGAAGAAGTAATATGGTCCATCTATGTGCTCACAATATCAATCAGTGAAACCACCTTCATGCTTTAGTGAATTTGTGCGAGGAAAACGAGAAAATTGTGCGCGAAAATCTACCTCGAGTGTCAAACACCTACTTATGTTACCAAATGGACAGTATTTATCACTATTTAATGATCTTATCTAAGAGAACTGCTCCGGACATCTATCGTTCGAACATGAAGCGAAGAAAATATTGTTAATTAAAAGTGACTGTATAATACTATAATAACTCTCTAATACTGGCTTAAAATCATTCCAGTCATCCAAAATTGATCATTCATACTATTTATCTCAACTGAAAAATTTAAATATTTCAGAAATCAAAGAATTAACTTTAGAGCCCTTTAACATGACAAATTTTGAAAACCTTGAACTGTACGAATGGGATTTGCACACAGATCATATTTCAACCCTTTCTTTCTTTATTTTTATAATATGTTTAATTATAACTATATGTGCTATGTATAAGATTTTCATCTGTAAGTTTAAAAATATTGTAGATCAGAATTCAGAAATTAAGAATGAACTCAGTTCACAAAAAGGGGGAGATGTTATGTAACCCCTGTATATTGTCTTCCCAGGAATGCGTGACCGCCAAATGCTGAGATAGCATATTGAAACTTATGGTAGTCATTTGTAACTAATAAAATTCATTCAAATAGTACTTCCTATGAGTTTTTCAAAAACTTGTCTTCTAGTTGTAATAATATATATTTTTTTTTGTTCTTCACCTTTGTAAGATTTGGCCATAATGATGCCGGTTCCTTATGAACAAGGCATTTCTCATTCGCTCAGTAGGAATCTTCGAACAATCCTGGTGGTCCACAGAATCACTTCCTTCTGCGCGTCCTCGATCAATCTCTCCTCAAGCCCGAGCTTCCTTGTGTTTTCTTGGAGATGAATCTCAATCAACCCATTTGTAGTGATGACCACTGGAAGTATTGTTATTTTGGTGAGTCTATATAGTTCTTTCAACTCAAAAGCCAGATCTTGATACTTTACTATTTTCTCGGTGTACGCTTTTTCTACATTGTCATCGGCCGGAACAGTGATATCTATTATGATGGCTGTGCTTTCCCTCTTTTCGAATACAACAATGTCAGGCCAGTTGTGTCGGATTGGCCGGTCAGTAATGAGTGGATGGTCCCAGTACACCTTCACCTCATCATTCTCCTGATCCTCTTTTGGTAAGTATTCGTACATTTTCCTCTTGATATTAATTAATCCGTATTTCAGGGAGATGGCCTGTTGAAATACTCTCGCCATAGCGTTATGTCGATCGGTGTACTCCCTAGGAGCGAGGACGGGGCAAGACGATGTGACGTGCTGAATGGTCTCTGGTGCCTGAGAGCATTTACGGCATTTGTCGCTTCTGAGATTTCTTCCCGTTATATTTTTCTGATAAGATCTTGTTGGAACTACTTGATCTGGGATCGCCGTCAGTCTGCCCTTCGTTTCGGGAAAGAGGTAACCAGATTTCAGGTATGCAGTTGACCTTTCCTTATCGACGCTTCTCTTCTTCAGGGCCGCTGGATATCTTCCATGTAATGCTTTGCTGTGCCACACCTCAGGTAGTTCTTCATTGGTGGGAGTTTTAAGCAGACTGTGTTCAGTTGCCAAATTTAAGGCCGTGATGTTCTGGTCTTTCTTGGGTAGAGCTTTTCAATTTGAAGTATTCTCTCATATCCCTGATAGCGTTATGGTGGATGCTTTCAATACTTTGCATACCTCTCCCCCCATCCTTCCTTGGTATGTACAGCCTATTGACGGAGGCATGAGGATGGTGCATCCCATGCCTTGTGAGGAGTGCTCGTGCTTGGATATCCAGCTGTTTGAGATGTGAAGCAGTCCATTTGACAACTCCAAATGAGTAAGAGAGGCAGGGAATCACCCAGGAGCTTATCGCTGTGTTCATTGCTTTGGCATTCAGTTTCGCTTGGAGAGTCTTCTTCAACCTATTCAGGAATTTATATTTAAATGATTCCTTGGCTTCATCTGATTTTATTTCCATTCCCTGTTGTTTTCCTAGGTACTTGTAAGTATCCCCTTGCGTTAATCTTTGAATGCCCAAGTCATCCTCTGTTGGAATATATCTATGTTGGTTTTCCTATTCCAGCCTACTAACGCCCTCTCTGATGCTCTTTTGTTTATTTCGTTAGTACATTCACTCTAAGAGATCTGTAAAACATTTTATGTTCCTTAATTTAACACATGTATAAGCCTTGCCGAGGTGACGATGACGTATTGTAATACAGTCTGCTGATGAATACATGTTAATACATAACCTTATGGTTTTATTTCACCAAAGAACAAGAATTTCATATTTTCTCTTGACAAACCAGCTTATAATCGAACAAGTGGTCCAATCGATGCCAGATATTTGAGAATTTTGGAATTTTTATGCTGAAGTCTTCGTTAACATTGAAATCAACAGTCAGATGAGAATTAGTTCACCGATTGAATTCCTTTCATCATTTCAAGAACGAAAATCAAATCAATACGAGGGAAATCTTCAGATGGTGAATTAGTTTTCGGCGAAATCAGGAAGTAAACAGGAAGTGGACCATCCATCGTGCTTCTTTCGTCATTTCGAGGGGAAAAGAAACGTTATCACGGAGTGAGTACATAGTACATACATATGCCATACATCACGATTGAAAATTTATGAAGATTTGCGTAAGGGAAATAAATTCATTATTTTTCATGAAGTGAATTTGGAAAATCTTCGGTTACATTTCATTCCAGTTGAACTTTGCTTTGTTTTTTCATATATGTTACTCTTTTATGGAATAAAATTACCGTCTCAGTCTTAAGTTTGAGATTACAAAACTGAAAATTTGTACTTATTGATTGTGATAATTGATGAAAATTGATCTGTTATCTTATCGCTTTTCTGCATAATGTTTATGCTAGCTGAAATCTGTACATTTCATATTGAATAACCAGAAATGACAAAGTTTCGAATATTGATTTAGTTTATAATTTTTCTGTGCCATATTTGCTAGATATAAATGTTTCATTCATTTCAGTCATCGAATTTAAGCGATTGCTTTTTTCATTGCGCAATATTTTTCCGAATTTGAATTCATATTTGTTTGCATAAAATTATTTGTGAATATTGTTTACTCTAGAAACAATCGTGTACATATCAAGTCTCTTGGGTTGAATTGCTTGACTTGATATATTTCTGAATGCCCAATTCTAAGTTATGTGTTGTATATTTTTAGTGGGTTATATTTGCTGGGAATAAATTTGTTACTTATTCCAATTGTCAAATTTGAATCGTTTCTTTTGAAAGTTTTAATTGATCGTTGTTTTTCCGACTTTATGATCCGGGTTCATTACTACCTAAGTTATCTTAGTATTGTTTATGCAAGGTAAAACTTATGTATTTCAGGTCTCTGGAGTTGAGTTGCTAGACTTGAGATATATTTTTGAATTTTGATATTACCTTAAGCTCATTTATTTATTTTTTTCTGGGTTATAATTGCTAGTTATAAATTGGCTATTAATTAAGTTTTTCGAATTTGAGTGATTTCCTTGTTTTGCGGAATATTTTTCACTTTCATTCGGGTTTATTGCTGAATAATTTTTTGAATGCTCTATTTTTCTCAATCAAACTGTGTTCTCAACTTTCACCGAGTATAAGCTTCTAGTTTTTTCGGTAAAATGTCGGAATTATTGCTCGAACAGGAAACATTACAGGCTAGAATATCGAGGTCTTATACTAACTTTAAGAAAGATGGTAGTGCTAAGATGACTGCCACTAATTGCAAGATAAGAATGAGAAATTTAAAAAAGATTTGGAGCAGTTATGAAATTAATCATTCCAAACTTTTAGTAGATGAGTCCGATGAAGTTAAAAAATCCAATTATTTCAAAGCTGATCAATTTGCTATAACGGAAGAACTCTACTTGGAGAGACTTGTCGAATATCAAACTTTTCTCGATTCAAAGATTACTAGCGCTAGTCCATCTATCGTGAATCAGAAAACGGGTTGTTTTAAGGGCACGGAGAGGTTGCCCGCCATTTCTCTACCTAAATTCAAGGGAGAATTTTGTGAATGGGAATCTTTCAGAGACCTTTTCACAAAATTGGTGATAAATAAGTCAAATATATCGGGTGTTACAAAATTGCATCACCTGAAGTTAAGTTTAGAAGGGGATGCTGCTCGACTTATTAGTAGCTACCCAATAACTGAAGAGAATTTTGCTATAGCTTGGCGCAAAAGTTGAAAGATCGCTATGAGAATAAGCGTCGCCTTGTTTTTGCTCATTTGAGTGGAATATTTTCCATAAAACCCATGAGAAGGGAGTCTTCTCATGAGATTAAAAGGATAATTGCTGGAATATGCAGTCCTTTAGCCGCTCTCGAAACGATAAAACGCCCAATTTCTCATTGGGATGATATATTGGTTTTTCATATAGTTTCCCTTTTAGCTCCGGAATCTCGCAGGCAATGGGAAAAACATTTAGGTAATGAACCTGACTCACTGGAACCTCCATCTTACAAGTTTCTAATGAGTTTTTTGGAAAATCAGATAACTGTATTGGAAGCACTGGAGGATGGTAATATAAAAACTGCTAACAGGACTACTCCGAGTGGTAGTTTCAAGTCGAATAATTTTCCTACTGTTAAGGCTCATAATGTTGTGCCGTGCCAGTCTAACAAGTGCCCACTTTGCAGGGGCTCTCATTTTTTTTTAATTGTGATTCATATAAGAGTAAAAGTTCATCTCAACGTAAGGATTTCATAATGAGCCAGAAACGTTGCTTCAACTGCCTTGGAGTGCATAACGTAAAAAATTGTATGTGTAAGAAAAGGTGTAACATATGTCATGGTAAGCATCATTCTAGCTTACATGCTTATATTGCAGAGGCTAAGAATCTGGAATTGTCTGTAACACCAATAGAAAATAAAATACCCGTCGAAGAAGTTTCTTCTAATTTATGCAAATCACCTACTCAGGTTCTTCTCTCTACGGCAGTAGTTAAAGTTTGTAACGAACATGGAATGGAAAACTTTGCTCGTGCTCTGATAGATCAGGGTTCACAGTCTTCTTTTATTTCAGAATCTTTGTATCAAAGACTTGAGTTGGGATCCCAATCAGTGGATATTCCTATAGAAATTTCCTGTAGAAAATCGGTCAAGTTTACTTTGAAAGCTAGGTTCAACTCAGATTTTTCCTGTCTTGTATATGCCTTTGTAATACCCAAGATCTGGGCAACCAAAGTAAACACTATGATTATTTAAAAACTCTTGTATTGGCTGATCCAAATTTCGCAGAAAGAAGCGTAATAGAACTTCTCCTAGGTTCGTCAATACACGCTAGGATCATAGAGGATGGGATAATTCGAGAAAGAACGTACGAGCCGATAGCAATGAAAAGTGCACTCGGTTGGATAGTTTCTGGGAGTACTTCTTCATCTCATGATAGAATCTTACCTACAGCTTTACATATCACTAACGACCACATATCGTTGAACGAATTACTATCTAATTTTTTTGCACAGGAAGAGTTCTCGAGTGAGACTCAATATTTGTCGACTGAAGAGACAGAAAACGAAAATATATTTGTGAATAATGTTTCACGAGATGAGTCTGGTCGTTACACGGTGCGCCTTCCGTTTAAAGGAGAAGATCAAGACCTGAGTTTCCCTAACATGTATGACAAAGCTCTGAAGATGCTCATTCGAATGGAAACTAAATTCGAACGAGACATGGAATTTGGTCTTTTATATAAGGACTTTATGACAGATTATATTGAACGTGGTCACAAGGTTGAAGTAAAGAAAGAGAGTTCTACAAATAATCAATATTTCTTGCCACATCACGGTATACTAAAACGCAACACTGCTGGTTCTAAACTGAGAACTGTTTTTAACGGATCTGCTAAGGCTTCTAATGGTCTTTCAATTAATGACTTGCTTCATGTTGGAAGAAATTTACTACCAGATTTGTCGGACTTGATTCTTCGTTGGAGGAAATATAAGTATGTGTTTGTTTCCGATATGAAACAGATGTTCCGACAAATACAAGTTCATTCTGATGATCAACCATTCCAAGCAATTCTCTGGAGGTTCAATCCTAATGAACCAGTCAAAACATGGTATCTTCAAACCGTTACTTATGGAATGGTATCCAGCCCATACCTGGCTATTAGAGTAACACATCAATTGGCCTTAGATGAACAAGAAATATACCCCATGGGGGCTGATATCTTAAACATTGAAACTTATATGGATGACATTCTCTCAGGTGGTCACTCCCTTGAGGAATCACGTAACAAAATGCTACAATTAATTGGTATTTGTCAGAAAGGAGGCTTTTCCTTGCATAAGTGGCTTGCGAATAATTGTGACTTATTGGAAGTGATTCCAGCATCTGATCGCGCGATTCCACAAAGTTATGAATTCGATACTGATGCTACTTTCAGTAAATTGGGATTGAGTTGGAATCCGGAAGCCGACTGTTTCTTATTTAAATTATATAAGGATAGCGATCCTGATGATTCCAATACCTTCCTGACCAAAAGAAAAGTTCTCTCTAGGATAGCTAAATTATTTGATCCACTGGGGTGGCTCGCCCCGGCTCTAGTCACGGCCAAGGTATTTATGCAGCGACTTTGGATGAAAGGACTTGGTTGGGATGAAGAGATGGACTCAGAATTGACAGAACAGTGGACAACTTGGTATGCTCAGCTTCGTTGTCTGAATGATATTGAGATTGCTCTGTGGGTGGGATTTAATTCCCATGCAAAAAAGGTTGAATTGCATGGATTTGCAGATGCTTCTAAAGTGGCTTACGGTGCCGTTGTTTATCTCCGAGTGATTTATGATGATAGGGTAGTTATTACAGTTCTACAGGCAAAGACTAAAGTTTCACCAATAAAGCCTTTGCTAACAATACCTCGGTTAGAACTCAGTGCTGCTCTGCTGTTAGCTAAGCTCACTAACAAACTGTCGAATGCAATTGATATAAAGGATATTAATACTCATCTATGGTCTCACTCAAAAGACGTGCTATTTTGGCTGAAGGATCATCCTTCTCGTTGGCCAATATTTATTGCCAATAGATGTTCCAAGGTACCTAATGCTAGTTGGAGGCACGTCCGCAGTGGTGAAAATCCTGCAGATTGTCTTTCGAGAGGTATACACCCGAGAGACTTGGGTGACTTTCAATTATTGTGGAAAGGCCCAAAATGGTTGAGCGAAGAAATAAAATTATTCGAAGTTATCTCGAGGGAAGAAACTGAAATTGGCAAAATTCCTATAAATAGCTTAACTGTTTCTACTAATACAAAACACAATACGGATTCACATTTGTAGGACTTGCATGGGCGCTTTTCTTCTCTTCATAAATTAACAAGGGTAACTGCATTCATTTTGAAATTTTTGAATTGATTGGTAAAGAAATGTAATTTACACCACAGAGTGAATTTTTTCTCGTGTAACTGGTATATTAACGTTGTTGATGCAGATGAAACATCGTTGAGCTGTACAGAATTATCTAGAGCTCGTATTGTCTGGGTATATATAATTCAACATCATTTCTTCTCGAATGAATTAAAATGAGAAACCGCTCTATCAATAAGTCCAGCACTTTGTTGAAATTAGACCCTTTTATACATGACAATTTGCTCAGGGTGGGTGGCCGATTGCAGCACTCTTTTCTGGAATTCGGAGAGATGCATCCTTTGATTCTACCTCACAATTGTTACTTTGCAACTCTACTTGTAAAATTTCTTCATGTTAAAACATTGCATGGAGGTGTGAAGTAAACACTTACCACTCTGCGATCGGAATATTGGATTGTCAGAGCGAGACAGTTTGTTAAGAGTGCGATAAATAGTTGTAACTCTTGTTTGCGGTACAGGGGAAGTACTGTGTATCAGAAACTGGCCAATTTGCCTTCATTCAGAACAAGACCGAGTCGACCATTTTAGAAATCAGGTGTGGACTATGCTGGTCCGTTCAATTTAAGAGCTTCGTCTGGTAGCGGACAGAAATCATATAAAGGTTATATAGCCGTTTTCATATGTCTCAGTACCCGAGCTGTGCATCTGGAACTCGTATCAAGCTATGCCAGTAAAGAATTCATCGCGGCATTTAGAAGATTTACCTCCAGACGAGGTTTCTGTTCTGACTTGTATAGTGACCGTGGAACGACATTTATCGGTGCTGACAAAGAACTGAAGCAATTGTTTGAAAAGTCCACCCCCTTCTTACTTGAACTATCTGAGCTAATCAGGGTACAAGCTGGCATTTCAACCCCCCAGCAGCTCCACATTTCGGCTGTATATGGGAGGCTGCGGTGAAGTCTGCCAAATATCATTTGAAAAGAGTTATATCTTCTCACACTCCTACGTTTGAGGAGTTCTACACATTGCTTAGTCAAGTTGAGGCATGTATGAATTCTAGACTGCTTATAGCGTTGGGTGATCACATTAGTGATATTCAACCTCTCACACCAGCCCATTTTTTGATCAATTCACCATCGTACATTGTACCTGATACAGATTACTCAGAATTAACATTCTCACCTATTGAAAGATGGCGATTGATGCAACAAATGCTAGCACATTGGTGGAAGAGATGGTCCAGGGAATATTTACAATCCCTTCAGGCTAGAGATAAATGGCGGACATCACAGCCTTGTCTTCAAATAAATGATGTGGTTCTGATAACTGATCAAAATAATCCTCCGGCTAGGTGGCCGTTGGCCAAAGTTGTCAAAGTTCACTCTGCTAGTGATGGCCTAGTAAGAGTGGTAAGATTGCGTACATCTACCAATGAGGTAGATAGACCTGTAACTAAGCTTATATTGTTGTCCAAGACTTCTTGTGAGAGAACAGTTTGATTTGATCTATTATAACCTTTGTATATATATATTCACCTTACAAGTATTAATTTTTCAAATGTTAAAATTATTGCTCTGTATTTATTTGTGAGATTGTGATCAATTATGTTGTATTCTGCATGAAAATTTTTTTGCTCACTATATAAAAAATACAGAACTAAAATAATTTATTTAAAGGTGCAATTAACAAAGGAACAATTGAAAAAGTTAAATGAAGATCCAGACGTGTTTGTTTCTATAACTGATGTTAATAATTTGATTATGATATTCTTCGTCAATATTCAAGTAGGGTTTGATTGAGTTGGCATTGTTGTGACCCGTAGTTTTTATAAGCTATTGTTCTTGTACACCACTTTTGGCTAATCGCCTAACCGCGGTCGATCTATTGGAACGATTAATATTTTTTTTCCTCTTGTTCAATCCAATCGCTTCGGCAGACGATCTTGTCCAATTTTGAATCATGTTTCTTCCAATAGGCATATTATCATACCAGTGATCATTTTCTGATCTCTATTGACGATTTCTGGTCTGACGAATAATCTGTTGGTTTTAATATTTGGGCCCTTTTTCGACATCAATTTTTCGAATAATTGGACGGGACAAATATTGCTGTCATCGTTTTCTATTAAAAACTTGCTTAAGTACACAATTCTGAACCCTGGCAAGTCTTGCTGAATACAGGGTCATATTTCACTCGGTTTGTTAAAGAACCATCGTTGTTTGATTCGATACAAAAAACTTCAGTCAGATAGCTTCCCCACCTCGCTAAGCTATGTGATAGAATATCCGTTACACCCCTTCAGGAGTATTTTCATTGCATAAATTCACCATTTTCGTTGTTTCGACAGAACTTGCTTTCGAAATTGTTCATTGTCAAGAAAGAACAACAATTATGAGCTTCATTCGGGTTCGTATTTTCCTGACTGTTCTGGGACAGTCCTCAGGGTGCGCAGAAGAACTGATGCGTAATAGCTGAGGATTTTTGGATCATTTTTGGACCATTCTTGGACTGTCAGGAAATTATCAGAGAAATGCAGAACCTGAACAGCTAAATGAGGATTAAAAATGGAGAGAGATAGGTACAGTTTAGGAGGTTCTTTGTTTGATTGCGCCTGCCAGACAACAACTTTCAAGCATTTGGTTGTTTTTTTATTTGTGTTTACGAATATTCGTAAGGAAATGTTTGACAAATAATAACTTGTATGAAGGTAAGGTGTGATGTTTCTGTATATATATATATATATATTCTTTTGAACTTTTGGCTTACAATATTTAGTTAGCAAACAATATTATATAATATAATTCTGTAATAAGCTGTATTAAAACGTTAATTATATTGTTTCCAGGCTTTCACTAACTGTGTGAATAAATAAGAGAAGCATTAGGAATAAGAGACAAAACTAATTGTGGTTGGGAGTCGAGTTTTATTTTGGAGTTCTTAATCTTACAATCCATAAAAATGAATGACTAAATAAGATGGAAAGAAGAATTATTTGTACCTAGATGTGTAGAGAATATAAGACTAGGTGATATTTTCTTCCCCATTAAATGGAAAATTAGTACAATGGGTATTAGAAAGAATAGTAGCCAATTATCGTTAATGCTTACTTCAGGATGAACATCGGTATAACCTGCAACAAAATGGATATTCTCTTGTGGAGTGTACAAAAAAATATGCAGAGAGGTTGAAGAGTTAATCAAAATTCATAATGCCAAAGTATCAACAAGTGTATCCATGTGTAAAATCTAGTCATTGTACTCCGTAGTGCTACTTTTTGCAATAATCGAACCATTCCCATTTATTTTCAGAGCTATTTTTTGTAAGATACTGGAACTCATTAAAAAACAATGAAATAATGATTGCAAAGTATAATTCAGCAAATCAATTTTTATATTAGAAATAGTAGCCTGCATTTATAGCAATATATGTGTTTATTTTTGTGATTCTATTTAATCAACTGATTTAAAAGTTTCAAATGCTCTTTTTATTACATTATAACAGAATTTTGATTTGTAATATTTGCAGTTTCAGGATTGTCGATTCCTAAAATATGTTTATTGGGGTATACCTAATTTTCAAGAATCGGATTCAAAACGAAAGAATGGTTATTTCAATTGACAAAAATATTGAAGGTTGACAATCATAGTATATTGGGTGAAAATATCTCAACATATATTATAAATATGTTGAAAGATGGTTGAAAGACAACTCATTTCAACCCTGAAATCTGTTTGATAAATTACACAAGGGATCGAACATTGATGTAATGGATTTTGAAGAAACTGGTTGTTTGTATTTATTAGATGTAAACAATTGGTATATCAAGCTGGTAAAGGGATTGTGTTTGATCATCTGTAAACTTTTTAGCTTTTCATGTGAGTGTTTGACCTTGTCAGGACCTATGGGGGAGTGCTGAAATTAATTCTTCAAATTCTTTTTTGAATGTGTTTATATGAATCTGTTATGGTAATCTATATAGTTTGGCATCAGTGCTTCGAATCAAGCATTGCTCTATAGTTTTTGTATATATAAAGTATATATAAAGAATCAATGAATAATTTTGCATTGTATTCAGCCTCATGAAATCAGTTCATTGGAGTTCAAGGTGAATCTCGTGACATTTAAATTTGTTGTATTACCCATAAATAAAAAAGCTTCTTCATCTTTGCAGGAAATCTTATTTCATACCCACTATATCAAATCAATTTTTACCTGAAATCTAAATTGATTCAATGATGTGATAATAACTAGTTATACAGATCTGAACCTGAAAATATTTCCAAAACATTATTGAACGCAAAGTAAAATTGGTAAATCAGTTAACCATATAATTTACCTATATAGGTAAGGGGTCGCTCTAAATTCTGAAGTAGTTTATATTTCAGTTTATACTATCAATAATATTCATGTGTTAATGCAACCACTGTCTGAATATGGGTGATGCAACAAAGCGCCGAAACTAGATCTATCAAAATGTTTTGTTTGATACAGATTCACTGTTCAGTATTTATCAGGTCGGATTATATATATTTTGTGAATTTTAATAATGATTACTAATTTGAATTGCGCTATTATGGTACTCAACTGTTACTATCAACATTAAATTTTTGGTTTGTCGATGAAAATTTGATAAAACATTATTCTAACTATGAAAAACAATTTCATGCAGACGAAAATCTCAAACAGAAAAAGTTCGCTAGGAATTTCATTGATAATCAGGTTTTCTGATAAATAAACTGAAATTCTCATTTCGTTTCATCAAAAATTTGAATTTTTGAAATATACCTAGATACATGCGCACATTACCTTTTTCAATATAATGGTTTTCAATTGTTAATTTAAAAGGAGCTTTTAATGCAATTTGTAGTAAACTTTGATGTAAAGGGAAATCTTGATTTATTTCTCGTCTAAAATTACGAATTTACCACAAATTCCGTTTTCAAGTGATCGTTGTTTAAGGGTTGGTAGCATTTGTAGTCTGCAAAATATCCTGAACTGATACCTGCTCTCGAGTAGGTACCGATTTTGACTGTACTGGAACTGAACTGGGCTTGTACTGAGAAAACTCGAACAGCGAACCAATTTGAAGATTTGGTCCAAAATTTGTCAGAGAAAAACCCGAACAAGTTGAATTTGGCAAAATGCGCAAACTCGTAGGACTATTTGAATCGGTTACAGCAGAAAATTTCGATTTAATTCTGCTGATCATATAAGCCATAAATTGAAAGAAAAGAAAATAGATTAATGAATATGTCAATAATGAATCATAATGCACATTTTTAATATTGCCGATTTGTTGACGAGAGCTGAAAAATTTTTTTTAATAAAGCTATTTTTCACATACTCAAAAATAGTTAAGGAATTCGTAATGATTACTTGGAAAACTTAAATCATTGTAATAAATAAAATTGTACTAGTTCTTGCAATTCGAAATGGACAACTCAAGGAAATAAAGAAAACTCATAATCCTGCCCCTGAAAACCCTTTAAACTATTAATTTATAATCATTTAACAATTTATGCACGATTTAAACCCATTTATGTTTAGATTTGTTAATATCTGTTAACGGATGCAGATAAAATTCGAACAATTCAAATTACGAAAGAAATTGGTTAACTCCTCCCTCCTAAGGTGGTTCTACGGCAAAATCCTAAAATGGTCCTGAGGATAGTCTCAGAACCGTCAGAAAATAATCAGAAAAAAATTCTGATATAACCCGAACATCGGACTAATCGGTTCGAAATTAGTCAGAGCAAACGCGAACACCGAACACTGAAATGCGCATGATTGTGATGGTTCTGGAACAGTCCGAATTTGAACCCGAATGAAGCTATTAATAACCATCGTTCTAGGGTACCAGTTAGTCATTATTGACGTATGGACCGGTTTCGAGGTGACTGCCTCTTATCAGCAAAGTGTGGCACTGACAGTCATGAAGGAGACTGCCAGTCTTAACAAAGAATGTGATGAACTTTCCAGACATGTCCAGAAAGAGCGCCATCTACATCTTGAAGACTAGAACCAGACTCACTTTTTCCGCTGATCAATACGACAACATATGACTATTGCCATGCCATGCCGGCACAATAGGCATTAAGAGAAATCATTCTTTTCCTCATTATTACTTCATTGTTCAAATCAACTAGTCAGGATAGCCTAAGTAAAAAAAAAACCGGAGATTTTTAAAAAATACACAAAAATAGTGACATCTAGAAAACCAGCGGAAGCTCACTGAGGTGATGTTGATGCTATCTGATAGACCTAATGCCAATCTATCTCCAGTATCACTTTCGCGTGGTATTTTAGGTACACCCTGTAAAACACGATTTGATTCTACCAAAATTATAATTGGGATTCACAAAAGAATGCGATTCCAGAATTTTAATATCAAAATATGGACATTCGATTGTATTTGAAGATTCAAAAAGAATAATCAATTATGGATTCGAGGGAAAGGGTATTTTTCAGAAATAAAAAATTCACACACATTCATTATATTCTTTAGACCAAGAGATATCGATGGTACATAATGCAACATCGAAATACATTAAAACTTACATCACACATAGATTTAAAAATATCTTCAAATTTGAATTGATTAATGTTTAACTTATACAATTCTACAAACCACAATTCTATATCACATATTCATTTACAATTGCAGCACCATGTTATAGTGAAATTTAAACTTTTCTAATATATTATTACTTCTTTCATCACTCTATATCCGTTTGGATGGATGTCAGTCTCTAGAAGAATTCAACATAAATAAATTAAACATTTTCATCATTCAAAACAGAAAGTTAGACAATTCTCTTTTTGAATATCCTCTAGATTATTCCTCAAAACCTCAGATGGATTTTTTCAGCTCTCGACACTGATTATAGTAGATAATTAGTTATTCTAAGTCGGTACAAAATAAAGTGAACAACCACATCCAATTTACATTATCAAAGATAAGAAAAAAATTTCATGTTCATGTTCACTTCAATAAAAAAAATTTAAACAATTCATTCCTTTGCATGATATATAAAAAATAGTGTATTTAAAATACTGTGATCAATGAATATCAAATAATTGATAGAATGATTCTTTTCACTAATAGTTGATTTCACATTAAGTTGTAATAAGCTTCTGTTGACTATATTACATTTTTGAATAATCAAACCAATTTCAACTCAGTGTTAATGTTGGTTTGTTTATTGAGAAAGATTATCGAAGGCTTTTTTGGTTTTTCAAAAATGGTTCGAACATTTGGAACTTCATATATAATCATCGTAATTTTTTTTGCCTAGTAGGTATAAAACTTTGGACAATCGCCACACATTTACTTGTAAGCTTCAGATATGTCCTTGTTATTTGTTATGAATGAGACAAGATCTTATTCTTTTCTGAATGATGTATGTATATAGTATTTATCTCTGAAGTGTTTAGCAACCCTCTTTACAAATTTCAATGAGATGTATTCATTAATTTTATTTCTTTTGGAAGGGTTGAATCATGTTTATTGTTAGCTTTTATTCGTTAATAAACAGTCGGAAAATTTCGAATCAAATTTATTCTTTGGAGGAAATAATCGATGAAACATATAGGTTCGAAGAAGAATTTGATCGGAGTTTAGTTAGGGAATGAAAACAATAAGCAGAATTAACCTCTTATGAAAGAAAAAATTTAATATATTCCATTAGTAAAAAGAATTTCCTAGAAGACTTTGAAATGCTTCAGAGATGAAATCACATAAATCATAATCAACATATTCTCTTTGGCTCCTATATGAACATTAAGTCAAGACATCCAAGTATCTTAAAGATCAGTGGAAAATAAAGGTAATGTATTTATATTTATTTTATATTCATTATTTTAGTGTAAGGTGAGTGCCCAAAAGTGTATATTGCTCATACTGGAAAAAGTGCAATCAGTCGTTTTATTTGGACTCACAGATGAAGAATCCATGGTTAAAAACGATTCTATCCGTCCGAACAAGTTATTCCCCAGAGGTATTCGGTTCGAAGCCGAACAGAACCTAATTTGAAATATATCATTATATGACATTCACTAGGTCCTGGATATCCAAACAAATATTCACACTTGACTTAATCAAATTGAAAAATGACCTGAACCCACTAAAAATATGAATATACCATATTTACTGATGACTCAATACTTCGGTTTTAATGACTTCTTCTGAAAAATATTTTGTAGAGCCATATAAGATTGACATTTTCACAACAATATACAGGATGTAACAAGTTCAAGCACCTATTAAACGTTTAGGGAGACAAAGACTATTAGAAATCTGAAAATATGGGATTATGATATTGTTCGTTATAAAGAACTAAAAAAGTTTCGGAATCTGCGCACTTTTGTCCACCCGTGAGCACTGACTCCCACACGAAATAATTTTGAAAATTGACTGGATTAGGCTCGACGGTTTAAATATCTCGTCTTACTTAGTTATTCGGTTAAATCAGTCAGTACAATCCTCCGGCCACATTGAGGTTGAGCGAATGACGTCACAAATTACTGAGTTAATTTAAAGAATTTTTTTAGGGTGTAAAAAATCATATGGTGATTCAACACTCCAAAGAACTGATTCCTGCTGGAAATTTTCATTTGAGTTAATATTAAATAAATTATACCTTTGTCCATTAACCACTATTTGCGGGACTAGTTCGTCATTGAATATTCATGAAATATTTGAATAGTTGTCATTAATTTTATTTCCCAGAAGCCTTTTACATACCCATAAAATAAGATGTAATAAAAGTTTAAATGAATTCCATACTTCGTTTACACTCTTATTTACCGTTTTCATGTTGACAAAAGATATTTATGAACTCAAAAAAAAATTTCATCTCCATATGAATATAAACTTTTCATAAGCAAACAGACTACATCAATATTTAAATGAAATATAGTTTTCACAAATTCTAACAAATATGTTATTTATGATTAATTTTTTTCATAATGTAAACTTATTGCTAAGCTTATTTATCTATTTTATTTTCGTATCTTTATTGTTTAAATAAACATTTGAGAATTTTTTCGATCAATAATTAATTTGTTATGTTGATTGTGGTTGAGTTGATTCACTAAAAATTAAAAAACAACCGTTTTACCCCTGACCAATGTCAATGATCACTATATCAGTTTGTTTTAAACAAATAAGTAAATTTTCTCATAGCTTCAAAACTCATGCGCAAATTATAGACTTATTCATTCAAGCGTGTTAAGTGCAATTCAATCACAAAATGTTATACAATATGTATACAATATACCACAGTTGTTGTTAGTAACCTGAATGGTTGAAGCAACATTGGTATTCTGTGAATAATTGAAGAAAAAAATTATATAATGAACAATGAAATTCGTTGTTGATTTGTTTGTGAATTATAAAGAATTTTTTTACAAATATTCGAACATTAGACATATAAAAAAACGTCAAGAGATCATTAACACTTATTATTCAAAAAGACAATTTTTTAATGAAAAATAACAATTATTTAAGATATTGTAAGAAAAATTCGAAAATGTTCAGAGAGTCTATTTATTTCATAAAAATTGTATGAACAAATGGAGATTGAACTTTTTTTAGTTAATGAATATCTCTAGTTAACATAAATACGGTGTGTGATTGAAAAATTAAAAAAAAATTTCACAACATAACGGTGAATTTTTATTTTGTTGAATTCAAACATTTTTGATGATGAAATATTCAATTTATTTGGAGTTTCATATGGCTCTTTCATTTTATGGTTATATCAGAGATGATTCGCGAAGCAAAAATATTTTATGGCAATTATTCAAATATTCCAAGAACATTCAATGATTTAAAGAAAGTTCTGAATCGACAAAGATCTAGTTTATTGGAATATTAACTCAAATGGAAATTTCTCGCAGTTATTTGAAATGTTTAGATTATTTTTTTCGTATTCTTCGATTTTTAGATCTATTATTTATACCAAAAAAACAATTAATTGTGACTTACTTAAGACGCCATGTGCTCATTCTAAATATGGCCTTCGTACTACAATTCTCAAAGTCAAATTAAAATTATTAATAACGAGGGAAAAATCCCAGGGATCTGGACCTTTGTTCAGTAAATCTCCCCCTCATTCAGTATTATTTTTCAAAATTCGAAAAAATTATCCGATCATGTCAGGCATCCAAATACTATGGAACAAAATGTATGACATAATTACATCTGGTGAAATCGCAAACTTTTAGATTCACCCACTATTAGAAAAAACTGGAAAATGTTGTCGGATGAAAAGCTCTCATATCTTTTTCTATCACTGAAACAATTATTATATATGTATAATAATAACAATACACATATAATATTTTCACTGAAATTCATGGACGTATCTGATATTTATGTTTGTTGCAATCATTTTCTGAGTTATAATACTTGTACATTTTAAACTTCACCAATAGGATGATTATTGAAAGATAAAATGGCTTTCTGTTTCCTTCAGAAAACAAATAAATGATATTTAAATCTAACATCAAAACAACTGAAATGAAAAAACATCCAAAATTGTTTCATATGAAAATTATTGAGTGGCTATCTATGAAAATCTATTAATTTCAGATGATCATAATATTCTACAGTTGATATCAAAATTTCTTTCACTTTCGCTTTCATATTTTGTAGTTCAAGGAGACATAGAAGAATATAATATAAAGGAGTAAAATAAGGATAGTAGTTATTTATTGCTGTTTTCCTGACTATTCATCAAATTATTATTAAATATTTCATTTACATAAACAAAAATTCAAGAATAAATATTCATAATTTGAGACAAATGCCCAGTTTCTTTCGTGCCTACCCTAAAATAATTCAATGTTTGGCTCATCACTTGATTAATTGTGAACTATTATGGATAAACCTCATTCGAGAAATATGAATTTGCAAAACGGAAAGAAAAATTCGAAAACACTTTAATCGAATTGTACCCAAACATTTCTTTAAGGAAAATGCAAAATTGAGTGCGTCAGCTAATTGAAATGGAATTTATCGTTATAAATATTGCAAAGTGTAAAATTTCCGACATGACGATATGGGGGGGGCGTTGATTGAATTTAAGTGAAACAATGTAACGAGAGGAAAGTTACAATGGGTGAATTATGTGGATAAATGAATTCTATATTGCGAGTGAAGGCGTAGGCAAAATCGACGTACCTTGGCAGGCGAAAATCCCAGTGCGGCAATTGAAATGCAACGACGGATTCGGATCAAAATGGACTTATTTAATAAATCACGAATCTTTGAATCAAGTGAGATACTTCAGTATATGGAGGCATCACATAGCACCACTCATCAGACGTTCAACAAACAAAATTAGAAAATTTTTTTCAAGAACCATCCATGAATTTTGTTGCATATAATTTTTAATTTGACTAGTTTCAATATTTATGATTGCTTAATTTCCGCCAATAAATTAAGGGGTAATTTATTACTATTTATCTATTAAGTTTGGCATGTGGTAATAAATAAGTTAAATTAAGCTGATGATCGTATTAATACACTTATTTTTTATATATCACTCTTCAAGCATTGATCTGAAAAATTGACATATCTTCAATTATTGCACACAACCGATATAATAATAATTGCATAAATCTATTAAAATTATTTCACATTGGATAAAAACTGGCCAATCACATTAAAACTTACAGATCTACTTCATATTATAAATATATATGATAGTTGCAAAAGTGCCAAGCATTATTTACTATGAAGTTTGCCTTTTTCTTCAGAATTACAAATGTGGCAAAATCATCAATTCGGTACTTTTTTGTTGAAGGTCGAACAAACATTTTGATCTAACTTAACATTCAGTTTTAATATATAAATGAAGAATTGACTTCAAGCGACAAATTAAATAAATAATTCAATATTGATGGTTAGACAAAACAGAATAAAACATAAAAAATATTATGAAGATCACACCAATCCATCATCACTAATAACGCAATTATAAATTCGAATTGGAGCATAATTACATGAAATCAATACCCATAAATGAAACACTAAAAATTTAAATACATCAACCTCGATTTTTTTTTTAAATTGGTCAAAAAGATACAGGATCTTTCACGAATGATTATAGAGACAGAAATTAGGGGACCCTTTTCCAAGTAATTTGTCAGTAGACTCATTCTAACAGATAGAGTTGAGGAGCACAAGATGATGCATAGGTAGTTTGCCGAGCGTCATGAAGACCAGGCGTATTTTCAGGATCAGATGGTGAAAAAAATTCATTATGTGTGCATTAATATCGGCAGGAAAAGAGTTCCTAGATGTGAAAAAGATTTTCAGATGAACCGTTTGTATAAAATTCGACACACTGGAGTATGTAAACGTTTTTTTTATGCTTTAGGGGGACTCGAGTCGCAACGCGCTATGTCATAATAATTTTATCTCGAAGAATCGATTTCTTTCCTTCCATCTAATTAACATATTTTCTGAAAATCAATAACACTCAACAAAAAATTCATTTCACTTCGAATTATTCGGAATATACTTTTATACGATGGGTTTCAAAAAAAACTAATCCCGTTTCTATGATAGTTAAATAATTAAGAATAATTAAGGGTTTTCTTCAGTGAAAATTTTTGTGACGCCAAATGCCTTCAAATGAAAAAAAAATGTTTTCACATCGTTCACGATCTTACTGGAGCTTCGTCGTAATATTACAAAAAACGGTACATGGATCGAGTTTTATTATTTTGAAATTGAATGAGGCGTATGAAGTGCTCCTATGAGAGTCAGACATAAAAACAATTGGGTGTCTCAACTTCTAAAACAAATTCGTACAAAACTTCGATATCAAAATCAAAAAGAAGTTTATTCAGAATTATTGAATTTGAATATATAATATTTAGCCGTAGTGGTAATCTAATGGCTCTAAATTTTCTAGACAATTCATATTCATTACATTAGGTGGCTAATTAAATTTTGTTTTTTCAGTTTCAACGTAATTTGCACAAAACTTCGATACAAGGCGGCAGCAGTTTCGGTGAAATCGTCAAAGATGTGTTTTTGAACGCTCTTCATCTTGAATACGGTTCTCCTCAAGTATGAATATGTATAATCAACAAATTCCTTGAATCCAGTCTCAACTGAATAAACTTTCTAAAGGCCTAGGATGAATTACAGAACCTAGTGCCCATTTTTTGAATATAATGTACAATAATTTTGAAATTTTGCAATGGCGCAAAATGCACTTGATGTACAATTTTTTGTTGATGAAATACCTCCAGTATAAGTGAATGACATCCCAATTTCAATTCATATGGGACCTCCTGTATATTCATAGATTTTGAAGTAGCTAGGGATTTCCAATTATTTTTTCGAAAAACATACTCGGTGTAATGTAAAACATATGTTTATGAAAGGAAATATAGCAAGTTAATCAACTTGTCTTGAGTTTTTTACATTATCCACATTACCGAAAAGAAACGGTCATATGAACAAACTGTGTGAATACATGTTGGGTTAAAAATACAAACTAATAGTTAACTGACCACAAGTCTTGATTAATGCAGTAACTAATGTTTAGAAACAAAAAAATATTGTAGTTCTTGTTATTTTATATTTTCATTGAATTTATGAGTTATTACAAAATCGGGACTAATTAGGTATTCGTTTCAACAGCTGTTTTGTAAAACTATTTTATTACATATACGAAAATAGATTTAAAATAATTCGAATACAGTAACAAAATAAATATTTTCCATGAGGAATAGCAACTGTTATTCATATTTGAGAAGAGAGAATTTAATTACAAATACGAATATGTAAAAAATATAGTGTATAGTAACACCATTGGATTCATTTAAAAAAGTACCTGAGGAGTGTATTCACAGAAATATTAAATAATAAAGAAGTTCGAGGTCGGGTCAGAAATGTTCAAAATTGTACGTGCATTTTTCGAACAGATCAAGATATCAATGTGCGGTTTTCGGAATACATTTCCTGAGAAAAATCGACCTCGTATTCTGTAGGCTTTACTTTTCTCTAACTCCTTCAGAAATATTTCAAGTGAAATGATCGTTTTGTAATAATAATGCAATAATGCTGATCGGTTATGGTGATCGTGTGAGCAAATGAGTGTAATATTATATAAAAGCTTTTATATTATTATTATATTATATTATCTTTCATATTATTTCTTTTATTATATATTATCTTCGATGAGCATTCTGAAAGAAATCTCATCTCAACTTGAACTAAAATATTACGTTGAAAAGGAACAAAATTGTCAACCTGTCAGATCAGGGTCCGCAATGAATGAACCAATACAACTAAATATTGTGATTGATTCAGAAGAATCAGCAGAGATTTTCACCACACATTAGACGCAAAATCATACAGGTTGACATTCGGTAGGAATGACAATGAGTATGTTCGATCCTTTATTATATCTAGGTCTAGATCATTGTGCGAATAACCTGCATCAGAATATCAAGTATTTGAAAAGTTATAAACAATTAAAAATGTTGAAATAGTGGTGATAAGATTTTTCACTTATTATTAGTAGGTAATTAATTTTTTGGATTTTGGAAGAAAAATCTTGAAAGAGGTGGATATATTATGAAAAAAAGTTTAGAACTCCGAAACCTTCATTATCAATTATTTCAATATGACGTCGAATATTACCGTCCGCGTGCGATGAGATCTAGCTCATGTTGTCTTAAGTTATTAGGTTGAGATACTAATTTTTTTATGGTATATATAGTAAATTCAAAATTTCAAAAAATTTCATGATTCGATTTAAAAACTTCAAGATTTCGACTCTCTTTAGAATATTTAACAGTTAGTTAACAAAAATAGAAAATTCACTGTAATATTGTGATTTATTTTTTATTTATCACTTACCGATTTATGTTCGCAGTAGTCATTTATTGACTGAAAAATAATTATCTCCATTTGTTCATAAATTTCTTAAAATCAAATTTTCAATATATTTCAATAATTCTCAAAAAAAATTATGTTACAAATTCTTAAAGAACTGGCCTTAGAAATCCAAATACCAAATAAATTCATTCAAATTTTTGTTATAGTTTGGATATACAGGGTGTTCCTAAATTGAACGTACAAACGAAAAGGGGAGATTCCTTAAGTGATTTTAAGAAAAAAAAGTCCCATAAACATGGCGTCGCAAACGTTTCGTTTTCGAGATAAAGAGTGTTGAAGTTTGAATTTTTTTCAAGTTTTTTTCTCATAGTATCTACACTTCACAAGATATTCACTTGAAATTTGGCATAGATATTAAATTTGAGAGTTCTCATCTCGTGACATGGCAATTTCGATAGAAGATCTACCGGGTGATATCTTTTCTGAAACACTGCCACCTGTCTTCTACAGAACTTTTTTTTGGTGAACAACTGTTAATTAAAAAAAAAATGTGAAAAGAAGCTTTGTTCTTATACTGAACTTTTCGGTCTCATGTAGTTTTGTCGTATCTATTTCGAGAAAAAAATTTTGAACGATTCTCTCGAGATTCTCGTAACTTTGATAGGTAGGCCAGTTTGATCTGTGGTGAATAAATTCAGTACCAGTTCTCACACATCAAATTATTGAACGTTTGTTTCTTAAAAAGTGAAGGTGGTTGCATTTGTGGCTACTTATTTTTTTTTTGAATGTAGTTAGACTACTATTTTCATTACGATTTTTATGACTGTCACAACAGTAATTTGATCAGAAATTAGAACCTCTACCTCTACACATTTCAATATCAAAACATGCTGAATTTCACGAATTCCGAAATGACTGATATGCATTTCATGTATGGTCTTGCAAATGGAGATGCAAGAGAAGCTAGGCGTCTTTACATGGAACGCTATCCCATTAGAGTGATACCAAATCATCGAATGTTCGCTGATATTCATGGGCGTCTTTCAGAAGCTGGATCTTTTTCCACGAAAAGAATCAATGCTGGGAGACCACGCAGTGTGAGAACACCACAACTCGAAGAGGCAGTTATGAACGAAATAGAACAACATCCAAGAACCAGTACAAGAAAAATTAGTGTACTTTTGAATGCAAGTCATCAAGTTTGGCGGATCTTGCAGGATTCTCTGCTATATCCTTATCACATTCAGAGGGTGCAAGCTCTTCTGTCTCGAGATTTCCATCCAAAGGTTAGTTTTTGTCAGTGGTACCTCAGTAGACTATTGATGTATCCTTATTTTGATTTCCAAATTCTATTCACTGATGAAGCCTGCTTCTCAAGGACTTCAATTATCAATTTTCATAATGAACACGTATGGGCTGAGGAGAATCCGCATGGATATGTAGAAACCCATTTTCAAGAGCAATTATCATTAAATGTGTGGGGTGGTAATATTGGTGATGATTTGATTGGTCCTTTCTGCTTGCCAGGTCGACTAACAGGTCAATCATGAAGACATTTTTTAGAAAACAATTTGCCTTTGTTATTGAAGATATACCTCTTATGCTACGACGGGAAATGTGGTTCATGCATGACGGTGCTCCTGCTCATTTTTCAGTTTTGGCAAGGGAGTATTTGGACGAAAATTATGAAAACAGGTGGATTGGACGAGGGGGTCCTCAGTCATGGCCCGCCAGATCCCCAGACTTAAATAGTTTAGATTTCTTTTTATGGGGTCACCTGAAATCACTAGTATACTCGACACCCGTGAACACCGTAGAAGAACTGAGAAATCGTATAATAGGCGCATTTGATAAAGTTAGGAATATTCCGGGAGTGTTTGAAAGAGTTCGATCGTCTATGAGACGAACAGAAGCTTGTATGACAGTTGGGATAGGACATTTTCAACATTTGCTGTAGTTCAGGCCTTTGCAGTTACTTAGTTTTCTTGTTATGAGTTTTTTTTTTAGTTTTACGTTTCTTGTTGTAATACATTGTTTGTGTTGATTATACGAGTTTATCGAATCTTTATGAATCATCGATACAGACCAGGAAAATTTCCATAAAAACTGATTCTGAATTCATTCACCACAGCTTGCAAAGTGGCCTTCCCATCATAATTTGGATTTTCACGAAGATTTCGAGAGAATCGTTCAAAATTTTTTTTTTCCAAATCGCTGGTAGATACGACAAAACTACAGACCGAAAAGTTTAGTATAAGAATAAAGCTTCATTTAACATTTTTTCAAATCAACAGTTGCTCACCAAAAAAAAGTTCGGCAGAAGAACAGGTGGCAGTGTTCCAGAAAAAAATATCACCCTGTAGATTATCTATCTAATTGCCATCTCACGTGGTGATAACTCTCAAATGTAATATATCGAAAACGAAACGTTTGCGACCCCATGTTTATGGGACTTTTTTTTCTTAAAATCACTTGAGGAATCTCCCCTTTTTGTTTGTACGTTCAATTAATGAGCACCCTGTATACGTAGTACGATAGATGCAGCAGTTGAATTAATAGGCATACGAGAATGAACATTTTGCTCAAAACATTTAAAACCTATTACTTAGTACCCTTTCCTCAACAAATTCTGTTTTTCTTGCAGTAAAAGTAGAATATTGATTGTTTTCATACACTTTTTACACTAATCTCAGTGTAAGCTTATAATAATCAACATTTTCAAAAATATACAGGAATTCCCATATACATAAAAATAATAGTACATTGTTTACCGGGTAGGAAAAGCTTAACATTCTTGGACGACTGTGAAGATTGCTAAGTCGAGGCGCAAGCCGAGACTTAGCAACACAGAGTCCAGGAATGTGGCTTTTCCTACGAGGTAAACATACTATTTTTCCGCAAATCGTTTAAAATTCGACAGATATTGATTGATTAAAAAAAAAACGCGATAATTTTATTCCCAAATAAATGGTGCTTTGAAATTCCTAATGAAATTACTTGGGTTACTATGGAAACGTATTGAGGTTGAATTGTCAAACTTGACGCTTATAAATTTAATTGCTGGTCTTCTCGAAAGTAAAATGATAAGTGATGATGAAATTTCCATTCCTAGGACTCCTCCAGACCTGGTTGAGGCAGTGAATACTGCTTCATTAGAATTATTGCCAAAGAAATCAAGAGAAAAGTACGAAAATGCATACAGACGTTTTATGGATTATCGCATGAGTAAAAATACGAGTTCTTTCTCAGAAAATGTTGTAATGGCATACTTCCTAGACCTTCGTTTAAAGATGAAATCTTCAACATTATGGGCCAATTATTCAATGCTGAAGTCAACCCTTCACTTAAACACAATGTAAATATATCTACATACTTCGTTCTTTATTGAAACGGCGAGCTCAAGGTTATAGGGCAAAGAAATCTAAGATTTTAACGAAGGAAGAAATTGAAAAATTTATCCAGGAAGCTCCAGATAAAGAAAATTCAATGATTAAGGTAATTTACAAGTTTTTAATTTCTATTTAGATTATAGCTCTATTTATTTTTTAGGTGGCTGTAATATTTGGTATTTCTGGGGCCTGTAGAATGGATGAGTTAGTCCGAATGACTGTATACGATATAGAAGACTTAGAATCTAAGCTTTTAATCAGCATACCTGATTCGAAAACCAACAAACCAAGATCATTTGTAATTTATCAGATCTACTTGAAATTTTATCGAAAGTATGTTTCGTTAAGACCAGAAAATATGAACAGTGACCGATTTTTCTTTAAATATCAAAGCGGAAAGGGTTGTAGACAAGTGGTAGGAATTCATCAATTCAGAAAAATGCCCAAAATAGTTGCTACTTATTTGAACTTGGTAAATCCGACAGAATATACTGGTCACTGCTTTCGTCGGTCTTCTGCAACAATATTGGTTGACTCTGGTGCCGACATAACTAGTTTAAAGTGGCATGGCGGATGGAAGTCATCAAACGTTGCTGAAGGATATATCCAAGAATCGCTTAACAATAAGGTTGAGGTGGCAAATAAAATTTTCAAGGTACAAAATATTCAACAAAATGACCCTTCCACCCTTCATGTTGTCCAAAATGTTTCTCATAGTTCTAAGAGTGTTCCTCCAATGTTCAATAATTGTACTAACTGTCAAATTACTGTAAATATAACAAATTCATCTTAAAAATGTATTCAGCAATGACTTGATGTTTTCAAAATATAAATTAATTCCTTATAAGCAATGTGTTTTCTATCTTTATGTAGAACACTAACAACTGTACGGAAATATCATTTCCTTACAGTAACGAAATGACATTTCCTTACAGTAAGGAAGTCCTGACTTTTTCTTCAAGAAATGTTGACAGGAATGTCAACATTTCCTGGCGATTTGCGGAAAAGGTATTTCCCATTTAGCCGATGGTATATAATCAAAATATTGTACATCAGATGCGAATGTTTACTTGGTTATCTCATCCCTCTATTCATTTCTAAGAATGAAACAGATCCCAAATTTCACGAATCAACATCTGTCCGTATAATAATTCGAAAATTTCCCTATATATTCTTTGCGGTAATGATTTGTAGTGTAGAATTATATATTCGCTTCGATATTGTGGGTCTTGAAAATGAGATTGTGGTTACAACTATTTTATCTGTGGACGTTCATCTGTATAAAAATAGCTATATCTAGTAGGCAGTTCTATGTAACGGCAAACTGTTAAAAGAGGTACATAGACATTTATTTTAACAACAGGTCTTAAAAGGTAAGGCTAAAACCATTAATATGGATACTCTGGAAAACCAGTAAAATTACAATGTTCGAAATAATGAAAACTTTCAGAGTTTATTGGTGATTCATTGAAAAAAATCACCGTTTTTATAGGAATAGGGACTAGAGACAGTCGAACCACTGAAAGACAGGTATTCTGTATCAATACATGCCAAGCTCAGAAAATTGCTGGTATGTATGAACAATTTTCATTTAAAATTTGCAATTCTGTATATTTTTAACTAAATCGCCGTAGTTCTTGCAATAATATTTTTATCGTATCATCAAATATAGATGGGCAAGAAATTATAGTATAATCTGAAACTAGTTGCAGAATGGGCGCCTTTTCCAATACGAATGCCCAACTCGAAACCGAGTGACGAAGGAAAGAATTATCGAAAGCAGTGTTGGAATTGCCTTGAGTAACAAGATTCATATGAAAATATCTCTTTTTCAGCAAAGTTCACACTGTTCACATTCAATGAGAAATTTGTATTTAAGCTACATTCTAGTAACTTTTTTTTTTCTTGGCTGTTGACGTGACTTATGGATGATGATAGATGAAGCACTCTGAATTTGAATCATACTTGTGAAACATGGATGGTTTCGAATTTTCACCTTACATAGACATTTGACGTCTGTTTGAATTCGATAGGAATGCCAGTGCTGACTACCATAAAACAATACGGCAGTGAGCTCATTATAGCACTGCTGCCACTACTTAATGAAATCATTACGATACTGAAAATAAAGATAAATATTTTCAAATTCCATAAATAGTCATACCTCTACTCTTAATAGTTGGTGAAAATTAACAGAATTACTGTGGTTTTCAGGATTGTAGTCCAGTAAAAGAAGGGCTGAAATCACTTTTTCTCGGAAAGAGCTGCATTTTTGATATGTTGATTGTTATAACGAGAGAAACATATGGTCAAAAATGCAGGTGTTAAAATTTTCAGGAACATTGCAAAATTTTTGAAAAAAAACAGAAAAAAATTACGGTTTCTGATATTTTCGCACATCAGAAGGTTTAGTGAGAAAAAGTTTCAAACAAAAGTTGTAGAACGGAAAATTCTAGTCTAAATTATATACTTTACCGTTCTCGAAAGTAATTTTGTATACTGATTATTAAGGTATTTCTCTAATGCGGCGATAACAGTGAATTCGAAATTTGGCGGCAAAACCGAGCGGTCCTAGACATCTGAAGTTCTAGAACAGGGTAGGATTCAGCACAAGTTGTCTTGAGAGTGTGATTTGAAATTCTTGGTCTATTAAAATGAATAACAGCTCGCTTGGGATATCAATAATGTAATCATTGGGTTTAGTTTGAAATCGATAGTGACGCATTGAAATGAATAATTGCCCCACCAAAATTTCATTTTCTCAAATAACTTGTCGACGGGATTTTGAATCATTACAAGAACAGATTATTATATAGTAAGTTATGGGGGGAAAACTTTCTCAACAATAATACTTTCATAAAAAAATTGAAAGAGAAATATAGTAATGTCATTATCATCGAACAACATCGTGGGAATCAACCGGTTTTCTTCTACAAATCTCCCAATATAATGGAACTTAGTAAAGATTGGCTTTCAATCCCGATTCTCGCAGTAATTATCAAAAAAATTTAATTTTACGGATAACTGGTCAAAGCGTTGTAGCTGATATAAAAAAAAACAAGATTATAACTATCTCAAGTAAATTCTTGGATAGCACTATATCTGATATTCCGAAAAGTTTGAAAACTCTCCTATTCCATTTACTAGATTCAAAATGTAGTGCAAGGAAAGATGTGCAACGTGATACAATAGCACATTCCATAATTTTCATTGTTCGTCCAAGAATATTCATTTCCAAATTTCAGTTAGCTGTAGGAACTTATGTCTAAAGAAAAACAGGTTCTCGTTTGATGATTGACATGATGAGTAAATTTGGAGTATCGGCTTCATACCACAATATTCAATTATATGAAGCTTCCGTTTGTATGCAACCTGCAAAATTAACGCATCCAAAGTCAGCATTGATTGAACACACCAGACGAATTAACTTCAGGTTTGGCTAGGACGACCGTCGTTGAAACTTGAACATTGGGGTTGGCATAGATCACATTGTATGCTACTTCCAGAAATTATGACCAAAGCAGTAGCTCCACAGGAATTATTGAATAATGTGATCAAATTCATTCACACCCTAGTTTTATTAGTTTCAGAAATTTCAGAAATTCACTCTTATTCTTGATTTTATTGATTCACATTTGTTGAAGTTGTTTTGCAGCTATAATGAAAAATGTGATACTTCTCGCTTAAGTTGCAGAAAAGCAGGACTACAAGATTTGCACATTGTGTAACGGCATAACTTGTGAAAATGTCTCTAACCTGATAAAAGTAATATAAAAGAACTCTTATGTCGATGAAGACGAATGGGACCTAGATGACGCTGAGGGAGATGATATTGATGCATTTAATTGAAGAATTATTATTAAAAATGAAAAAAAAAAAACAGTTTTTCCTGATATTATTCGATGCATAAACTTTCATTATTATTCATTAATGCTATTGCTTTTCAAATAATCACTACAGTTTTTTAATTTTTAATTTTTATTTTATTTTTTATTTCTTTCAACCCATTGCTCTGAATAAATTTCTTTCTTTCGAAGAATTGCTATTATTTTACTATCAGAAACAAACCTACCTACGTCTAAGTTATTATTCGTATATCGTATGCAATTTAAGTAAATTCAGCTAGAAATTTGTTCATAATTGCGGCTGAAAACTATTTCAGTTTTTGAATAAATAAAATTTCAATTTCGGCAAATTACAAAATTTCCTTTTTGAAATTTATCCAATTTTCGACTTTTCTATTTTTCATATTACTTCTAGCCTCCATTGAAGAATCTATATCGCCTTCGCTAGCACATCAGATTAGAAAACCGAACATCTTTTAACCCAAACTGTCCGTTTCTAACCAACTCAACGTTATATGTTAGGGTTCGATGTAATAAATGCAATCAATATAATAACAAAACGAGTAGAGAGTCCAACTCTGGCGAATATCTGCCAGATGTTTGGTTCAGCTTTCAGGTAGTCATTTCATCGAGCGCCAAATTTAAAATTCGTTGGAATTGCGTTACTACAGAAATACAAATTCACTTTCGAGAACGATATAGTACATCATTTGGACTAGAATTTTCCGCTCTACAACTTTTGTTTAAGACTTTTTCTTACTAAACCTTCTAATTCGCGAAAATATCAGAAAAACCGTATTTTTCTCCATAATTTCAAGAATTTTTCAATGTTCCTGAAAATTTTAACACCTGCATTTTTGACCATATGTTTCTCTCTTTATAACAATCAACATATCAAAAATGCAGCTCTTTCCGAGAAAAAGTGATTTCAGCCCTTGCTTTACTGGACTAATGGGCTAATATTTAACTACGCCCAAATTAGGTTAAGATGACGGTTGGAACAAAAAGTAGATATTAACATGAATTAGCTGGTTTTTCACACACATGCATTCTAGTAATATATTTTTGATCATGTAAAAATGAGGGGTTTTTCAATAAGCCCATCAAAGTTCCAAATTTTAATATCAGCAACAAAGCTTGCCATGTGAAGATCGAAGGAAAACCACTAGGTTCCGTAGTAGTGGTCAATTAAACATGAAGAGCTGTACAGGTCAACAGCGAGCAAAGATAATTATATTTATCACCAAAATGAATGAAGCAGACTATTTACCGTTTCATCTGAAAATTCAAACGAACTGAGCTGATGTAAAGTTGAAAATCACCTATTAGTGATAACGCATGCTAAATAATAGTATATATATATATATATATACACGTGCTACAACAAAGTCACAGTTTACAAACACATTAAAAGAATAATTTTGAAATTGCGTAAAGAATAATGAAGCAAGTGAAAGATTCGTTAATAAACCTACAAATTTGCTATAAAAAGCATTTTTCAATGGGTCAGTTTTCCCCAACATCACTTGAATTGATTCAATAGGATCAGATTGCTCATTCTCATCATATAACTATATAAATTTATGTTCGTAGCTTTTAATGACCCTTGGAAGTCTCCACTCAGTGATAATAAACCTCCATAGGCATGGCAACAGCTTCTGAAGATAATGAAATTAGTACAGACAATATTGCGAAAGCTGAGGATTTGAACGAGATAATCATTGAAAAATTTTCTTAAAACATCAGATAGCTCTCAAGATATAAATTATCCTATCTTTGTTATATATTTTACTTTTGTTGCATATTTTACTTTTTTTATTGAAAATAAATAACTCTTTCATCCGTGAACATCTAATTATGGTACACTGGAAACTTTAAAGTTTTCTATTTATCTCAGTTGCCGTCATCTTCAAAATCATCAACATATTTTGACCAAGTCCTTTACATATTTTACAACCAGACGCAGATGATATCACGGCAGAAAATGATCAATCCAAGCATTTCGTCAAATGATGTGCTGTGAAAGAAAATAAAAATTTAGCAGTAAGCTTAGGTGATCAACCTCCAAGTATTTGATTTTATGTCAAATCTCATTGAAGGTCCACACTTATCTAAGAAAAACTCTTCCGACGATACAAAAAAGTTAGATCTATTCAAAGTGACATATTTCACTTGAAAATATTCAAATTTGATGATTTGGTATAAAAATGAAAAAAAATTATTGAAAATCAATAAAAATGAATTCAATCATAAACAGCTATTGGAACTCTTTGAATGGCATGATTCTATATGCGTGTTTGATTATAAATTATATTTGATAAGAAGTACCTTTCATCAGATCGTTGAAGGCTCTTACAATTTGAGAAGTTTTAATGTAAACCTGATCATATTTTATCAGGTCCACATTGATGTTAATTGGTTATAATTATTAATAATTGATGACACGATTTCTTGTTTCAAGCATTTCTTTCATCGACTGAAAATGTGACGTGACTGAAAATTATCCCATTCAATTATGATTATTTTAAGACCTCCGCATTACGCAGAGTTGGCAATAAGAGACTTTCCATTGGTCCAGCTTACAGAGAGTAGGTAGACCATGTCGATATTTCGATTTATTTTCAATAATCCTCAGGGCTCCATAATGAATTATATATTTAAATTTAGTGATTGGAACACAGAACAGGTACAACCATGATCAAACAAGCTCAATATAAAAAAATTAAAGGTGTGGAAATTTCGAGATTAATAATTCAAAATAGCAACTTACATTGTTAGTTTCTCCCTATTATCATTTTATGAAACAAACACAATAAGGATAGAAGGATAGCAGACATTGCAAGGATTGAATAAAAAGTATTTACCTTGTATAATTAGTAATTCTACAATTGTATTTGATGTGCAGGGTTTTATAAGCCTGTAAAACAGACTCGAAAAGGGACAACCTGAATTGTACAATTACAAATTTTTTTATTGAAATTATTGTGGAATTAGATTGAATTGGACGATTGACAATCATCATTGATATCAGATATCAAGAAAGAAATCAACATGGAACATTTCGAACAATAATATATGCGAATATTCCTAATTTCACATTGAAATTCGTATTTTTTGTATTGAAGTAGTCCGTATTCAAGCCATCAATGTCGCCTTTTTTATAGACATAATTCACCTTTCCTCTTATTTCTAACATTTCACTGAGTAATTTGCAAGTTAGTTGGAGAATCCAAGATAGTGATACCTTCGAAATCAAAAAGATGTAATTGTATATAAACACACATACAACAGCTGATAATATTTCAAGATTCCATATATAAAGGGGCTATTCTAGAGAATACATCAACTTCAACGGTATGAAATAGTGGAAATAGCCCGGTATACGGTTGGAGTATTTTATTCAAATTTGAAATCGAAAACTTCTCTAGTCTTAGGAACTAATGTCATATATAGAATACCTTGCCAAGGTTCTAATAAAGTAAACATTGGTCAGACTAACAGATATATATAGTCAAGAAATACTAAACATAAAACACACCGTGTTTAAATATCAGTTCCACCAAAATAAAAGAAAATATCGCATTAACGGAACATGAGTTTCGTTAGTTACATGTTTTTGATGTTGTAGGAGTCACTATTTTGGATTATCAGAGAAAATATTCTTCGGTGAAATGTTAGAAATGAAATAATGTGAATTTTGTCAATACAAGAGGTGATATTGACAGCTTGAATACGGCTTACTTCAATCTGATACAAAAACACGGAATTCAACGTAAAATTAAAAATATTTACATATATTATCGTGGTTCTATATGTTTCATGTTGTTGTTTTTCTATTTGATATCCAATATAAGTGCTGACTGTTAACCGTCCAGTTCAAGTTCGTTCCACATTTATTTCATCCTTCTAATGTCTTTTCATCCTTGTTGTTTTTCTTTTAAGAAATAAAAATAGAGATCAAACGATTCAGTTAGTGGCTTTTATGAATGATTCAAATAAAAAAAAAACTGACATTTGGAATTTGCATGTTACTGATTTATTCATATTGAGCCATACATGATCATTGTTTATTTAGGGTTGTTTAATATATACCAGTTGTTATAGTTGTTTCTGTTTCATGTTCGAATCTCTACTTGTGTTACTTGAATATGTCATTATTTCAGAGACCTGAAGATTATTTAAAATAAATCGAAACGTAGACATTTCGTCTGATTGACTCTCCGTTATCTGGACTGAAAAGAACTCTTTCATTACCAAATCACAATCAATCACCCTGATATTTCAGGTTAAAATTGCATCTAGCCCATATTCCATTTGCGAGATATTTCAGTAGTTTCAGTAGTATTGAATTAGATGAACCAATAAATATATAACGATATCATCAATATATTTCTAGCTTACAATTATTTAAATTCAATATATAATTTCATTCAGAGTGAATTATTTCCAGTTATATTGTTGTTATAGTGTATTTCGTTGTTTCTGTATAAATAACTAATATAATATAATAGCACCGGTAACTATTTTGTAGTGGTGTGTATAGAGAATTATATAAAAGATATAGAATATAATCAATCTAAAAAAAATATCACAAATTGTTTACTGTTAGGTTGATGACGTTAGTGCTTTCGACAGTTGATAACATTTTTTCTCTTCTTCTAAATTATATGCAAGAAAATTTAGTTTGAGATGAAATATAAACGTCAATTAAAAGTTTTCTTTTATTTCACCGCTTTTTTATCCGAATCTCCTATCAAGAAAATTCTATACGACAGCAGGGAATAAGGAATCGAATTTGATCAGTTGGAATTACAAATGCATTAATCCAGATATAAAAATATCAGATCAACATATCGTATAGATTGAAATATTGAGATCCAGCAAATTATTCATTTTGGAATTGGCAAATTGACATTGGTTAGAATATGAATAGTCTTAAGTAATATGTACAGATGAGAAAAACTGAACTTGAACTATTCAAAATAGCAATGAAGACAAAATGGGGAAAGAAGATTTTGAATGTAAAAAAAATCTTCTCATGTTTAGTTGATGAAAGTCATTTGAGTATTGTATTTCCTAAAATATCATAGAAAAAATTTTTTCTGGAACATTGGAAAGTCTACATGAAATAGATGTTTCAAAATTGAAATATAAACCAAAGAGCCAATTCGATAATTTCGAGTAAAATGTGAGTTGAATTCTTGTTGATTATTTTGCAGTTATTCAATTTTTTGTCATCAGATTGAAAAGGTCGAATAAAGAGAAATGAATATGAAAAAATTACTATAAATATCAACATACTTGGACGATATGTATCCATTATTGAGTCGTGTATAGATTCATTCATATTTATCAATTAATTGTTTCGGTAATTTTTTAGATCGTGTGGAAAGGAACGAAAATATTTTATTATATTCACAATGAAACAAAGTTTTAGAAACAAAAAATTAAGTTACAATTAATAAAAATGTGTTAAAATTCGTAATAATTTTTTTGATAATCATTTCATTCACACTTCTCAAGTTCGACTTGTTCAATTTCATTATTGTGAGAATTTCAGGCAACATAAATATTTAGAAACTTTTCCAAATATACCGGAAAAATTCAAAAGGTTGGATTAAGCTTGGGAGTCACCCACTGATCAGGAAAAGAACATCAAAATATTTTATTTCAAGATTGTCAACAGAAGAATCAATGATTTCCGAAGAATGATATTCCAAAATTATTTCATGAAGATAAAAATACATTCTAGGTTGAAACGGAATCAAATATCAACTGCAAGCAGATGAATCGGATTGCAAAATTTTGTAGGAAACGAAAAAGATATACGAAACTCATGGCATACATAAAACAGAGGAATTTTATGGTGAAGATCTGATATATCGGGTGTCCCAATGTGGGTTGCCTATTATATTCATGTGGAAATTATCCATGCATATTATTTAAAATTTTGTAGTTCAATATAAGGTTCGGTAACCTAAATTTCTGAAATATATTTTAATTTCGAAAGTTACAAGATGTATGCTTATTTGACCACCACTTTGATATTTCAAATAGGACACCCCATATTTCTATAACTTGTATTAATTTCAATAAAGAATTGCACTAATTTCCTTTAGTTTTTTATATCTATCTTTAACCGTTCCTGAGTTATAACTGATTTTTTTTAAATATTAGATGCAAATTTAGAGAAACAAGGATTACTTTAATTTCTTTAACATAGAGAATAGTTTGGCATGACTTTTTCGAATCTTAGTAGTCAGTTTTAGAGAGTACTAAAAAAATAACCGTTTTTCAATTCACAGAAGTGAAAAAAATCCCTGCTCTTTCAAATTGGACATCCAGTTTGTTTTCTCATTTTCAGAATGAGTACAACGCCCTCTACAATTTTTCTATTCCTTTACCTATACCTATCGCGTTTGGAATCTAATCAATCTAAATTTTTATTATTAACTACTCGGTTTCAATGATAACTAAGATTCGAAAGAAGCGGCGCAGATCAAACTATTACCTCGAATTGAAATCTCAAACATTGATGAAAGTGTCTTCGTAACTTCTCGACGAGATTTTTCTGATGATCTCTTATTGTTCTTCTTTCTACAGACATCCCCTGTCGTTTTAAAGGCAACAAATGAGCTAATTTAAAAGAAGAAAATGTTAGAAAAATTCATGACTTTAATTCCTGAGTGTCAAGTTGACAGAACTCCGGAAACTATATCAAATTTATACTAATTTGTGGTATTGAAGAGTTATTTCAAAAAATTGGCCCCCTTGAATTAAAAAAAACATCTGAAGTTTTCTCAAGTGTTAAACACAGATAGATCCAAGTTTTTTCAGTAGATGAAAATCATATGATGAAGTGGAACGATATATCTATGATATTCAAGGAAAGGAAGCCTACAAGAAGTAAAATCAAAGCGGCAGCATTTATTAACATCGCTCTTAATCCCCTAAGTGCAGTACCCGGAAGAGTCTTCATTCACAGATAAGTACAAATTTGATATTATTTTTGGAGTTCTGTTAATTTGACTTTCATTAGTGAAATGTGAAGAAATTTTATAGTTTCCGATTTGTAAAAACAAATGTTTTGCATTGAAAACGACAGATGATGCCCAAATAAAAATTGTACAGCACGAGCTTCATTATCAAAATTTTTTCGTAATGATCAGTAGCTTCGATGTACTTAAAAAAACTTCTTATGACTCACTTTCTGCAAATTCAATATTTTTCGTCATATCCACAAATTTTTATTCGGATATACACACTATCTAATCAACCCTTTCAGGGTACTTGTTAACCTGATCTGTTAATGCGTCTCTGGAGAGAAAACAATTCGGAGATGTGACTCCTGAAAGTTTGAATATTTACTCGCTAATGGTTAAACAAGAGGGCCAAAGCCATATAACCTCACGTCAGTGCATCCTATTTTATTTTTATTCGCTTCAGTTATTTTCCCCTTATTTTTTGCTGATTATAGTTTCCGTTGAGTTTAGAAGAGCATGTTTGGAAATGTGAGATGTCCTTCGATAAGTCAAATTAAATATATTTCAACTTTTGGGTGATGGATTTCTACATAAACATTTTACATATTTCCAGGGCAAAGAGATTTCTTCACCAAGAATTTTTCATTAGCTGTTCTATCATTCCGTTGACTTGTATAATATTAAGGTATCATCATCATAAAGATTTCGATACTTCATCTGTCAAAAGCTTTTTTACAAATTTTCGGGTAAATAAATGTTTTCAGATAGACTCGCCAGGTGGAATCTCATCATAGTTATACAAGGTGTCTGCTATAATAGGTGCCAAACTTCAGTAGGTGATAGTACAAGTCATTTGCAACAAAAAATGCCCTGTAACACTTTTTCGAAAAGTTTATAGTTATCGAGTTATTCAACACTTCTTGGTTTTTCGGAATTTTTTGCTTTTCCCTTTAAAAACAAGAATATCTCTGTTATTCTTACATCGCAAAGGGCAGTAAAGGTGCTATAAAATAGGTAGTTACTAATGTTAAAAATTTTTTTATACCGGGTGTTGTAAAAGGGTAGTAAATGTAAAAATTGAAAAGAGTGCAAACTTAGTTGTATTTTCTTGTTAGCTGTACCATTGAAAATTGGTGAAGTAGTTGATGTAGTACATGTAATAGACTTTTAAACGGTATATCAACTTTTCACTTAACTTTTTGTTTTTCCAACAATATTACGGTTTCAAGTCAGAAAGACATAAAAATCAGAAACGCAAATTTTATGATAATTCATTTCAAAACATCGTAGGTTCAAAACAGTTTTAAATATTATTAATAGTAACATAAAAACAGCAAAGTTGTAAACAAAGGTTTGAGGAGGGGGCGGGTTGGAAGGTGTGTTAGTTCGTATCTGGCGGCCCCGCAGGGGCCGCCGGGAATGAATACCACGAATAAAAATGACCAATATGGCGGAATTTAATCTCGAGCTAAGCAAACTTGACATTTGAATGGGTTCGAGGAAATGCAAATTAACTTAAATTTGACAAAATCTGTCATTAAGTAAACTCAGAAAAAGATCAATTACTTTAACGAATTAATTCTACTTATACGCATATATAAAAAAAGAGAATATGCCTGTTTTCTCAAATATTGAATATCGGGATATGCAGTGCGGGAGTACACGTTACGTTTCCCCAATAGACAACAACCTAGCAGAAAGGCATTTGTAGAAGTTTTTAGGCGCTCTGGTGAAACTGGATCGTTTCGAGGTTTACGAAATAGAGAAGGTGGTCGAAATGCTCATCACTGGAGGCAAGTACCAGCAATACCTACTTCGCGCTATTAGAGAAAATTCCACTACAAGTACTCGGCGTGTTGATGCCACATTAGGGCTTCACCATTCCACAGTACACAGAGTTTTGAAACAAAATAATTTACACCCGTATCATTTGAATAAAGTCCAGAATTTGTTACCTGGGGATGATGAGGTCAGTTTAGAATTCTATAGGTGGTACCTAAATAAGTTGGAAGAGTGGGGATGTGATCAAATATTATAGACTTGATGAGGCAACATCGACTAAAAGTGGAATAATAAATTTATGAAATTCCCATATGTGGGAAACGGAAAATCCACATGTGACTGTTATATCTCATTATCAGCATGAATTGAGAGTCAATTTTTGGTTGGAATTCATGAGAGAGCGGCTATTCGGGTCGGTGATACTTCCCGATCGCCTCAATTCCAATGAATTCACAAATTTACTAAATAATAACGTAGTTGACATTCTTGAAGATATTTCCATAGCGGAAAGACATGAACTTTATTTTCAACAGGACGGATGCCCTCCAATAATAGTCGAATTGTGAGGGACTGGATGAATCAACGCTTTGGGGAGAAATGGATTGGAAGATATGGTTTCTTGAGATGGCCACCTAGAAGAACCGATCTTACCCCATTAGACTTTTGTGTTCGGGGCACTTTGAAAGAAAATGTGTATAAAAATCGCATTAATGATCGAGAAGAACTAATCAACAGAATTCAGGAATGTTGTGATACAATGCATCGAAAACGTAATAAACTACGAAAGATTGTGAATTCTGTACGAAATAGATGTATAAAATGCATTGAGCAGAGGGGTAGGCGATTTGAACAGTTTTTATACTTTTTAATTCGGTTTTGCAATAACATTGATTTTAACGTTGATTTAGTTCATTCAAAGTTTATTTAATGTTTTTATATTACTATTATTAATATTTATGTCTGTTTTGAACCTACAATGCTTTGAAATGAATTGTTATAAAATTTGCGTTTCTGAATTTTATGTTTTTCTGACTTCAAACAGTGATATTGTTGGAAAAACAGAAGTTAAGTGAAAAGTTGATATACCGTTCAAAAGTCTATTACATGTTCTAGTTTTTCCTAAAAAAAAACAACTACTTATTCACCAATTTACAATGGTACAGCTTACAAGAAAATTACACTAAGTTTGCACTCTTTTCAATTTTTACATTTACCCTTTTACAACACCCGGTATAAAACATTTTTTAACATCAATGAGTACCTATTTTATAACGTGTTTACTGTCCTTTCTGATGATATGATCAGATTTGATGTAGCTGTAAGAATAACAGAGATATTCTTGTTTTAAAGAGAAAAGCAAAAAATTTCGAAAAACCAAGAAGTCCTAATCAACTCGATAACTACCAACTTTTCGAAAAAGTGTTCGGGACATTTTTTGTTGCAAATGACTTGCACTATCACCTACTGAAGTTTGGCACCTATTATAGTAGACACCCTGCATATAACTATTGACGAATTAGGTATAAGTTCCTATGCAATCAAAATACTTTTGTATTCAAAATGTAGGATACTATCAAAGCCAATCAAACTGAAGTTAAAACTCATGAAGATATTCAAAGAACGAAGAATTGCGAACACAACATTTCTTGCGAGCGCAGGAGGCCTTATATCGGAAAATCTAATCGTCCAGGGAACGAAAAGAGAAACTCCAGACCCTTTACGATGTTAGATCTAAATTGCTTCAAAGACAATGGGTGAAGCTCATGGGCGAAAATGAAATGAAGTGAAATACAAAGGTAAAATACTTACAACAAGAAAATTCAATCGAGAAGACTACAGTTGTCCCAAAAGCACGCACTTATTAAATTAAATTCAAAGAGATATTTATTCCATAGATGAAAAATCTCATTATTTGATTCTATGAAATCTGTCGTTGTGACTTTCCATAAAGAGTTGTATAATTTATTAAAAATTATTTCTTCTTTTCACAAAACAATTTCCATAATGAAACGCCAGAAGAAGTCTGCTGATCCTTGGCTTGAATGAAAGCAATAAAAGATTATGTGATGAGTTCAAATAGTCAATTCGCCAATAGAATATCATCAGAAAAGAAATCATTAACTGATTCACTGAAACCTACTTCTGATAATGTAAGAAGAGAATCAATTGAGAATCAAAAAAGTATCACAAAAATATACCTGTATAAATTGTGATTCACTCAAATAACAATGTTATCATCTGTCGAAAGAAAATACGTCTGAAACGGTTCCAAACGACCATCCAGAACATTAACGCGGCGTGTTTATATGCGTAGTCAGATGCTTCGACAAATAATCAGCCCTAGCAAAGCATTTTCCACACATATCACAATGGTAGGGCCTCTCCCCAGTATGTATCCTAAGATGCCTTGTGAGATCGCTCTTTCCTCCAAAGGCTCTACCACAGAAAAGACAGACGAACGGTCTTTCGCCTGTGTGTTTCCTGACGTGTAACTTCAGGTTCTCTTTGGATCTCACGCATTTACCACAGAATGGGCATGCGAACTTCCTCTCTCGTTGACGGCTTGAACTGTCACTCCTGAGAAATGTCATCAAGGGGGATTCCGGATCTGGCTTTGCCTGGTCGTTGTTGTAGATGGTAGATGAAGGAGTGAGGGGACCGATGGAATCGACGGTGTTGTCTTGCTCCGAATCCGTTTTCTCGATCTCGGCGTCCGACATTTGACCCTCATCTGCAATATGAATTAATATAATAATTAATGAAAAACATAAGGATTGCTCTTGTTGCATACATCTCTCACACTATAGTGTAAAGTATACACTTTCTTCTAGCCGGAAATGACGAAAGGTGTAAGGATATCCGCTGCTATTTTTGAAAAAGTAAAATACACTCACTTGAGAGGTGGTGTAAAGAGATGTGAGTTAAATTTTATGTTATGTTTTTATTTAGGTTTTCCTTAGAAAATATGACGTTTTCCTGAATGAAATTTTCTTCCGTATAGTACATAGATAAATAAATAAATAAATAAACGTTTATTCGTCCTTAAAGATATCAAAAGATACATATGATATGTCAACATACAAAACGTAAACAATATTATATGTGATAATCTCTTAGAGAAGCTTATCTAAAAAATATTCCACTGTTTTATAAAAACTTATAGAGTATAACAGTGCTTTTATATTAATTTTGAATTCTCTTAAATTCATGTTTTTGAATCTATCTGGTAAGTGGTTGTACAATGAAATACCTGCAAGTATAGGAGATGACTTAAATTTGGTGGTGGAGTGCCTAGGGACACTGATTGTATTGATATCTCTAGTGTTGTAATCATGGAAATCTGTGCACTTTTTGAGATTATACAAGTGCGATCGCACATACAAGAGTCAAATCAAAATATAAATACATGATACTGTAAGAATTTTTGAATCTTTGAAAATTTCTCTGCAGGAGTTTCTTGGTCTTATTAAATATCATTCGTATAATTCATTTCTGTAGAATAAAAACTTTATTCATTTCGGGCGAAGCACCCCAAAGAATAACATTATATTTGAGATGGCTGAAAATCAAAGAGTAATATACATTCAAAAGTGCATCTCTTGGGAGTGATCTCTTCAGTTGATGTATAGCATAGTATGACCTGCTCAATGTTTTGCAAAGATGTTCAATATGTGAGTCCCATCTCAAGAACCTATCAACATTCAGTCCCAGAAACCCAACATGCTCAACTGCCTCGATCTGACGATCAGCAACGGACAAAACCAGTGGAGGAGATTGGATGGTTTCTCGATATTGGAACTTAATGATTTGGGTTTTATTTAAATTGACCATGAGAGAATTACGTCCACACCATGTAATGAAATGTTGGACGAGCTCCTCACAGGTTATCTTCAGTACTTCTAGATTCTCGATCGTAGAGCTACGAAGTATCGTCAGCAAACAAAATAACGATATCTGCCTTAATGTGGTCTGGCAAGTGATTGCTAAACAACAAAAACAGTAACGGACCAAGAACTGAGCCCTGAGGGACACCAAGATTGGTGCAGTATTCTCTTGAACTACTGTTGTTATAATCGACGAACATATTAGGATCCGATAGGTAACTCATTATCCATTTAAGAAATATTCCGCGGAATCCAATCTGATAAAGCTTATCCACAATGAATTGGTGTTGTAAACAGTCAAAAGCTCTCAACAGATCGAAGAAAATGCCGACGACGTGATAGGATTCGTCCAGAGAGCAATGAACAAACTCAATAAACTCAGAGCAAGTCGTTTGAGTCGACCTCCCTGCCCGAAAGCCATGCTGATGATCTGAAATTATTGCAAGCAAGGAAATCGTACATTCGTCGATATACAATCTTCTCGAACACCTTTGACAACTGACTCAAAATTGAAATTAGACGATAGTTCTCGACATCACTCGTAGGACCCTTCTTGTGCACTAGTACAACCCTCGAAAACTTCAGAATCGAAGGGAAACATCCCGCAGTGACAGAGTCATTGATGAGAAAAGCAAAGTACTCAGCTATGAAAGGGCCCATCGTCTTGAGCATCCTAGCAGATATAGCATCCGGACCCGTGCTACCACTGCTCTTCAAACACTCAATAGCTGTTATTACCTCATCCGATATTACCGGAAAAAAGAAGAAGTTTGTATCGAATAACTTTTGTTTAGTACAAGAAGTAGAGATGTTCGCTGCAAAGACTTCGCACCAACCTCAGCGAAATATCGCCCAAATATCTCGGTTACCACCTTAGGAGAAGAAACCACCTCTCCATTCAAATAGAGAGAAATCGCCGCTGAACCCGCACCTCTATTATCTCGATTAGCGCCGACAATTTTCCATACAGTTCGATTCTTATTCGCGGATTTCATTATGAGGTTTTTATGATACTGTAATTTAGTATTATACAGCAACTGCTGGTATTGATGTTTCGCGTTTTCATATTTGTCTCGAAATGTCAACGATTTGGAATTCTGTACAAGCCAGTGCAGGTTTCTCAACTTATCTCTCGCAGTAATAATCTGCTTGTTAACCCACCTTGGCTGGTTATCATTGTAAGGGCTTCGAACTGTCAATGGGCAAGAAGTCTCAACTGAAGATTTCAGGATGTCGGTGAAATGTCTGGAATTTTCTTCAGTGGACAGACCACGATAGATGATACCAAAGTCGGTACTTGAAACCAGGGATGAAAGATTATTCAAGTTTTCACTGAAATAGTCCTAGATATGATATTTTTTTCGGATGTTGTATTCACTGAAGTGTTGAAAAAGTAATAGTGATCATTGAGGCAAGGCTCGTCGACAAACTCACTAACCCTGTCAACTTGCCAATCAATTACTATGTAATCAACTTTGCTAAATGTGGTAACTCTATGCCTATTTGTAAATATTCTAGTTGGCTCACGTGAAAATACATTTAAATTAAAACTAATAAACAATTCATCCAACAACTTTCTCCTAAGGTCATTCAGGAGGAGATAGTCGATATTAAAATCGCCACATAAGAATAACACATGTGAAATAGTAGTACAATAGTTCAAAACATATTCCAGTGTATAAATGAAACATATAACATCACCTGATGGTGGCCTATAGACACTCAGCACACAGTGAGTGAATTTACCTATCTTGAGTTTAACTCCACATAGTTCACACTGCATTTCCACCGAAAATTTACTAACATTCAGAGGACGGACATCATATTGGCACCGGGTAAATACTGCACATCCACCGTGATGTCTCACAGGTCTGCAATATTCAGCGGCAAGACGGTAGCCAGCTAGGTTCATAAATTGGATTTCCTCAGGAGAACAGCAATGCTCCGCAATGCTGACAAAATCAGGTTTGAGCAGGTCCAAAAAGACTTCAATGCACTCAACCTTATTTCTCATGCTTTAAATATTCAGTTGTAAAATTCTTAATCTTTTATCGACTATACTGGGCAAACACTTATTGGTTGACGGAGATTGTACCACGTGATCGTAGAAAAAATTTATTGATTAATATCCCTTCTGGCCAAAGTGAAGAATTCATTACAACAGATTTGAATTCACTAGGAAATGAAAGCTTGAAAGATGAATATATATTAGGCTGTTTGGAGTTCAATTTTTCAATACTCAACTCAGGAAGAATGTCTAGTTATTGGTCTGTGTCGCTTCTTTGTTTTTGTAGAGAATAATAATAATTTTTAGAAAGCAGAAATAACTTGAGGGAAGGAAAGAATGATCTCCTGAAAGAATTTCTCAATATTCTAAACGACAAAGAAAAATTAAATGTGTCATTCCATTGAACAAATAAATAATTTTAATAACAAAATCTTCACATCATAATTAAATAGATATTTTGTTCCCATTCGGCATGTGATAGAACAATACAAAAAAATCATTGATCTACTTGAGTTGCGAATTGTCGACTTATTTCGTCTCTGAGCTCTTGTCCCTGGTGTTTATTCTGTCGTACTGCTCGATTCAGTTACAATATCAGGATTAGTGTAATCTTCATCTGGTGAAGGTTCAAATAACTGTAGATTAGCATTTGCCATATTGTGCAAAACACAGCATGTGTGGACAACCTGTACCATTCGTACAAGATCTCCTAACTTGAAGTGCAATTGACGAAATCTCTGTTTCAGGTTATCAAAGGTAACTCGACAGGTGCTCAATCAATTGAATCTGATTTTAGCTCGTGTTGAAAGTCTGGTATGTCTATATGGAACAATCAATCGTTGTAAACAAGGATAGACACTATAACCAGCAAGCATCCATCTTCTGCGAATTGAAAAGGTAGAAACTTGCATACAGTTATATTTTTTCACACCAGAATATGCATATTCATTTTTATGTAATTTATAAAAAAAAATTGAACTACAAACCTCCACGAAGTTCATGATGCCTATGGTAGACTGGCGATTCCCTAAATACTCTTGCACTATGGAATAAGACGTAAACAATTCATACATTCATAAATTTTTGTTCATGATTCACAATGAATATGAATGGAAAAGAAATGCTTGCTATTGATGTATGAATGCATATCTTCAATTGGTTTGTCGATTGGAATATGCGTTCCATATGTGGCACCCGATGAGAATCATTAATTGATGCATTAATGGAAAGTATACCTGTATAACAAAAAATTATGTGGTACATATTTACTACAATTACACTTATCTCCTCAGGAATTTTTTTTCGCTGAAGAAAACATTCCTTAATTCCCTCTCTTGTGATGAGGGAGATCTTAAGTTATTTGGTGCAAAAGATGTTCGGAAATTTGTAACTCGGGATATAACATTGTACAGTGCACTTATGGTGATTTCAAATCTATCTGTTACATCCCCCGATAGCTAATACTTTCATGCCCAACGTACCGAAAATAACTTGAAATATGTTTCTCCGGAGAAATAGGCTTATACCCTGCATGACTCGTTATTCCATGCAGACGTAAATGAAGATATTATATGCAAGAAATGATTTATATACAATCAATAATGTAGGCCATTTCATCAATGGTCTAGGGGTTTTGATAGATTCCCGCCTACAGATAACGTCTAACGTCGAATAAACACGGCTTTCGTATTCACAAGTTTATTTACACCAAAAGAATAAATAAAATTATCGTCTAATATACAGTGTGGAACAGCCAAATGGAATAAATTCGATATCGAATAAATGAGAACGCGTTTGGAAAAACGCTTGGACACGGCGATTTGTATTTTTAACTGAGCATTTGTTTCAAAAAAAAAAAAAAAAAAATTATATGAGGTGGCCAATCCCACTTTCTTATTTTAAATGCAAGACCCTGTATATTATTAATTTTCTCGATTCATCAGAGAATTCTAGAGATAAATCATGTACAATGTCCTATACCTATCTTCAACTGTTTCGGAAATATTGTTTTCAGATTCTTTACAAAAATTAACATTAATTATATTAATTAATAAAATTATTTCATTTCACAAATTCGCTACATTACACTAAAAACCTAATAATTAATACTGATTATTTCTTAATAATTGAAAAAAAAACAAAAAAAATATTAATGTCAATGTAGTGAATGTTCAAAATGCTCGCCGCGAACGTCTTGGCAACATGCTAATCTGGTATAGAAATGTCTTCTAACATTACTCAACATCTCAGGTGTAACTGATCTAATCGCAAGCGTGATTCGTCTTTTTAAGTCATCTAAGTTGAGAGGTTTAGTTTGTATACAATACTTTTGACATATCCCCACAAATGTAGTCAAACAGCGACAGATCAGGAGATCGTGCTGGCCATTCTATCGATCCGCGCCTCCCTATCCATCGATTTGGAAAAATTTGGTTTAGGTACTGTCGGACATTGATTTGGTTTTTCTTGAAACTCAAGCATAATATCCAATTTCGTATCATTACTTACTGCATTGGCAGCTACTTTTTTAATCTGTCTCACATGACCAAGCTCGCGAAACTGCTTTTCTATTTTGCTAATTGTTCCTTGGGATACAGGCGGCAAATTTGGAAATTTTTCGTGAAATAATCGAGAAACTTCCATTTGTGTCCTTGTGTTATCTCCATAACCAATCATTTGTAGAATGGTTATTTTGTGCTTTTCTGTTAAATGAAACATTTTTCTTGTATTATTTCGTACGGTTAACGAAATTTAAACGACAGTAGCACTGACACTGACCACTACTGTCATGCAGGCATACAAGTTGCTATGGCTGTCAGTTTTATACGAAAATATACAATGTTTTTATATTTTTGGCGCTCTTGTTCACCCGAACAGAGTGCCTATCATCTTGCCCAAATGTCTGTAATTTTGGAATATCGGGCCGAAAATGGTTTCAATCAATTGGGTTCGACTCCCCGATGACGAATCCGTGGCGAAAGTTGAGTCTGTCCGGCCGTATCCTCTCTAGCATCCAAAAGAAATGAGCTAGAGTTTTCATATTCTCAGAATAGGTTAATTGTCCAAATATCTCGGTCAAGTTCGTTATTGGGCCAAATCCTTCGGATGGTTCAGTAGTTATGCGCATCTGAAATTTTGTTTCCTCAATAACTACTAGAATATACATCCGATCAAGTTGATACTTGAAATATTGTTGAGGGAGGCTGCAACAAAACGGCTCGCCAAATTTCGCAGAAATCGTCACTCTAGAAAATTTTTAAAAAATTCCAAAAAAAAAATTTTTTAATCCGCACTATCTCATAAAATATTTTTTGGATTTCAATAAAAATTCGTGAATATATTGACGTGATCGATATCTTACTTATCCTCAAATTTCTTTGCCGTAGCTCTTTTCCATCTAAAGATATGATCATTTTTTTCATTTACTCAAGAGAAAAGAGAAATGACATACGTCCCGATGATTTTCTTTGAACGATTGCCATCACAGATCGATATTCGATTGTCAAATGCCGGGCTCATTAATCAGTGTCAGTTGGAGTAATATTAATCAAAATTTTTCATAACGGGAAATCGTAGAGATAGAATTCAATCTCGATGGCTGAAACAATATACGTTGTCAAAATTCAGAAAAGCACTGACGTAAGTTTTTAGGAAAAGGGAATTATAGCTTCGAACAAAACTTGAGGAAAATTATGAATAGTTATTTTTAATTTGAGATATGGGTTTGTTCATTGATTAGGCGTTCATTTTGCATCACATTGTCCCATAGTACGGAAAAAGACTGTTCACCTGATCAGAGTGCTTATAGATTTGTTATGGTTTGAATATTTACTCGCAAGTAGCTCAACAAGAGCGCCAAAGCAATCTGACCTCACGTCAGTGCTTTCTAAATTTTTTTCATTTCATATCAGTAAAAAGAAACGCAGAAATGGTTTTTGTTTTAATGCAAAAGTGCATTATGATATCACTCTCTACATATGAATGTTCAAAGTAATTAACAATTCAATTTTCATATAATGTATTATTTGGAGCAGCCCTAATACTGGTTCAACTATAAGTCCAATGTCTTCATCTAAAAAAATACTTAGTGTTATGTTACAGAGGTTATTTTATTCTACACATACTCAAACTCAATAATAGGTGGTTATATGTAATAACAATATAAACTAAAATTGAAAAAGCATAAAGTTATTTTCATTACTATCATTTGCTGCAAAGAAAACGGATTGTTCGGGAACAACTACTTCAAAGTAATCCATATCGGAATGCGAATCAGACTCCGACTGCAAAATATAATCAATAATTTCTGTATTTATTCCATTCATGAATTAGTGATAATCGTTATAGAATAATCAATGTGAAATTCCAATATAAATTATATATTTTTTCACTTTTTTACATAACCTATTCAAACCCACAGAACTTCCGCCCTTTGGCGTTCTTTTTAAAAGGTCCACACTTTACACAAAATTGCCCCCTCTCTTAGATAGTGGAAGTTCTTGAAAGTGAACGGTATACACTTTACACTTTTAGTGTAAGCGAGAAGAACAAACCTACAATGTAACATTGTACACAGAGTTCGAAAGAAGAAATAATTTTCTTTAAAAGTGTAGTTTATTAGTTGGATTAGTTCCGTTGCAGTGTTGAGGGAGTCCCTTCAAGGTAAATTGTTGTTAAGGGGGTCTATGAAAAATCTTAATTAATTTTGCTAACCGATCTAGGTACATTCCGAGCTTGAAAATTTAGCTTGTTTCTAGCTGCCGCACAACTGTCAGTAACGATAATCACAACGTTACATATTGTTGATGTCAACTTTGAGGGAATCGTTGAAAAAGTTAATCAAATCAAGAACGCGGAGCAGTATATCGGTTGCCCCAAAGGTGGATAGCCTATTAAACTATTTTGGAACTATTCACTTGAAATATCTCGAATTTTCTGGATTAATGTGAGATTACATGCTTATTTTTGACAGGTTATAGATATAGGGTACAAATAAAACCAATTCTTCAAACAAGGCCTACTAGTTTCGACTTCTATCTGAAATCTTCCTCAGGTCAAATTTGTTATGGCTTTTTTTGGATGGGTGATATTAAAATTGTTGAATGAACGACACTCATATTAGATGGAGCGTGCAACGCATAGTCTGCGTTGAAGATACCAACACAAAGAAATTAAGTTATATGCAATCAATGTGAAAAACAATAAATGAAGATAACTCAGATTCCAACAACGATTGGTATATGAAAATATGTGAAAAAATTGAAGAGTGGGTTGCTTCCATTCTGAAAAGGAAAGAACATACTAGGTTTAGGAGTTATTCATAATTTTGTGAGTTGACAAGTGGTTATTTTTTTTACTACTCTGTATAAATGACAAGTAATGATAGAAAACATTGGCGTAGATTGAACTATTATGTTATGGTGGCGGGTCTTCGAGTCTCATAGATCTTATGATATCTGATAAAATGTTAGCTGTCCTTGATCATGCATCGTTGCCAGTTTCTGAGTTTTTATCTAATCACTGCTTAACCTATGTAAGGTTCCAGGTACCCAATAGACACGTGAATGTGCAAAAATTTATTGAATACCGAAATTATAATAGTATTGTTCATGAAGATTTTGAGAGAGACGCGGTGGGTATGAGATGGGACCGGATTTACTATGAAAAAAAAATCGATGTGAAGTTGGATATCTTTTACGAAAATGTACATATTTTGCTAAATACACATGCTCCCAAATTAAAGAAAAAGGTTTTTGACAGGCCCTTCATGCCTTGGCTCACATAGGGTGTCAAACTGATGATGAGGATTCGTGATAGGGCACACCGTGATTACTTGAGGTTCCGTACTGAAGCTAAGCTAAATTACTATAGACAATTAAGAAATTATACCAAACATGCTATTAGTCGTGAGAAGGTAGCATATTTCAATAGGGTTTCAAACTCGAGTGGAAAGAATTACTGGAGTCACATGAAAAACCTTGGTATGATGTCGGATTCATCCTCTGCCATTCCATTTGACCTTACCAGTGCCGATGAATTGAATAGACACTTTTAGAATACTTCTTATGTTCCAAGTACCGTTTCTGCTAGCGAAATGAATTTTTACCATAATAACAAGCATCCATCCGTCACTGGTGAGTTGGAGTTTAGGTTGATGGATGAGGTTGCTCTTCTCGACGTTATTGACTCGATTAGCTCTGGTGCTGTGGGTGAGGACGAGCTTTCAATTAAAGACCTTAGATTATGCCTGCCTTATTGTAAAGGACCTCTTCTAAATATTTCAAATTCATGCATTTTAGAAAATTATTTCCCTAACATCTGGAAGAAATCCATTATTAAGCCAATACCTAAAACAAGTAGCTGCAATAGCTTGGATGATTTGAGACCTATTAGTATCCTACCAGTAGTATCCAAGATATTAGAAAAGCATATTCATAATGAAATTGTTGCATTCACTGATAGCTTCCATATTATACCGGATTATCAGTCGGGGTTCAGGAGGAGTTACAGCACCTCAACTTGTTTGGTTGATATCATCGACAAAGTAAAGTAAAGCATAGAGGGGGGCAGGGTAGTTGTTTGGCTCTTCTTGATTTCAGTAAAGCATTTGACACGCTGGATCATGGAATGTTATTGGCTAAACTCAGGTATTTCGGCTTCTCACGGAGTTCAGTTGGATTTTTTAAATCTTATCTCACCGGAAGGTCGCAGTGTGTGACGTTGCATACTGATCGAGTCATCGAGAGGTCGGATTTTGTCTCTTTTGAGCGCGGTGTTCCTCAGGGGTCTGTCCTGGACCCCCTTCTTTTCTTGATTTATGTAGCAGATATGGGTGGGACTGTTTTGAATGCTTCATTGTGGCAGTATGCTGCTGATTCGCAATTGTGCGCCCCGATTGATTTCCATAATTTGTCAGATTGTGAGAAGAGATTCAACGAAGATTTACGTAGAATTGGTCAGTTTGCCCTTGATCACAATCTGAAGTTGAATGTCTCCAAGTCATGCGTCATGATTTTCGGAGTGAATAGGTTTCGGGTGACTTCGGTGAATAATAGCTTCAGACCACAGTTGGCTGGCTCATTTTTGCCGATTGCTTCTGAGGCGAGAAACTTGGGAGTATACTTGGATTCTGATTTGTCATTCCGGGTGCATGTCAGGAATAGGTTGAGGGTGGCTTATGCACGTCTGAAGAAATTATATCGGTTCAAAACATCCTTGTCAAGTAGAACTAAATATTATCTGTGTAATTCTTTGGTATTATCGCTGTTTGATTATGCGGATGTAGTCTATGGAGATTCGTTGAGCCAAAGTACTGGTAGATCCATACAAAAATTGCAGAATTCCTGTATGAGGTTTTCATTTATGATACCTTACAGAGAACATATAACACCTCACTTGAATGAGCAATTATTGCTCAATATGGACACCAGAAGAAAATTGCACATGTTGGTTTTCGTTCGACGAATTCTTGGGACGGGTGAGCCTTCCTACTTGAGGCGGTTTTTCTGTGCCCGTTCACATCGGTACGGTACGAGACATATTGAAAGATTCGTTATCCCCCAGCACAGAACCGAAGTTTTTCACAAATCCTTCCAGGTAGTCGCTCCTCGTGCATGGAATGATCTGCCTGATGAAATCAAGCAATTTCCTATCAGGAAGTTCAGAAGAGAGGTTGAGGTGATATGTCTTGGGAGGCAGAGATGCAGCTATTGACTTGATGGAATTGATGGCTGTACGATAGAGTGCTTGGTTCTTGTGTGTTTGCGTGCCATTGTTTGGGCTTATTGAGGGCCGTTCTTACCCCCTACTCGACGCGCGCTTCCGTTCCCTTTTTTTTTTGTTTTTTTAGGTGCCATTTTTTTTGCAACATGAGCCAGCATGATTGCAGTTTTCTAATGAAGAGTTAAATCTCTTCCTTATTTGTTTATCTTCTGATCAAGATGTAAATTTATATCTAAGTGTGTGAATTTTTGATTTATAATACAGTATGTATATGCATCTATCCATGGGCCACACAACACAGGTTTTTCTGTGCATCGGATTCTTAATCGTTGTGTGGTCCTTTTTGTCTAGTATTTATTCATTATTGTCATTTTATAATTGTAGAAATTTAAGACAAATAAACAGTTGATGATGATGATGATGATGATGATTATTTGAAGCCTCATTAACTGTCACCCACTCTGGTCGAATTTGGACTGGCGCGGGGCCGCTTGGCGTTTGGCTCATTCGTGTATGGCCAGCTTAAGGTCATACCAAATTTCCAACAATTATAAGGAAAAAGGAAGGAGGCACTTCATTAACATCTATCAACCCTTCGGAATAACTGGGTCTTTATTATACTCATACCATATTTAGGAATACTCTTTATGATGTAGAGGATAAATTGATGGGCAAATGGAAATCACTCCAAATCCTAATAAATCTGCATGATGTATCCATAAAATAACCTTACAGTTCCACGGCTAAACTCTTGTACTTGAAAGTAGTGCAAAATACTTGGGGACAGAACTCAACTTCAAGCAACATTCAAAAGTTTGAAAGAAGGCAAAAGTTGTCGAGGCAAATAATTTTTCATCAATATCCAACAAAGAGCAAGAAATAATCATAAATACAGCTAGTCACATTCATAAGATGATATTTTGGCATATTTTTGATTAAGGACACCAGCTGCTGAAACAACTAAACGAGTGATAATAAACACAGAGAGAAAAACACTCAGAAAAATAACAAAAGTCCTTTATTCTAATAGCCCACTTAGTAATCCCTTAAACCGTCTACTTTATCAAACTGAGATTGAGCCAATACTACAGAGATTCATCAGAATAGACAGAAACATCATATAATCAAATCAAATCAAAATAGAAAGATAATAAAAGCACAACTCCACACAGCAGATCCTGTCATACTTTTCAGATGGAAGTCAGTTCCAAGCGCAAGTTGTGAATGTGGAGAAGCAGAAGAAACAATACCTCATCCCATCAATAGTTTTCCCATATATAAATTTCAAGATGGTTTTAGGGCTATTCATGATGATTCCGATTCTTTCTTGGAAGGAATTATAAATTTCAAACGAATATGATTCGATTTTGGTTATTCAGTTCTTTTTTCTGCTTTAGTGTTTTTATTTCCAGATTCGATGTGGGCAACTTGAAGAAGTCTCTGTCTCCATCAATAGAAAACCACTCTTGAAGAAAGAAGTCCTTCAAATTATTTCAGCTTATTTTTGTAATTTGACACTTAGGCGGGAAGCCAGGTTTTTTTTACTGGGTTTTTTTCCCTAGGCTTTTATCTCTTACGCCGAAAAATATGACACCATGTCACTAACCCCTGATCTATACACACGATAAAATCCCATGTTTCTCTTAAATCCTCACAAAAAATTCCAGATGTTGTCTACGATTGGGACGGTACATGTACCACTGACGTGCAAAGTAAAGCAGACGGTTTCCATAATTCCTTTGTTGAATCGGTGAAATCATTGGTAACTAATCTTCAGCCGAAGTGCAGTTTAACACGCATTGAAAATAATAATAATTCTATATATTTGTATCCTACAACAAGCTGTGAATTCTTAAAGATAATTCAGACTGTTGGAAGAAAGAGGTCAGCAGAAAATGATCAAAATCCAAGTTTTATATTGAATCATATCGCCGAACATATAGTGTGTCCATTGTCGTATCTTGTTAATGAATCTTTTGCGAGCGGTTGTTTTCCTGAGGAGCTTAAGGTATCAACAGTGGTTCCAATTTATAAGAAGGGTAAGAGTACTTCGATAAAGAATTATCGACCGATTGCTTTGCTGTCGGTGTTCTCGAAAGTATTGGAAAGGGCTAATCTGGTTAGGCTTACGTCATTTTTGGACAAATACCTACTTATTTTGCCTTCTCAATATGATTATCGCAGGGGGAAATCAACTCAAGATGCCATATTGTCTGTTTATGACAATATTTTTCGAAGCTTTGAACAAAAAAAGAAATGCATGGGCATCTACTACGACTTGAGTCGAGCGTTTGATACTATCGATATTACCATTTTGATTCAAAAACTTGAAAGAATTGGTATACGAGGTGTTTCACTGATATGGTTGAAATCTTTTTTGATCGGTAGAAAGAAGAGAGTTCGCCTGTGTGACAGTGGACGGAAGGTGCTCTCGGACGAAGTATTGTTGGAGACAGCAATCCCCCAGGGCAGCGCACTTGAGCCGATTTTATTTATTGTTTATATTAGTGACCTAGTAAAAAGCCTAAATTCATCAACTTTCTCAACAACCGTATTTGCTGACGACAGTTCAGCCATAATTGATGGTGAAAGCAATCGAGATGTTGCTGCTCATGCAAATGAGTGCCTTGTTAGAATGGCAATTTATTGTAATGAAAATGGCCCGATTTTAAATGGGACAAAAACCAAAATTGTTCTTTTTTCCCCTAAAGGTGTAGTTCCGGATTCTACTCCGTTGATAAGATCGTCATTCAGAATTTCGACAGAGGTAAAATTTCTTGGACGATGAACGATCACCTGAATTGGAAAATCCACTCATCAGACCTGTGCAGGACTCTCGTGTCAATACATTTCGCTATGCTCCAACTAAGAAAATATGTTGATATATCTGTGTTGAAAATATTTTATTCGTCATCTGTCAGTTCAATACTGAGTTACGGAGTTGTTTGCTGGGGTAATGGTGTGGACTTTGATAGAGTATTTCGTGCTCAAAAGAGATTAATTTTCTAACGTTGGCGTCCCTCTACATATTCCTTACTGCATTGAGCCTTAAACTTAATGAGTCAACGTTTTTAAGCTGTGGCGAGGTCAATCACTATCAAAGAAGGGCTTAAAATGATTTCTATATTCCTTTTTGTAGATTGACTCAAGTACCAAATGGGCCTAATATTCTAAAGCGGAAAATATTTAATAATACACCCACTAGTATAAAATGCCTAAAAATATCAAACATTTCAAACTGGCCCTTAAAAGCTACCTACTGGAAAATACTTTTTATAGCTTGCAAGAATTTCTTGGTACTTCATGATAATTGTTGTTTTTTTATCTTTATCATGTATTTTAATTTGTTCACATTTGTTTGTTTGCGAGTAGTGTTATTATACTTATATCATGTATTGTATATATGACATATGACATTTTCCCACACATTTTATGTCAGAAGAAATAAACATTATTATTATTATAATTATTATATGCTTTATTGTTTGCTAACTAAATATTGTAGGCCAAAAGTTCCAAAGAATATTTTTATATATTGATTAGATGGGGTATTGTTTCTTCTGCATATCCACATTCACAACTTGCGCTTGAAACTGAGTTCCATCTGAATAGCATGCTATTGGTACGACCATGTCCTGCTCTCAAATGATTAAGAATTGTCCAAATTTTTCTTGGAAGATTAAAATCACAAATTTTTTCAGATGGATCAAAAATGAGATTTTAATTGAACATTCCATAAGAATTTCACCCAATCTTCCATAATTCTTTATCGCTTACGTTCATATTGAAGAACATATTATACCAGAATAGTGTACCTGACTTCAATCTTATAATTCTATTTTGTAGAATGTATGAAATAATTGGAAAAAAATTAGGAAAAGAATGACGTTTGCTCCTAGAATTCAGTCTGTATGAGAATATGGGGAGGGACAATGTTAGACAAAACTTGTAACGAATAAACCGGTGTAGATCTAATGGTGCCAGTAATTATTTCAAATGAAAAATTTTGTTTGTTGATGAGAATGTTGTCTATGCAGGATTTTTCTATGTAAGGTCGACCTCGGTGGCTCGTGGATGCTCGTTTTTTTCCATAAGAATCCAATAAATGAAGGAAATGAAATATTCTGTTATTTTTCTCAAGGAGGTTAATGATGAAATTAGCTGCTTGGTTTATCCCACATATCATTTCAAGAACCACCTCGATTTTTTCGAAAAATTTTTCAGTTTGTCATGGGGTAGTATACAATAATATCAAAGTAATTTTTTCAGTACAATTGCGCTATCTTCAATATCGTCTCAATTGAAAGATCAAGAATTCCTTTTCTTTCTGAGTATTGAACTCCTTTCTAAAAATAAATGGCATTTCCTCCATGTTTGTACTCACACCAGTTAAGTGAAAACCTTTGATGTTATGGTTCCTTAAGTTGCTATAGAATTTTCTAATATTCAGTTACACATATTGCATTCAAGTCATCTAAGTTTTCTATCGGTACTTTTAGGTTGTCGTTTACGTTCGTTATAGATTGAACATTTTAATAAAGAACGGAAATATGACCTGCATATTCAGTTGGATTGGAAGGTGAAAACTGATCTCCCTCTTGTTCCCAGCTTTCGGCATAATAATAAGAAGGCCTGAAAGGAAATTCTTCTAACTCTAAGTTCGATTGTCTATCAGACGAATAACAGAAGCTTGTAAGGAGTTGGAGAAGAACAGTTTCAACGTTTTTTGTAGTTCTTTCCTTTGTGGTTACTTAGAGTTATGTTATGATTTTTTTTCGAGTTTCTTGAAACAATACATTTGTTGTATGATTACACGAGTTTAAAGATTCTTCATGAGTCACCGCTACAGATCACGAAAATTTATATAATATCTAATGATGAATTCATTCACCACAACTAACTAACTGGTTTTCTTATCATAATTTGGATTTTTTCTAGAGTTTCGAGTTAATCGTTCAAATTTTTTTTCAAAATCGGTAGCAGGTACGACAAAACTACACCACAGATCTCAAAGTTTAGTATAACAACAAAGCTACTTTATACATTTTTGTCAAATCGACAGTTGCCTACCAAAAAGGTACTGGAGGAAAACAGGTGACATTGTTCTGGAAAAAATATCACCCTGTGGATCAGTAATCGAAATTGCCATGTCACGTAGTGATTCTTAAATGTAATTTCAATGCCAAATTTCAGTAGAATATCTTGTATTTAATTTCAACACCGCGTACATAGGACTTCTTTTCTTGAACTACCCTTGAAATCTATACCTTGAAATCTACCCTTTGCCTTTGTAATATCAATCTAGGAACAACCTGTTCACCCTGCTTCTTAATTTAAAATGTATCAATTCGATGTACCATATACGCCTATGATTTGGTAGTCGGAGTGTGTAAAATTGAAAAATATCCAAGTGCTTTTTGTTTGTTGTTTACTTCATTTTCAACATCAACTTCTTAAGTAGATCAAACTGTCAACATGGCTAAGAAAATTCTTTATCTTCTAAGTAGATCTTTTTCCCGTTGCAATCCGGCCACCTGCAGAATCCTATATACCACATATGTGCGTCCTATACTGGAATATGCTGGGCTAGTTTGGTCTCTATGTCTGGTTCGTGATGCAGAATTACTTGAGAGCGTCCAGAGTCGTGCGTCCAGGATACCTTATGTTGTGGTTAGATCTATATATCCTGAACGGCTCTTCATCATGAATCTTCCCCTATTCTCTGAGAGAAGGATTCGAGGTGACCTTATAATCTCCTACAGAGATCTGAATGGACTTTTCAAGTCAAATTTGGGAAGAATTTTCACTTTAAACAATAGCGATCGATTGCATGGCCACTGGTTCATACTACCGAGGGAAAATGTCCGAACAACTCAGAGGGAGCACTTTCTATTTAAAAGAGAGTTTTCGTCTTGGAATCATTCACCATCTGCCGTTGTGGAGGCCTCCAACGTCAGTGCATTCAAGAATCAATATGATGAGGTGGATTCAGGGGTGAACGTCACAATTATCATTTTTTTTTTAATTGAATTATTCAATTTATTTTATTGTGATCAAACTATCTTCTTTTACTTGAGTCATGCGCATCAACTTTCATTTTGATATTCTGCGAGTTCATAAATAATAATTCTCAACTCTTATCAATAAATAATAATAATATTAATAATACTCACTGGTCGAGTTATTATCTCTGTGCTCTCTATCTTCCTCTATCTCAGTTTTCACAACCACCACATCTTGACTGGATATCACCTCGTTGCTGCTTGAAACCTCACTACTATTATCACATTTGGCTTCGTGGGGAGCTTCCTCCTCCATTTCGCTCTTGACGGACATCTTGGATGGGTCAATCGTTTTTCCGTGAAGTTTTTCAAGAGCATGATTCAGTCGATGTTTCTTGAAGGACTTGAGATATCGGAACTGCATACCGCATACATCGCAAGAGAATAGTTTGTCGGCAGGCAGTCTAGCTCTATGGTTCTGTTCCCTGTGCTTCACGTAGGCCGAACGATACCTATGAAATCCAAATACAATAAGTAATCAAGTTTTTGTATGGTTCAATAAACAGGAAGGTCCAATTAGTGACGCCAACAATTTTTTTTTAGGTTTCTCGCATCTGGAGGTGTCCAAAAATACTCAATATATGTTAGACGATATTTCTCAGTCACCGAGTCGTCATTGTTTTTCTGTATTTTTACAGAACTCTGCCAGTGAGCTCTTGAAAATTCCTATCCTTTTTAATAAGAAAAGAAAGCACAAAATTAAAAAGCAAAAAATCAAAGATGCGAAAAAAATTGAACCCCTCAACACAAATATTCCTTCAAATCATACGGCTCAAGTGCCACCAAAAATGTAAACAATTTTTTCTCACATTCATTGTAGTAGTAGTAGGAAGTTTATTGTATAACCTAATTGCCATATAAAATGGATTTCTGTCATAAAAAAAAGACTCGTGCTTCAGATGAATTAAATCATTACGTCTTGTTTCATATTTGTGTTGAAAGGTGCAACTCTCACTCAGCTTATTTCAGCTAAAATACAATAATATCTCATAAATATACAACCCGGTTAATGTTAGTACATTAAATTTTTTAAATATTCCCCTGCATGTTTCCCTGAAAGACAACCCAAAAATTATTCTCAATACTCGTTTCTGCATGATGAATACTCTCTTAAATTCAGAACTACATCCCCAAAAAATAATTCCATAACGAATATGTGTTTCAAAACATCACGAATATATGTTCTTTAGATATTGACCTGCTAAATAATTCCTAATTATAGAGATAGAGTAAATCACACCACTCAATTTATTACAAAGATAGTTTATATGATCTCTCCAATTCAAATTATCATCTATTCGCAAACCTAAAAACGAGTTGTTGACGAGTGAGAAATTTGTTGACCATCAATGCATACTACGTCAGACACCTCACCCCCGTTTTGAAAATTCATACAATGTGTTTTTGCTTCGATCTTTAGCATTTTGTTGATCGAGAACCATTCATTTAAGGCATGCATCACTGCATTAGCAAGTTCAATGACATTTTCAAGAGTATCTCCCTCCAAGATTACATTTGTACCATCCGCGTTTACGAGGCCCACAAATACCTCCCTCAATATCTTCAGATTTCCCATATCATTGATCCCAATATATTAAAAACAATAAGGAATATTTCTGTGGTAATCGATGGTTCGATACAGGTAACCACCCAAGGAGATCAAAAAACTTTGGGTCGGCGAGGGGTTCAGAAATGCGATATTTCGAGGTAGAAAGGGGAAGGCGATCTCGCGAGCGAAGCGAGCACCGTAAAGTTCACAAGACGGACTTTCGTTTGGTGCATTTCACAAGCCTTTACGACCACGCTAACATTTTCAAAAAAATTCTCTAAAACACCAAACAAATATTTCAAATTAATTGCTGAAAATAGCTTACTTCGGCTCAAACACAAATTTCCAGATCATCAGTCACGTCAGACGTTCACAGAACTTTGTCAGGTCATTCCAATTACTATATTAACCCATATCTCGTATAATATTTTGAAATTTCTTCAATTCATAAGATTTGTAAGAGCCCTGGTGAGGTATTCTCATATAGTTTAATAATTTACAATATGTATTTATGAAATTCAAAAATTTACCCACCATAGAACCAGTTTTGCAATCCCTAGCCAATTCATTTCACCACTGTCGATTTCTACTCTGAAATGACAATTGTCGTTGACATTCTAATCTTAGTTTATGCGTGAACGAATGGAACGAAATTCGAAGTAATCGGCGAGGCACTCTGTTCATGGTTACACCCTTAGAACTTTATCGAATAATTTTTATTTCACCACCAAGCGCGAATAGATGGAGTTGAAACGATATTCTTTTTTTTTTTTTGGTGGAAAAAGCACCCACTGCGAATCAATCATATACAGTGTGTCTCATATGCGTTGCCCATTTCTAACAGCTACCTTCGATTGAGTTATTTCGGCTGCTTACGGCTTCTTAATTCGATAAAATATTTTCGATTCATATACAGGGTGTCACATATGAGTTGCGCATTCTTATCGCTGACTTTCACCAGAGTTTTTCTAAAGTTTTCGTGTTTTTCCGAATACGAGAGCTAATTTCAATAAAATGTCATACAGGGTGTGCAATTTACAATGAATTTACGATCGAGTGATATACAGGGTGTGCAATTTACAAGTTCTTTCGGGATTTTTTGCGCGCTTTCGTTTTTTTTGTGCTCCTTCGGGGTATTTAGCTTCATTCGAGTTTTTTTGCGCGCTTTCGGTTTTTTGTGCTCCTTCGGGGTTTTTTGGGTTCCTTTGGATTTTTTGCGTTCTTTCGTGTTACTTCGGGTTCTGTTGTGTTTTTTTCGGGTTCTTTCGTGTTTCATCGGGATTTGTCATGTTTTTTTTAGTTCTTTCATGTTTTTTTCGCTTTCGACGGGGTTTTTTTGCGTTCCTTCGGGTCTTTTCGGGTTCCATTAGGCTTTTTGCGATCTTTCGTGTTTCTTCTCGTTTTTTCGTGTTTCTTCAGGTCCTTTCGTGTATTTTTGAGTTCTTTTGTGTTTTTTCGCGTATCTTCGTGTTTCTTCCAGTACTTTCATATTTTTTCTCTTTCAACGGGTGTTTTTGCGTGCCATCGGGTTTTTTTGGATTCCTTTGGACTTTTTGCATTCTTTCGTGTTTCTTCAGGTCTTTTCATATTTTCTCGCGTTTTTTCGTGTTTTTTCGCGTCCTTTCGTTTGCTTTCGTGTTTCTTCGCTTTCTTCAGTGTTTCTTCGTGTTCTTTCAAGTTTCTTTGCTTTCAACGGGTTTCTTTGCTGTGTTTCATGTTTCTGTGCGCTTCATTCATCTATGGTCTATATTGATCTATGGGCTTATTGAACTACTGGCTTATGGATCTACTGGCCTATAGATCTACGGGCCTATAGATCTACGGGCCTATAGATCTACGGGCCTATGGATCTACTGGCTTACCAGTGTATATTAAACTATCCCTAGTCCTAGTAAACTGCCTTGAGGCACCCCCATATCACTACCCATATGCATTCATCCGTCAAATTAGAATTGATAATATCGAAAGATATTTTTAATATAATAACTAGAGAGACCAACCAACCAACCTGAGGAAGATTTTAAATAAATCGAAACGTCGGCTTTTTATTGACTGTCTTTTCTCGCAAAAACAGACCTGTGATCCTCTCAAACACTTCAATACTAAATTCATTATTTTATAATAAACGAAATTGTTCAGAAAATCATAGAATGCAGTTGAAATTTTCTGTGTCGATTTGTTGAAGAAGTTAATACTGTATTCTTATATTTGACGTTAGTTTCTAGAATATCAACCGATTTCGAAGTAGCACGTTCATTTGTTGCGTTGCGGCATGCAACAGGTAAATTGTAACCAAGTATTGTTGTTATTATTATTGTTAATCGAATATGAATGCATGATGAGAGAAAAGTGTTAAACACAAATCTCGAAACACATGTGTCGTATTCTATTTCATTTTTTAATTAATTTTTCTGTAATTTATTTTGAATTTATGATGTTATGATAAGAATGGAGAATTCTCTCTTATGCATCAAAGGAAATACAGTTTTCTAGAATAAATAACTCAAATAAAATAAATGTTATATAAGAAATTTTTTGAGAACCCCCCCTTCCCCTTCCAATCCTTAATTACAGTTCAATAATTCCTGATTCAATTACTTAGTTGCAATAAATTGGCTTGGATTTTCAAGTGAAGTTGACAACATGACACTTAATATTGAGCGACATTTTATTAATTCTAAACCAATGTTCTTCACTATTCGAATTTTCCTGTAATAGAGAGTAATCAAGCAGATTCAAGAGCTTGTTTCAGAGAACAAGATTACGACAATAAAAAATTGCAAAACATATATCGGGTATTTTCGGGACCCAGAAGTGCGAGGAATCTAAAAAATAATTGTTGATGCCACTAATTGGCCCCCATTTAAATATACAATTCTCAGGATAATTGTGGTCCTTTTATGGGGATTAAATTATATTCTCAGACTTATAACTTGAAGACAATAAAAAATTGCGACACTTTTCGGATAATCTGAAGTGCGAGGATTCTAAAAAAAATGTTGATGTTACTGATTGGCCCTTATTTATACATACACACATATATATACAATTCTTGGGATGATTCATTGGGATTAGATTCTATTCTCTAAATGAAAATATCTCAGTTACGTCTTCGATCACCGAAAGCAACTTTGCAAGCTGAGATATACAGGAGTTCGAGGGACAACACTCGGCTTGATGGAGTCCTACCTGCAAAACCTCTTCCAAATAGTGAACCTAAATAGAACCATCAAACGATGCAACCAAGAAAATATTTCTCTTCTTGGGTTATCAATCAGTGGTAACCTAGGCTGCAAAGAGTAACATATGAAATGAAAAACTCTCAACAGCAATTATCGCAATCAGACAAATGAAGAACTCTCTCACATAAGACGAAGCCTTTATTGTATCTTGCACAATTTTATAGTAGAATGACCTATGGCATCATTCTTTGGAAGGCGTCCTATAAGTATGGAAGAATTTCCTCCAATAGAAGCGTGCTATGCGAGTTATATTAGGAATAAGAGAAAGGATCAGCTACTGAACATTCTTCAAAATATATGGAATACTCACCACACCATGGTGTTACCTCATGGAGTACCTCTTATTCGTACATAAGAATAAAAACAGGTTCTTATTGCCCTGGAGACCTTTTACTGTTTTTGCGATGGTTCCATCTTATTGTGCTAATTTTCACATATGTACTTTTTATATTGTATTGTTATTATTTTGATTATTAGATATCCTTTCATTAAATTGATTATTATATAACCGAGTCGTTATTCATTTTATTTGTTTCTCATTTGTAAACGTCAGTTTCCAAAAAAACAATATTATTCATGAAACTTTATTTTATCAAGTCACTAACTTGTTAAACTGACAGTTGAGTTGCAAAATTTTTACAAGTAGTATTATTTACATTAGAATATTTTGTTTTATCGTCATATATGTTGAAAATCGTGGTAAAATTGTTATTTCCAGTAACACAGATTCTTTATGATGGAAGAGTTGACACTGATGATGATGAAGAACCATCTGTTGACTCAGAAACTGCTGAACTCGAGGACTGCAGAACATTTGTACTCTCCTTACGACCAAATAATTCGCTAGACATTTCGATTTTTTTGTTGTCTGAATCATCGACATAACTTATCACAATTTCGGTGCCATTCCACCCTCCTGCACGCTTTAGAAGATAATAATATCTATTTAATTTTTGATGGAAAAGATGTACCTTCTTTTCATTCGTCTCGATGGAATAGAGGCTACAATCCTGATCTCTGCCTAGTGTCTTGTGACAATACTTGCAGACCGCTTCCTGTAAAGCGTCAAATTTTAGGAGTTTTCCTCATAGTCAACATAGGCTGACTATACTGTTGACTTTTAGAGTTTTTCCTCATAGTCAACATAGGCCTATACTGTTGACTTCAAGAAGTTTAATTCAATATTCAGAATGTTTAAAAAGACCTCGTTGGAATTTCAAGAAAGCGGGTGGATTGAATTTGCTAAGAAGGTAGACAGTGATATCAGATGGATTAAACCCACTCATGATAACTATCACAGATTCTTAGGTGTTGTGAAAGCCGCAGCAAAAAGTTCGTTCCAAGAGGTTTCCGGAAAGATTATATTCCAGGTTGGTCGAAAGAAACCGATAATCTGTACAAGGACTATCAAAAATCACCATCCGTTGATAAATGTGAAAGGCTTATGAATTCTATCAATACAAGTCGAAAAGAGAAATGGGATAGTGTTGTATCAAAAATGAATTTTACACATTGAGTAGGAGTTCATGGGATATATTGAGAAAATTAGGTGAAGCTACTCCTCTTACCTCCTCATCATCAAAAATTGATCCAAATTTAATCGCACGCCACCTAGTTAATGTCTCTGAATCAGTCAATTTATCCCAATCTAAAATGAGGAATATGAAGAAAAAATTATAGATATTCAGGAGATCCGCTCCTACTTTAGAACATGTGTCACATCCATTCAACATAGATGAATTGAGGGCTGCAATCAAATATATCAAATCTCTAAAGGCAGCAGGTTTTGACGGAATTTATCCAGAATTCATCAAACATTTAGGAAAAAGGCCTTGTCTTGGTTATTGTCTTTCTATAACAATATTCTGAATTCAGGAAACTTTCCTTCCGAATTTCGTAAGGCTAAAGTAATAGGGATTTTGAAACGAGGAAAAAATCCTTGTGATCCTAGTAGTTATCGACCCATCAGTTTATTGAGTGTTCCTTTCAAGATATTAGAAAGGCTAATCCTTTTCAGAATTGAATCTTCTATAGAAAATGCTTTACAAAATTTCCAGGGAGGCTTTAGAAAAAACAGAAATTGTTCGGATCATGTTCTCAGCATTACAACTTTCATAGAATCAGGCTTCAATGATAGGTTGAAAACAGGAGCTGCTTTCATCGATTTATCTTCGGCATATGACACTGTGTGGAAAGATGGATTAATGTTCAAACTCTATACCCATCTGAAATGTGGGAAAATGGTACGATTATTAGAAAATATGTTATCTGATAGAAGGTTTCGTGTTTTTTATTGACAATAAGAGTAGCAACTTCAAAACATTGAAAAACGGTCTTCCTCAAGGATCAGTTTTAGCTCCTTTACTTTTCAATTTATATCTAAGTGATTTGCCCACTACATCATCTCAAAAATTTGTTTATGCTGACGACATTGCTATTGCTTACCAACATTCGGATTTCCATACTCTGGAAAACATACTGTGATCTGATTTGGAAATTTTAAAGAATTATTTTATCGAGTGGCGATTATGTCCAAATCCCAACAAAACAGAGGTATCTTGTTTCCATCTGAATAATCATGAAAAATATAGAAAATTAGCTGTAACTTTCAATGATTCTCCTATCAAACACAATTTCTATCCAAAATACTTAGGAGTTAAATTAGATTCATCTCTCAATTACAAGGCTCATTTAAATGATCTGAGTCTAAAACTGAAAACAAGGAATAATATTGTTCAGAAATTAGCTGGATCGTCTTGGGGTGCTGATGCTTCCACTCTTCGCACAGCATCTCTAGCCCTAGTCTTTTCTGCAGCTGAGTATTGTTGCTCTGTTTGGTTTAATAGTGCACATACAAAAAATTGATGCACAATTGAATACATCCATGAGAATAATTACTGGCACCATAAGATCAACACCGGTTCATTGGTTACCAGTATTGTCTAATATTGTCCCTCCCCATATTCGCAGACAGACTGCAGCTCTGAATTCTTGGAATAAATATCATTCTTTTCCCAATTTATTCCCAATTATTTCATATTTTCCACAAAATAGAATTCCCAGATTGAAGTCACGTAAACCATTATGGCATAATACGTTCTTCAATATGAACATATGTGATAAAGAATTATGGAAGACTGAGTGGAACTCTTACGAAATGTTCAATAAGTATCTCGTTTCTGATCCTTTTGAAAAAATTCCTGGTTTTGATCTTCCAAGAAAAATTTGGACAGTTCTTAATCGTTTGAGAACAGGTCATGGTCGTACCAATGGCATGCTATTTAAATGGAACTCAGTTCTTAGCGCAAGTTGTGAATGTGGAGAAGCAGAAGAAACAATACCTCATCTCATCAATAGTTGTCCCATATATAAATTTCAAGATGGTTTTAGGGCTATTCATGATGTTTCCAACTCTTTCTTGGAATGGGTTTTAAATTTCAAACGAATATGATACGTATTTTTGTTATTCAGTTCTTTTTCTGCTTTTGTCTTTTTATTTCCAGATTCCATGTGAGCACCTTGAAGAAGTTTCTTTCTCCATCAATAGAAGATCACTCTTGAAGAAAGAAGTCCCTGAAATATATTTCAGCTTATTTTTGTATTTTCACACTTAGACGGGGAGCCAGGTTTTTTTTTTTACTGGGGTTTTTTCCTAGGCTTTTATGTCATAGGCCGAATTGTATGACACCCGTCACTAACCCCTGATCTATATCTATATGCTTTATTGTTTGCTATCTAAATATTGTCAGCCAAAAGTTCAAAAGAATATATATATGTTTGCCGCAATGTCACAATAACGTATTTTTCCATATCTTTTACATCGTTCATGTTTAAGGAGAGAATTTCGTCACATCGACGACATCAAAAAAATCCCAAATATTGTTACAATTTTCGACAGCAACCACTGGTCATCAGGAGCATGTAGAAGAAATTGTTCAGCCTCTTCCTTACTCCATACCTTGGCCTTTTTTGCCGTATAACTCTCATTTTTTCGTTTCAGGGACACTATTACCTTTTGAAACCCGCAAATGACAAGTAAACGTCATATTTTTCAATAATTTTTTTTGAGGAACACAAACCTGCAAACAGGGGCATTATCTTTCATTTCCAAGCAGCTTTTCATTATTGACCATTTTGCCCATAAAGTACACTGCTCATCAATTGCTAGGGATCACTTTCTTTTTCTAAATTTATTTCTGGAATATTCGCTCCAAGATTATAAATTTAGGCAGATATCAGAGTATTTTCAGTTGATAATATGTTTCACTTGAGAAAAGAATGAAAAAATGGAAAGTTGGAGAGAAAAAAAGACTTTATTAGGAACACCCAAAATTCTGTGTTAGAATAACATAAAAATTTCATGATGAAACCACAAGAAGGCTGAAGTTTCGGTTAAGCTAGTACCTAGTTGATCCTCCACGAGCTCGTTTCAAGCATTCTACCCAACGAGGCATACTTTGAAACGGTTTATAAAATTTTGGGGCAAATTCGTCCAAATATCCCGTAAAGCGTTAGGAAGGTCCTCCAGGTTATTGAGCGGTTTTTCTAAGGTTGACAATTGTCCAGACATCTCAGACCAGACATGTTCAATGCAATTCATGTCTGGAGAGTGAGCTGGTCAATCCATCCTTTCAATAGCATGAGTTTTTAGCGCTTCATTAACCAGACGTCTACGGTGTGGACGTGCATTATCGTCAATTGAAATGAAATTCTCGCCCAAGGCAGCCGCAAACGAAACAATGATGAGTCCAATAATCATATCGAGATATCTCTGGCTGGTCATTGTGGTGTTCTGCAGAACAACCAACTCTGTGCGTTGGTTCAAACAAATGCCTCTCCATACACATATAGAACCTCCGCCAAAAGCTGTTGTGGCTGCCATAAACTGTTCTGCATACCTTCGACCTCTTTCCCTCCAAGCAAGAATACGTCCATCGGAGTTGACCAAACGAAATCTAGACTCATCCGTAAATAAACATCGGCTCCAATCTTCAACTGTCCAATTGCGGTGCTCCTCAGCCCATTGCCGTCGATGAACCAGGTGTTCCTTATTCAAACAGGGATGTTGTACCCTCCTACGTGCTCTCAAACCACGAACATGTAGTCATCGTCTTACAGTCTGGTTCGAAATTAGAACTCCTGTTGCAACTCTCAGTGGTCTATTGAGCCGCGACGCCCGGTAAGTGGGATTTCTCCTAGCATTGAGGATCAAAAGACGATCTTGGGCAGCTGTTGTACTTAGCAGGCGACATCCCCCATGAACATAAGCTACTGAGTCGTTTTGGATGAACCTAGTTCAAGCCCAACTCACGACACTTTGCGAAACATTCAACCGCCGGGACACTTCTCGCAGGGACAAACCTTCCTGTATCCACCGTATGATTTGATCCAGTTGTATAGGAGCCAAACGTATTCTCGGCATGACTGATAAGCTGATTTTGTTCTCATTTCTTCAATTATTGTCACCTTATGTGATTTAATTGATATTTAATAACAAATACCACATTGCTTTTCACTCCACCTGTAACAGCCTACAGATAATAATTGATTTTGTGAACAAGAGCCGATGAAGTGAGGAAAAATTTGAAATAATCAACTCAAAACATCTTTATGTTTCCTTAGAGAACATATAATGTACAGATATTCACGAGATCATTCAACACTATACTACATCGTCCAATGAAATCGCTCAATTTTTGAAAACGGACCAATAGAAACAAACTGTATCTGAAAACATTCAACCTCACAGTGTCTTCACTTTTAGAAATTTGTTTTTATCAAATGCCTAATTTGCATAGGAATATTAATACGTACGGATAGCTTTGGCCGTTGGTGGAAGTAGCGGTCGTCATGGTTACGATAAACAAGCAGTTGTTAGCGATAACTTCAACAGCACATTTGGCAGTTCTGTCAGTTTATTTTCGTATTTTACCATAAAGAAGATAAAAATGACACGTTTTGGGAATTGTAACATTACTTCAATTGAGGAAAGTATGAAGAAAAGTGTGATGCTTAATACAGTGAAGTCAAGATCCTACTTTTGGAAACAATTTGAAGAATTCTGTGATGCCCGGGAATGCCTTGTAAATGAAAAAACAAATTTGTCAGAGCTCAATAATATTTTGCTAGACTGGGTTTTCAATAGAAAGAAAAGAAATGGATCAGATTACAAGGAAAGTGTCGTAAAAACCTTGTGGAATAATACTGCCAAACAGCTGCAGGAAAAATTCTATTCCGAATGGGGCGTTAGGTTCGATCCATTCACAGAAGTGGCTTTTAAAACGGCGCGGGATGCACGAAATGCCAAGAGGCGTATTTTGCAAGTGGACCCTGAGAAAAGAAAAGTAAGTGCCAAGGCAATGTCTTTGGAGCAACACAAAAAGATGGTCAACTTATGTAAAGAAGATAATCCAGACAGTTTGAACAGAAAATTTTATTTTATTGCTGCATTTGAGCTTGCTTGGCGCGGAGGAGAGGGTTCATCATGCCTAATTTCGCATTTGCAATTCGAAATTGAAAACGATGGTAATCCCACGGCCCGAATTGCCTACAATCCGATATTTTCTAAAACAAGACAAGGTGGTGCCCAAAAATGTGCGGAAACGAAACGGCTGACTCCCAATATTGAAGAAGATATTTCCCGGTGAGGTTATATAAGCTACTTGTATCCAAAAGAACTGCAAACATAACCACTGAAAGACTATTCCTCACTCCACATAACAATTTGAAATATGGTTCCTGGTTCAAAAACTCCCCAGTTGCTCCCAATAGGATAGCTAAATGGACAAAATATTCGGCAGAACTCATTGGCATCAACCCAACCAAGTCGAAGATAACCAACGACTCGCATCGAGCTACTGCTGTCAGCCAATTAGCCAAAGCAGGGATTGGCGAGGAACAGCTGATAAAGATAACAGGCCATTCTTCTGCAGCGTCAGTGAAACCGTATCTCTAACTGGACCAACATAAAAAAAAAAATAATCACAGCCATAAGGAATGAAAAAAATGTCCTTCAAGAAACAACATCAGTATCTACTTCATCATTCGAAAATAATGCTCGTAATGTGTATAATAATTGTACTATCAATAATTATTATTTTTAGAATAAAGATGAATAATTAGTTGTTATGCTTCTATCTGGTTATTTTTGAATGAAAAACTATTTTTGATTTCGTTTGATTTATATTGTTGAATGATCTTTCCAAATACCACACGAGATTCGAATTTTTTTTGAGAAAACTCTGTCGTTTTTTGAAAATTATACAAATTTCACTGAACAAAGTGATCCCGAAATACCACTCGCCTTCGGCTCGTGATATTTTAGGGATAACTTTGTTTCGTGAAATTTAAACGCATAATTCCCAAAACACAAGAGTGTTCTCAAAAAATTCTAACCTCTAGTGGTATCACCCTTGATATATATATATTCTTTTGAACTTTTGGCTGACAATATTTAATTAGCAAACAATAAAGCATATAGATCAGGGGTTAGTGACGGGGTGTCATACAATTCGGCGTATGACATAAAAGCCTAGGGAAAAAACCCCTGTGAAAAAAACCCTGGCTCCCCGTCTAAGTGTGAAAATACAAAAATAAGCTGAAATATATTTCAGGGACTTCTTTCTTCAAGATTGATCTTCTATTGGTGGAGACAGAGACTTCTTCAAGGTGTTCACATTGAATCTGGAAATAAAAAGACAAAAGCAGAAAAAAGAACTGAATAACAAAAATACGTATCATATTCGTTTGAAATTTATAACCCATTCCAAGAAAGAGTTGGAAACATCATGAATAGCCCTAAAACCTAAAAAGAGTTCCACTCAGTCTTCCATAATTCTTTATCACTTATGTTCATATTGAAGAACGTATTATGCCATAAAGGTTTACGTGACTTCAATCTGGGAATTCTATTTTGTGGAAAATATGAAATAATTGGGAATAAATTGGGAAAAGAATGATATTTATTCCAAGAATTCAGAGCTGCAGTCTGTCTGCGAATATGGGGAGGGACAATATTAGACAATACTGGTAACCAATGAACCGGTGTAGATCTTATGGTGCCAGTAATTATCCTCATGGATGTATTCAATTGTGCATCTATTTTTTGTGTATGTGCACTATTAAACCAAACAGAGCAACAATACTCAGCTGCAGAAAAGACTAGGGCTAGAGATGCTGTACGAAGAGTGGAAGCATCAGCACCCCAAGAGGATCCAGCTAATTTCTGAACAATATTATTCCTAGTTTTTAGTTTTAGGCTCAGATCATTTAAATGAGCCTTGTAATTGAGAGATGAATCTAATTTAACTCCTAAGTATTTTGGATAGAAATTATGTTCGATAGGAGAATCATTGAAAGTTACAGCTAATTTTCTATATTTTTCATGGTTATTCAGATGGAAACAAGATACCTCTGTTTTGTTGGGATTTGGACATAATCGCCACTCAATAAAATAATTCTTTAAAATTTCCAAATCAGATGACAGTATGTTTTCCAGAGTATGGAAATCCGAATGTTGGTAAGCAATAGCAATGTCGTCAGCATAAACAAATTTTGAGATGATGTAGTGGGCAAATCACTTAGATATAAATTGAAAAGTAAAGGAGCTAAAACTGATCCTTGAGGAAGGCCGTTTTCAATGTTTTGAAGTTGCTACTCTTATTGTCAATAAAAACACGAAACCTTCTATCAGATAACATATTTTCTAATAATCGTACCATTTTCCCACACTTCAGATGGGTATAAAGTTTGAAAATTAATCCATCTTTCCACACAGTGTCATAAGCCGAGGATAAATCGATGAAAGCAGTTCCTGTTTTCAACCTATTATTGAAGCCTGATTCTATGAAAGTTGTAAGGCTGAGAACCTGATCCGAACAATTTCTGTTTTTCCTAAAGCCTCCTGGAAATTTTGTAGAGCATTTTCTATAGAAGATTCAATTCTAAAAGGACTAGCCTTTCTAATATCTTGAAAGGAACACTCAATAAACTGATGGGTCGATAACTACTAGGATCACAAGGATTTTTTCCTCGTTTCAAAATCCCTATTACTTTAGCCTTACGAAATTCGGAAGGAAAGTTTCCTGAATTCAGAATATTGTTATAGAAAGACAATAACCAAGACAAGGCCTTTTTCCTAAATGTTTGATAAATTCTGGATAAATTCCGTCAAAACCTGCTGCCTTTCGAGATTTGGTAGATTTGATTGCAGCCCTTAATTCATCTATATTGAATGGATGTGACACATGTTCTAAAGTAGGAGCTGATCTCCTGAATATCTGTAATTTTTTCTTCATATTTCTCATTTTAGATTGGGATAAATTGACTGATTCAGATACATTAACTAGGCGGCGTGCGATTAAATTCGGATCAATTTTTGATGATGAGGAGGTAAGAGGAGTAGCTTCACCTAATTTTCTCAATATATCCCATGAACTCCTACTCGAATGTGTAAAATTCATTTTTGATACAACACTATCCCATTTCTCTTTTCGGCTTGTATTGATAGAATTCATAAGCCTTTCACATTTATCAACGGATGGTGATTTTTGATAGTCCTTGTACAGATTATCGGTTTCTTTCGACCAACCTGGAATATAATCTTTCCGGAAACCTCTTGGAACGAACTTTTTTGCTGCGGCTTTCACAACACCTAAGAATCTGTGATAGTTATCATGAGTGGGTTTAATCCATCTAATATCACTGTCTACCTTCTTAGCAAATTCAATCCAATTCGCTTGATAACTTGAAAAAAATACAAATGAAAAGAAGTGATCCCTAGCAATTGTTGATCAGTGTATAAGGGCTGAATCTAGCTGATAGTTGATTCAAGTAGCCCAACAAAACATCTTCAGGTACCTCGATCACACTTGATAAACTTGAAGCTACTCTGCTGGCTGCCTCAGTGTGGAGAAAAAATGTAAAGAAAAATAAACAGACATATTCATGGCAACGCTTCCATAGCTTCGTCATTTGCGACAAATTTTTGAGTTTTTTTGGAATTTATCTAACATTTCTACAAATGAGAAACAAATAAAATATAAAAAAGAATACACGCATACACCTTGCTAGGAATGTTATATACTATACAAGGACAAGTCTGTACTATTGAGATGAATGAATATAATTTAATGTGAGCTAATCTAAATTACATTTATTCACCTTATTCATTCAATATTTGACTTGAATATTGAAAAATCCTCTACACTAGCCGCTCTAATCTGCTCAGTAGTTGTGTGTAATGAATAAATGAATGAATAATTAGTATTCTGTGATATTACTGTTCCGTGGTGGAAACTCACCTATAACTTTGACCGCATTGTTCGCATATAAAAGGTTTGTCGAAAGAGCTGAGTGATCCGATGTGCTGTAAGGCGTTGTGTTGTTCGAGCAGCCAGATGGACGGAAAGGCTGCCATGCAGGACGAGCAACGGTACAGCTCCTCGTTGAGCAGTCCGGAATGGAGTAGGCTCATCTCCAACAGAGAAGATGTGAAGGACGGGAATGGTAGGGTGAAAGGCGTCGAAGATCTACTGCTCTGCGTACTGGACGGTTTGTCTATACAGGATGTGTTGAAGCTTACTTCAGCTGATGGTGGTGTCTCCTATAAAGAATTCGATAAAAGATTATGAATATTTCTTTTCAGAATGGGACGAGAGGCGATAAAAAAACATTTAAGATTAATTAAGGAATCTCTCAGGTTCTTAGTCAAGTTCAAAATAGAGTTGATAGGACATACTCAAATTATGTGATATAGCTCATTCAATTCGCAAAAGAAATTTCTAAAGCTATATACCACTTAAGAAGGTAAAAGAATGGTGTTAAGTGTTTTACTCATAATTGATGAACTATTTATGTTTTCAGATTCTGGAGACAGTATATGAAAAAAATAGGAAATTTACTAAAACTCCCGAAACTGTACCTCCATTCTTAACAATTGAAATTTGACGTAGAAAAGTGCCGTCGGAGCGCCATATTAACGCTGATCGAATGGCATCGCAAAAAAAATAAGTTAATTCAAAAAATTAATTAAGGATCTATATAATAGCTGAAATTTTAAGTTAGAATAAAATTCAAAATATTGAATCTCGTTGAAATATTTAACTGAGGTATATTTTACAATGAACTATACTATTGGTAATAAACAACTTTATTGGGGGTCCCTCAATCCATTGTTAGTTAAAAAACGTATTTGAATCATTTAGATTCATGAAGCCTCTTTTGAATACACATAAAAGAAGTTGATGAGATGAAAGTTTTTATACAATGTGCCCCCTTGAAACTCTACGCCGCTGAATCACAGTCGTCCTTTGGTACCTAATTCCTGGTATTTCCAACGTTGAGGGACTATATATACCCCGAACGGCACCATTCTAACCCCATTAAGCATCCAAATAGGTCTTCAGCAAGACGTAAGTTAACAACAATCATTCCTTGTTAAAAGTATAACCTGTGCCAATATACAATATTAAAACGAACAAATACAGTCCACTTATTCTACACATAAACCGATCGGAACGAAACACGAACAGTTTTAATGAATTAAATACCTACATTGAAATAATTTTTTTGTTCAACAAACTCAAAGTTTTGACTTATTTTCTTATATTCTTTGATGCTCTTCAATATTTTTATCGTTTAAAATAATGAGTTGAAATTTTGTTTCATTCGTAAATGACTACAAACTGACAAATACATAATGTTTTTCATCAATAATTATTTTTTAAATATCTATTGTTCAAAAAATGAGTTAAAAAAATTTTCCGATATCATAATTGACAGTTCACTACAAATCAACAAAGGAAAAATTATTTTTATAAAAAATTATAATATCATAAAAGATTCCCAAAGAGGGGAACTTCCAAATACCCGATATTTGGAAGTTCAATAAAACATAAAATATTTGTGAGCAATAAAAAAGTTTATAATTCTTTATCAACATATTGTAACAAAACCGAGTATGAACATTTTAATGACTGCTGCGACAACAGAGGAGTTCCGCTTCATGCGCCGACAAAGGGATTAAGATCGCGATTAAGGACCGCTCGCCATAAAGCTGTCACATAAAAACGATTAATGATGGCATATTTATGGGACATAAAAGAGGCCGCTACGATTGTTCTGGAATATGAAGCATCTTTCTGGTAACTTCTAGAAAAACAGCGCCGGATATAAATGACTGAAGCCGATTGATGGATTCATTGATGGATAGAACTTGCCGACGAGTAAACAGGTGTTCCTAGTGAAATTCTGTAGATAAATTGTGTATAGAAATTATTGATAATTGTTAGTTAAGTGTTAATATCAATAAGTTTAAAGAGGAGTTGTATTGTTTTTCTATTTCGCTGGGAAAAAACGTAACAATTGGTGTCAGGTGTGGGGTTACCAAGAAGAGTGAAAACTACTCCGAAATTAGTCTGGAAAACCCTGAATGCCGGTAACGAGATCTCAAGCTGAGAAAATGGACCAGGCCAGTATGGACTTTTTCAAGAAAGCATTTGAAGAACTGACAAATAAAATGGATTCCATTGAAAATAGAATGGAAAATAAAATGGACGACAACAGTAAGTCTCTAGAAAATAGTTTTAGAGATAAATTAGAATCTATAGAGAATAAAGTCGAGGATAGTCTAAAAACGATGACCGATAATTGCTCGAAGTTAGAGAATAAGATTGGAAATATTGAAGACCGGTTAGAAAACTTGGAGATTTTGAAGGAGGAAATAGAAGAGGATATACAAGGGAAATTGGAAGAGCAAACCGAAAGTGTGTTGAAAATTGTGGAGAATCGGTTAAACAAAATGAGCAGACAGGTAGATGAGAATAATAAAGATAGAAGTATTCCAGTAAAATACGAAAGTAGTGGAGAAGCAGGCCGAGCAAGGGTCAAACCATCAACCTTCGATGGTAAAACGGCTTGGTGCACATACCAGAGACAATTTGAAGCTGCAGCTAACGCAAATGGATGGAATAATGAGGAAAAAGCTACGGCCCTGATTGTTGCATTGAGAGGCGAGGTCTTAAATGTTTTACAGATTATTCCAACCAGTCAGCAAAATTATTACGGGGCGCTGATAAGTAAATTACAGATGAGATACTGCGACGGACATTTACAGCAAGTATATCACGCCCAGATAAAGAGCCGTATCCAGAAAAATTCAGAGACCCTGCAAGAATTTGAAGCTGACATCGCACGGTTGGTAAGGCTGGCGTATCCGACTGCACCGGACCGTTTCCTAGAACAGCTTGAAGTGCAGACGTTCGTAGACGGACTGAGAGATAGTAAGACCCAGCAAACCTTGCGGTTGGCCCGACCTAAGGCCCTGGACGATGCTCTAGCCCATGCATTAGAGTTCGAAGCAGCCAAGCAGGCTTCACATAGGGGTCAGATAAAAATCAGGCGTAACATGGATGATTCCGAGGACAGCACCGAAAATATAGAGGATATAATACGCCGAGTTCTCCAACAACAACAAAATAGAGGACCTAGATGTTGGAATTGTTGTGAAGTAGGGCATATTCGCCGCTCTTGTAAGAAGCCTGCTAAGCCAAAACAACAGAAACAGGGAAAACGGGTTGGTGAAAGGGGGCATAAGCCGACCCGCCTAAACAATGCCCCGGAAGTTACCATCCAGACCATCTTGGAGTCCAGCAGTATAAATGTCGACGGTAAGATCGATGGGCGGTCGACTAAAAGGTTGGTCGACTAAGCACTTTAGTGCTTCCGAGCACTGTGCTCGCGAGCACTTTTCAAAGGCTAGTGCTTAGTGCTTGTTTTTCGGAGCACTCTCGCGAAAATCTTAGTGCTTAGTAATCCGCTAAGCACTAAGCCTTTCCGAATTCTTGAAGTTGGGTCAATATAAGCAGGTACGGTATTTGATTTTTTTATGTGCGCAAAGATAATATGATCGTTTTGAATTAATATTCAGTATTTCTTCAGTCACCATTGATTTGACTTTATGGTTATGAAGGCCAGAAAATTTTTTGTTTTTGCGCGCTTGTTACTAGTGGAACAGGCGGGCTATCGTTCTGTCCAAATGTCTGTAATTTCCGAATATCGAGCCGAAAATGGTTTCAATCCATTGGGTTCGACTTCTTGATGAGAAGCCTTGGTCAAATTTAAGTAGGTCAGGCTGGCCCGCCCTCTGATCGTATACTCTCTATCTTCCGAAGGAGATGACCTAGAATTTTCATTTTTCAGAATAGGTTGATCGTTCAAATATCTCGGTCAAGTTCATTATTGGGCCAAATCCATCGTTAGTTATTAGCATTCAAAATTTGATTTTCGCCTAGAATATTCATCTGATCAATTTATAATTTAGAAGGTGTTTTAATGATGTTTAATTAAATGGTTTTCCAAATTTCGAGATAATCGCCACTCTAGAAAATTTATTAAAAATTCCCAGAAAAATCTTATTAATTAATTCACTATGTGTAAATTCTGATACTGATAAATAAATGGGAATATATTAAATTGAATTCAATTTACACCATTTAATGAAACTTTGCTTATAAAAAAATCTTTACAGGACGAATTCTACAAGTCTGGCGTTTACAAACCCAATAGATTGAGACCATTTTCGGCTCGATATTCGAAAAATTACACACATTTCAAGCTATAGCTCACTGTTCCACTAGGGAAAAGCTCGCAAATTACTTCGAATTCTTCTCGAGATTATACGCCACGATTATAAAATTTCAAGATATGTGGGATATAAACAACCTTCATATATGTTCAAATTTTTGTTTAGTTATGACGAATATCTAATAAGATAATGAGTATTGAAAAAACCGTTTTTGGAAATTAAAAAAAAAATTTTTTTCTAGAAGATTCCCTGGAAATAAGACACACTTATTTCTTTCAACGTTATCCAAACATTTTAAGAGTTCGAAATTGATCGAATGGATATTCTAGAAATTATTGCGAAAACCAAATTCCCGATGCTCATAACTGCTGAACTACCCGACGGATTTGGCCCAATTACGAACTTGATCGAGATATTTGAAATATTTTGACAATCAACATATTGTGTAAATATGAAAACTTAAGGTCATCTCCTTCGGAAGATAGAGAGTAAACGGCTGGCCGGCCGGCAGAGTATTCAAGTTTGAGCACGGCTTCTTTAACAGGAAGTCGAACCCAATCCTCAATTGAGACCATTTTCAAAAATTCAAGCGTTTTGGCTAAACCATAGCATGCTGGTCCACTTGGAATAAGTGCAAAAAGAATCATTGTCTCAATACTAAACATTCAAATTTTTCCAAATTTTTTCCAAAAACGACTACCAAATAGGCCCTCCCGTGAATCGCCCTGTCTATGCTTGATAAGGAAAATATAAATATATACACCTAATTTTTTCAGTACCTTTTGGCACGCTTATTCCGAGTGGAACAGCGTGCTATCGTTTTGCCCAAAGGTCTGTAATTTTCGAATATCGAGCCGAAAATGGCCTCAATCGATTGGGTTTGACTTCCTGATGAAGAATTCGTGGTCAAACTTGAGTATGTCCGGCCCGCCGGACTTCCGGCCGTATACTCTCTATCTTCCGAAGGAAGGGACCTAGAGTTTTCATTTTTTCAGAATAGGTCGAGTGTCCAAATATCTCGGTCAAGTTCGTTATTGGGCCAAATCCATCGAATAGTTTAGCAGTTAATAACATTAATTTCTTGAATATTCATCCTATATATTCGTAACTTAGAGAATGTCTAGATAGCGTTAAAAAGGAAGGAGTGTGCAAAATTTCGAGAAAATCGTCACGAGAGAAAATTTTTTAAAATTCCCAAAATGTTTTTTTTCAATACACGATATCTCATAAGTAATTCTTCAGATCACAACAATTTAGGGCATTCATGCAGGGTATAGGTACCTAAAATATTTTAAAATTTCATCATCATAGCGTACAATCTCCAGAAGATATAAGAGTTTTTCTGAAAATGAAGTCACAGATTATATTTCTATCTATGAATTCACATCACATCAACTATAAATCTCTATGAGGGTGGTTATAATTTTATGACAAGTTGTCATAATGAGTGAATATTCAGCTGAAAATGAAACTAATTCTGTGGGTTCATTTTATGACAAACATGTCTAAAATACTGGTGTGTGCAGTTGTCATATTTTGAATGGAAATGTCATTATGAATTTTGCGACAAGAGGACTATTTTTTCCCAAATGTCTGTAATTTCTGAATATCGAGCTGAAAATGATCGCCATCGGTTGGATTTGACTCGTGATGAAGAAACGGTGGTCCAATTTGAAAATGTTTGGCTGAATATTCTCTATCTTCCGAAAGAGATGAGATAGAGATTCCATATTAATAGAATTAGTTTATTATCCAAATATAAGTCGCGTTAGTTATTGGGCCAGACCTGTCCGATAGCTCAGCAATTATGAATCTGAAATTCGGTTATAATTGATGACACTCAACTACAACAACTTATATATGGTATAGAAATGTGGAAAGAATGCCAGATCGAAGAATTTGCTGATCTGTAAGTTCACTCAACTTCCATTTAAGATATATGTTTATTGATTCTTTCACACTCATTGTGCTGACTGATTTTGAATCGCACTCTTTTTAAGTCTGAGAAAAGACTTTAGAACAAGCGCGTAAAAGCTCCTGATCTCACGTCAGTGCTTTCCACATTTTTTCAGTAATGTGTTCTCGCTTATAAAATAATTGGTCCTCGATTATTAATTCAACTTTATGCATTGATTAGGAACAGCCATTCAGATTCAGATCGACGAATAAGATTAACTAGTACCAGAATGTAAATTGAATGCATGCGTTTCACAAAACAAATAAAATGGCTTTTGAGTTTTTCCCAGTCTCGAAATCATAATTTTAGATATGTCGATGAAGCTAAAGAGTTCTCATTTCAATCAAACAACATTACATAAAATAGTTCCCACTAAAGTGCTTAGTGCTTAGTGCTCGAAATATTCAATTACTTTTGCAAAAGTGCTCGGTAATCCGGAGCCTTCTGTCGAAAGCGGTGCTTAGAACTCGAGACTCAGAAGCCTTTTTTCGAGTGCTTAGGGCTTAGTGCTCGAAGCACTTTTTCGGTGCTTAGCACAGCTCTGTGGTCGACACAGGTGCAACCTGTACTATTGCAAGACCCTATACAGGGTGTCTACTGTAATAGGTGCCAAACTTCAGTAGGTGACAGTACAAGTCATTTGCAAAAAAAATGTCCTATAACACAAAAGTTGATCGTTATCGAGTTTTTCAACACTTCTTGGTTTTTCGGAAATGTTTGCTTTCCCTTTAAAAACAAGAATATCTCTGTTATTCTTACAGCTACATCAAATCTGACCATATCATCGCAAAGGGCAGTAAATATGCCATAAAAAGGTAGTTCTAATGTTAAAAAAATGTTTTATACCGGGTGTTGTAAAGGGTAAATATAAAATTGAAAAGAGTGCAATCTTAGTGGTATTTTCTTGTTAGCTGTACCATTGAAAATTGGTGAATAAGTAGTTGTTTTTTTTTCTAGGAAAAACTAGTACATGTAATAGACTTTTAAACGGTATATCAACTTTTCACTTAACTTTTTGTTTTTCCAATAATATTACGGTTTTAAGTCAGAAAAACATAAAAATCAGAAACGCAAATTTCATGATAATTCATTTTAAAACATTGTAGTTTTAAAACCGTTATAAATATTATTAATAGTAACATAAAAACAGCAAAGTTGAAACAAAAGTTTGAGGAGGAGGCGGGTTGGAGCGTGTGTTGGTGCGTATCTGGCGGACCCGCAGGGGCCGCCGGGAATGAATGTCTTGAATGAAAATGAACAATATGGCGGAATTTAATCTCAAGCTAAGCAAACTTGACATTTGCACGGGTTCGAGAATATGCAAATTAACTTAAATTTGACAAGATCTGTCATTAAGTTAACTCAAGAAAGAGATCATTTACTTTAACGAATCAATACGACTTATACGCATCTACAAAAAAAAGAATATGCCTGTTTTCTCAAATATTGAATATCGGGATATGCTGTTTATTTACGGGTTTGCTAACGGAAATTCGCGAGCAGCAGTGCGGGAGTACGCGTTACGTTTCCCCAATAGACAACAGCCTAGCAGAAAGGCATTTGTAGAAGTTTTTAGGAGCTCTGGTGAAACTGGATCGTTTCGAGGTTTACGAAATAGAGAAGGTGGTACTCAGCACTGGAGGCAAGCACCAGCAATACTTCGCACTATTAGAGAAGATCCCACTACAAGTACTCGGCGTGTTGGTGCCACATTAGGACTTCACCATTCCACAGTACACAGAGTTTTGAAACAAAATAATTTAAATAAAGTCCAGAATTTGTTACCTGTGGATGATGAGGTCAGATTAGAATTCTGTAGGTGGTACCTAAATAAGTTGGAAGAGTGGGGATGTGATCAAATTTTATGGACAGATGAGTCAACATTCACTAAAAGTGGATTAATAAATTTACGAAATTCCCATATATGGGAAACGGAAAATCCACATGCGACTGTTATATCTCATTAGCAGCATGAATTAAGAGTCAATGTTTGGTTGGGATTGATGAGAGGGCGGCTATTCGGGCCGGTAAAACTTCCCGATCGCCTCAAGTCCAATGAGTTCACAAATTTACTAAATGATAACGTAGTTGACATTGTTGAAGATATTTCCATAGCGGATAGATATGAACTTTATTTTCAAATGGACGGATGCCCTGCCCATAATGATCGAATTGTAAGGGACTGGATGAATCAACGCTTTGGGGAGAAATGGATTGGAAGATATGGTCCTGTGAGATGGTCACCTAGAAGCCCCGTTCTTACCCCATTAGACTTTTATGTTTGGGGCACTTTGAAAGAAAATGTGTATAAAAATCGCATTAATGATCGAGAAGAACTAATCAACAGAATTCAGGAATGTTGTGATGCAATGCGTCGAAAACGTAATGAACTTCGAAAGGTTGTGTATTCTGTGCGAAAAAGATGTATAAAATGCATTGAGCAAAGGGGTAGGCAATTTGAACAGTTTTTATAGTTTTCAATGCGGTTTTGCAATAACATTGAATTTTATGTTCATTCAGTTTCATTCAAAGTTTATTTAATGTTTTTATGTTACTATTGATAATATTTATGACTGTTTTAAACCTACAATGTTCTGAAATAAATTATTATAAAATTTGCGTTTCTGAATTCTATGTTTTTTTAACTTAAAACAGTGATATTGTTGGAAAAACTAAAAGATAAGAGAAAAGTTGATATACCGTTTAAAAGTCTATTACATGTACTAGTTTTTCCTAGAAAAAAAACAACTGTTTATTCACCAATTTTCAATGGTAGAGCTATCAAGAAAATACCACTGAGTTTGCACTCTTTTCAATTTTTACATTTACCCTTTTACAACACCCGGTATAAAACAATTTTTTAACATTAGCAAGTACCTTTTACATAGTACCTTTACTGCCCTTTGCAATGATATGGTCAGACTTGATGTAGCTGTAAGAATAACAGAGATATTTTTGTTTTTTAAAGGGAAAGCAAATATTTCCGAAAAACCAAGAAGTGTTGAATAACTCGATAACCATCAACTTTTCGAAAAAGTGTTATAGGACATTTTTGTTGCAAATGACTTGTACTATCACCTACTGAAGTTTGGCACCTATTACAGTAGACACCCTGTATAGTGAGAGGCAAGACATTACCGACTATAACACGATTACGCACCGCCCCTGGGGAGAGTGTACCAACGCAATGTAGAAAGCTGGAGGACAAGGAATGTTGCCGAAGAACCACTATAACTGATGAGAATTGGTTGCCAGATCACCTGAGACAAGACCAAGAGAACGACCCAGAGCTGAAACTGATTTTATGATGGAAAGTGGATGGTCGTAGGCCTGGATGGGGAGAACTGTGTCAGATGAATCCAAGGGTCAAATCATATTGGGCACAATGGGACTCCCTCCTAATAGAGGATGGTTTGCTATAGAGGACCCTTGAGAATGAAGAAGGTACCGGATCCAGAAACCAAGTTGTAGTCCCTAGGAGTAGAACACAAGATGTATTGCAGAAGTTACATGATGGGACCTCCGGCGGCCATTTCGGCATCAAGAAGACCCTGGAAAAGGTTCGAGAGCGTTTCTACTGGGTTAATTGCAAGGAGGACGTCAAGGAATGGTGCAGAAAATGTGGACTGTGTGCTTCGGTGAATGGCCCAAGAGGAAGTCGTAGAGCCCCAATGAAGCAGTATAACGTTGGTTGCCCAAAGGAACGCGTAGCAATAGATATAGCCGGTCCGTTTCCAGAAACTGACGATGGAAACAAGTACATCCTTGTTGCTATGGACTACTTCTCCAAATGGGTGGAGGCTTACGCCATTCCGAATCAAGAAGCCGCAACAGTTGCTGATGTCTTGGTCAAGGAGATGTTCTGCAGATTCGGCATGCCTATGGAGCTTCATTCGGATCAGGGACGAAACTTCGAGTCTAGCTTGTTCCAGACCCTATGCGAGTTGCTAGAGATCAAGAAGACCAGAACAACTGCTCTCCACCAACAGTCAGACGGCATGGTCGAGAGAATGAATAGGACTGTGGGAAAATACTTGGCCAAGGTTGTCTCCGACCACCAGTGAGATTGGGATAGGTTTCTGCATCTATTCACCATAGCCTATAGATCATCCGTGCAGGAATCGACAGGGGAAACCCCAGCATGCATCATGTTCGGTCGAGAGATGAGACCCCTTGTGACCTGGAGTTTGGGTGTAAGTCTGGAACGGATATTGCGGGTGAGGATTACGTGAGCAGTCTGAACGGAAGATTGCATTACATCCATGAGAAGGTCCGGAAAAACCTGCAAACTGCAGAAGGTGGAAACGAGGTGTGAGATTTGGTATGGTTGTTCAGCCCCCACAGGAGAAGAGGGCTATCCCCAAAGTTACAGAAGGATTATGAAGGACCATATAAGGTTGTGCAGAGGATCAACGACGTAGTCTATCGTATCCAAAAATTGCCAAGAGGAAAGAAACGTGTAGTCCATGTGAATCGCCTGGCAAGGTATGAGGCCGATCATAACGCTCTGGACGAGACGGGAGTGGGAAGGACTACAACTCAAACCCCAGATCAAGAAGACTTGAGCTTTAATGAGTTCATGGCAAATTATAGAGAAACCGGAAAAACGAGGTTCGGGATCACAACCGAGGAGCAACAAGATCTGTTTGCGGTACCGGTAGACTACTCATTCGCGCACTGTGTAGCTGAAGATCTCAACATGTCCAAAGGGATAGCTCTACTCTTCAAGAAGACATTTGGTCGTGTAACAGACCTCATGGGACAACAACCTTTCCATAGCCGAATCCTGAAGTTGACCGATGGACCTCGTTACCTCTTCTATATGGTAACCAAGGAAAAATCTTATGGAAAGCCAACCTACCAAGCCATGTGGAGTACCTTGATGAAACTTAGAGACGAGCTGGCTAGAGTAGATGTGAACAAGCTTGCAACTCCCAAGCTGGGTTGTGGACTGATTCGTCTGAACTGGAGAGTAGTTCGTAACATGCTGGAGGTAGTTTTCCAGAATACCGATGTCCGAATACGGGTTTGTAGTTTCAACCCGAAAGGCGGTCCCATAAAGAAAACGGTATCCTGCTATTTTGATCAACAGGGATCTGCAGAAATGGGAGCGCTTGCAGATTCATTCATGAAGGAAAAGTTCGGGGACCGAACATTTTTTTAAGGAGGGAGCAATGTAACAAAACCGAGTATGAACATTTTAATGAATGCTGCGACAACAGAGGAGTTCCGCTTCATGCGTCGACGAAGGGATTAGGATCGCGATAAAGGGACCGCTCGCCATAAAGCTGTCACATAAAAAACGATTAATGATGGCATATTTATGGGACATAAAAGAGGCAGCTATGATTGTTCTGGAATGTGAAGCATCTTTCTGGTAACTTCTAGAAAAACAGCGCCGGATATAAATGACTGAAGCCGATTCATGGATTCATTGATGGATAGAACTTGCCAACGAGTAAACAGGTGTTCCTAGTGAAATTCTATAGATAAATTGTGTATACAAATTATTGATAATTGTTAGTTAAGTGTCAATATAAATTAGTTTAAAGAGGACTTGTATTGTTTTTCTATTTTGCTGGGAAAAAGCGTAACAATATGAATTGAAGAATGAAAAAATGGCGGACGCAACGAACCCCTCCCCACAAATACCCGATACCCTTTCTGAACACCCTGTAATAATAAAAAGTTGTCTTAGAAAATGTTCTTTTTAATTTCTCTATCGACAGTTATGAAAATTACAAGAACTTTCTTGTGCAACAAACTACCGGAAAGAATATCTTTCGGTTAAAAAAAATGAAGCCCACATTTTTGTCGGTATTTGATGCGAAGGTATCAGGTGGCTGACGAAAAATTCTTGATGATGTAACTTCAGTAGAATTATTATTTGGGCAATAGCCATCATTTCTTATTGCGCTTCCTTCCAACGTTTCAACATACATCTTCAGTGGTTTTCAAGGCAAAAATTAGCTTTGGAAACGGCAGAGAAAATCTGAAAAATTTTCAATTTTTTTTTCAATTTCCTTATATCATAGCTATGTTTCACAGCACCCACAATGATTTCATAGTCTTCAGCATTCGTTTTATTTTATATCACATCTAAGATTTTCACAGGTTTCAAATAATCTTACTTTGTTGAATCGATGATTATTGAGTCTTTTCCTATTCAATGTAGAACTTCTAGTTGTTTACGAGAAAATTTTGATGATGTAACTCGTGAAGGATTATTATTTGGGCAATAACCATCATCACTAATAGTTATTCATTCCAACACACAACTTCTGTCGTTTTGAACCCAAAAAATCAGCTTTTGAAAAAGCCGGCGAGATCAGAAAGTTTTCAGTTTCAAATTGATTGTGTAATTTGGATTTGAATATATCAGGTATTAAAACAGAAAACAAAAGAGAGAGACCATACTCTTCGTTTTTGTTTTGTCTCACTACATTGATTTGCGTGATGTATAGATACCTCTATCAATTATTCCCATAGATATTATTATTTTTGACTTTTCAATGGTTGACACCACATTATAAGAAAATGGGCATGGTTAGATTTAGGTCAGAGTTCTCCTGGCTTCCGCCGATGCACATGTATTGGGTCTTCTGGATGTTGATTTCTAGCTCCCATTTGGCGTACTCCTCTACTAGCTTGCGTGTTATGTAGTTCAAGTCTTCGATGTCTTGAGCTATTACAATCTGATCATCCGCAAACGAAAGAGTGTAAAGTGTTGTTTCTTCATCTAATGGAGTACCCATGTTGTGACATTTGTTCTTCCAACCTTTCAGAACTCGTTCCAAGTATATCTTGAAAAGTGAAGGGGACAAACAACATCCCTGCTTCAATCCTTTGGTCACTCTGAACCCCTTAGTGAGTCTATTTCCAACTTTAACTTTCGCTCCGTAATTCTCATACAACGATTTGACAGCTTTGATTATTTTCACGTTGATGTTACTTTCTGGCAATGTCTCCCAAAGTTTGGTCATGAGGACACTATCATATGCTTTTTTAAGGTCGATAAAGAGCAAATGTATTCTTGGTTGAACGATAGTTTCTTCTCAATAAACTGGGTGACCGTGAAGAGATGGTCAATCGTTGATCTTCCCACTCTGAAACCAGCCTGTTCTTCAGCTTCCATTTCACCATATTCTCTCTCTAACCGCATTTTAAGGATTTTTCCATAGACCCTGCTCAAGGTATTCGAGACGCAGGTACTACGATAATTATCACATGTACTCTTCTCCCCTTTCTTGTGAATTTTTGTTATATAAGATGTTTTCCATTCAGTAGACACCGTTGACTCACTTATACATCTCTGAAAGAGATTTCCAAGCCTCTCAAACAGCTTATCTGATCCATACTTTATCAGTTCAGCAGGGATGTTACCAGGTCCAGGGGATCTACCCTTTTTCAATGCTCGACTTACATCTATAATCTCATTTATATCTATTGTTATGGGAGTTCCTTCAGTTGTTATAATTATATTTGTGTCCTCTGTAGTTCTGAAGGCTGCTCGATTTTCTTTGAGCATACCTGCGAAGTGCTGATTCCATTCTTCAGGTGTTAAAGATGAAATTTTATCTTTATTGGTGTCGTTTCTCATTTTCTTCAGTAGTCTCCAGCTTTCTGTACTCCTTTCTCCACCCAGATACAAATTCAGCCTGAGGCATGTATTTTCTCATTTTTCATTTTCTTTTTGTGTTATCATGTTTCTTACCTTTCTCTGAGCCGTTTTGTATGATCGCAAGCACTCCCTGAATTCAGGGAGATATCTTGAGACATCTAAAATTAAATGATGAGCTACTACACCTCAAACAAACATTAGTCTCGCTGCCGCTACTTGCCAATGTTCCAAAGTGTAAAAAAGTAGATTTGGAATTTCACGAGAGAATATAATTACTCTAAAAATATTCAAAATCATACAAGTTTTAGGAAGAGGGAATGATGAGTCAACCGTACATGTGGTTCCTGCAGCATGAAAATACATTGGTTGCGTTCATAAACTTACTCCGAGAAAACTCAAACTACTCCGAGCGTTCACAATCTTACTCTATGACACTTGAAGCTAGCTCTGTGATCGTTCATAAATGTCATTGTTTTAATAGATCTTTCGGATGATTTCTTTAACAGACAACGGGCAACTTAAAAAAACGCCCAAAACTGATGCATGAATGGAATTTGTTCTTAGCAATATGGACACACCAATAAGACAATCAAAATGCGACTGGACAGATTGTGCTACAAAAAACTTCTTCTCTCTTCAAATTTTTTTATGCCACAAATGAACCTCAGCAAGAACGTTGCATTCTCTGAATCCTTATCTTATCAACAACCCGTAAGCATGGACCGTTAACTCCATCACAATAGTTGAAATAGCTCAAAACCAATGAGTCCGTGAGAAAAATTTAGTATTTTGGTGGAGTTGACGTCTACAACCTTATAACTTTTTCAGTCCTGAATAAGTTCGCTGAACACATCAGCTCTGATAACGAGAACCTTTGTTTTAGACGGATTCAAGGAAATCTAATTATCACTCGAATTCATTGTCAACCGATCAACATCTGCATTGACCATACTAGTTGCCCGGTGCAACGATGATGACGTACTCAAAGTCCACACAGTACTGGAGACCATTAGAGATGAAAGATGTGTAAATGCAGAATCAAATTGGAGCAAGAACTGAGCCCTGTGAAACTCCACTCATGATCTATCCCATCTCCGATCTACTTGTCAATGTCTTCACATACTGATTCCTATTACCTCTTTATAAGTTCCACAGCCCTATCGGATAATCCTATATGCCTCAGTATTGCAGACAACAGTTGAGGATTAACTCTTTCAAAAGCCTTGGAAAAATACAAAAGCAATAAAACACAATCCTTATCAGTGTCAACCTTTCGAAAATGGTATCCACAATATCAAGCAGAGCAGCACAGCAACCAACACTTTTGCGAAAGCCTCACTGGCGTGCCGACAAAATGTTCAGTTTATCCAAATGAGATCTTATTCGGATTGCTGAGATTTTTTCCAGTACCTTCGTGCAATGAGACAAAATAGAAATAGGGTGGATGTAATTGAAACTTGCAGGATTTCTTCGTTATCGGAAGTCCTTGGATAATTACAGAAATCAGAGAATTCAGAATTTATTATACAACTATGGAAAATGTCAACCAGATGCCTGAGTATATGTGGGCAGAATCGCAAAAGCATTTCAAGGTTTGAACTGTCAGGTCGGATTGAAACAGAATTAATTGTCTTAATAATTCCGTATACTTAATTTTCATCTGTTACGCTAAAATGAAATCTTTCTCTAGAGGAGGAAAACTACATGATCAATAAATCATTACATTATAGACCTGGTTGGCACTCAAGGTTTGAGAAAATTTGAGAAAATATGGTTCAAATCTTGTGGTATATCCAAAGTACGGATTGTCAGTGCAATAGCTTTGACATGTATACCCAGTTTTCTTGTCTTGATCATAAGATCCTACTAACACCCCCGCTGACATCAACTGAATATATGTACTTCTCTTTTATTTAGAGTTGCAGTGGTCTCATTACGAATAGTCATGTAATATTCCCCGTTCGAAGTTGTTCTGTTCTGCTGAAATTTATTGAGAGCAGCATTCTTCAGCAAAATCAATTTCCGTATGGTGGAAGTAAACCAAAGTTTATATTTTTTCCTACATTATATAGTCTTTAGCGGAGCCAACTCATCGTAAAGACCAATCATCAACTGCGTTAAATAAGCAACCTTGTCTTCAACATCAGAAATGTATAAAAAATCATCGAAAAGAGTAAGTGATAAATATTGCGTGAGAGTTCTTTATTCTAATCGTAAACTTCTTGACTTGAATACTTTAACACGCACACTACTCCGCACACCACTTAGGCATATCGTCATCGATCACAAGTAGAAGGCACACACAGTGTCGCTTAACTTGATTGAAGATGACGGCCAAACGAACCCACAGAACTTACCTCAGACCGGAGAGCACATTGAAACTATATACACCTTCATGCGCCCTCTAGCGGCCAAGCGTCTGCGATTCTTTCCAAACCAGTTTCTCAAGACACGTTTAAACGTTTTATTCTTTTCTCTTAAGTACACTTTACCTTTAGTTATGGCACTTTCGATGTACTTTGGAGGTTGAATTTCACCCAATAAGCGATTTATCGCATTTATAAGACCAGGTGTATGAATAGGCTGATGTCATAAGACAAAGATAATTTAATGTATCTGAGCCGGCTAATTGAAACTTTGTCGAAAAACATTTGGTTGTAGTACGTGTCGTCATCGATCACATGTAGTAGGCAGACTATACTTTCGGAATTATTATTCCTCATCAGTGTCGCTTAACCTGATTGATGATGTCGGCCAAACTATTCTTACACATAGTCTTATAAATGCGATAAATCGTTCATTGCAATAAATCACAATATATAGTTAGCAAACAATAAAGCATATAGATCAGGGAAGAGTGACGGGGTGTAATTCAATTCGGCGTATGGCAAAAGCCTAGGGAAAAAACCCCAGTAAAAAAAAACCCTGTCTCCCCGCCTAAGTGTGAAAGTACAAAGATAAGCTGACATATATTTGACGGACTTTCTTTAAGAGTAGTCTTCTATTGATGGAGACAGAGACTTTTTCAAGTTGCCCACATCAAATCTAGAGATAAAAACACAAAAGCAGAAAAAAGAACTGAATAACAAAAAAACGTATCATATTCGTTGGAATTTTATGACCCATTCCATGACAGAATCGAAAACATCATGAATAGCCCTGAAACCATCGAGAAATTTATATATGGGACAACTATTGATGAGATGAGGTATTGGTTCTTCTGCTTCTCCACATTCACAACTTGCGCTTGGAACTGAGTTCCATCTGAATAGCACATGCTTTTGGTACGACCATGGCCTATTCTCGAACGATTGAGAACTGTCCAAATTTTTCATGGAAGATCAAAACCAGGAATTTTTTTAAAAGGATCAGAAACGAGATACCTGTATAACATTTCGTAAGAGTTCCACTCAGTCTTCCATATTCTTTATCTCTTATGTTCATATTGAAGAATGTATTATACCAGAATGGTTTACGTGACTTCAATCTTAGAATTGTATCTTGTGAAATGTATGAAATAATTGGAAATAAATTAGGAATAGAATGATATTTGCTCCAAGAATTCAGAGCTGGAGTTTGTCTGCGACAAGAGACAATGTAAGACAAAACTGGTAACCAATGAACCGGTGTAGATCTTATGGTTTCAGTAATTTTTCTCATGGATATATTCAATTGTCCATCGATTTTTTGTGTATGTGCACTATGAAACCAAACAGAGCATCAATACTCAGCTGCAGAAAAGACTGGGCTAGAGATGGTGTGCGAAGAGTTTAATGAATTGAACCTATATTTACTCTCACTATCCCTCTGAATCAAGATGACATCCAACATAGTGGCAGATATTTTCGTCTCAGGAGTTGGACGGTCTACAGTTTGTTTTAACTCAAAAAGTGAAAAGACCTCCCGAAATCTTATAGTGTTGGACTTAGAAAATGAATATTTACATCACCACCACAAACGAGCTTATAGCATTCTCCAATAAGAGAAGCGAAGGCTTCCTCAAACGAATCCTAGAATTTCGAAAACCTTCTTTCGGAGGTCTATAGAAAGCCACAAAAATATACACCTTTTTATCGAATTCAAATTAAACCCAAATCTGTTCCAAATGCGCAGACGTTTCACCAAGTGAAATCTCGAAACGTAACCTATCCGATACATAAAAGAGCACACCGCCACCAATAGATACGCTATCCATCCTGACGTAATTATAGCCATCAATAACAATCAACGAAGTGGGGATGTGGGCACTCAACCACGTCTCCGACATACCAACAATATCGAAATTATTTTGCTGTAATACATGTTTGAAATCCGCCAAGTACGGAATCACCGATTTTATATTGAAAAATGAAGAAGAAAACTTACCCAACTTCATTTAGGTGTGCACATTCATTACTCAATACATCACATCTAAATCAAGTTACATGCCACTCAAAAGCATCGTACGGTATCGAAATAAACAATAAAATGAAATAACTTCCTCAAGACCCTGATAATATTACAACACTGAAGAAAAGTTCCCAAATACGTACATTGTCACCCTCGCAGTTGAATTCATTTTCCTTTTGGCGATTAGTTGAAAGTTTTATGAAAAGTATGTAAATTTTTTCGTTTTCCCATCAAGCTTTTCCAGAATTTGTTCTTTCAACTAAACACCGAATAAAATCGCTATATATGTTTGAAATGAAACATTATGAAAATTAGATGAAATCAATGAGTTCACTTCACAAGTTGTCACTGATTTAAGAATTGCATTTCATTTCGAATCGATGGCAGGAATACATAAGAAATTTTTTTTATAGTTTATATCTTTTATTTCAGTATATTCAATCTAATAGCCAAAATAACAACACTCAACAACCAACAACACAACAACCATAAACACTACAACCTAGAGAGGACACTTTCATTGTGAGAGAAGCAGATGCAGACGGAAACTGCTTATTCAGAGCTGTAAGCCTACACAAGAAGCTGTAAGCTATATCAGAAGTCACTGGGAAAATCTGAAATATCATATCATGCTTGAAGACCCATCCCTAAAAAATCAAAGAACATATTGCTACAATATGAGACAAGATAGAACATATAGAACAAATGTAGAAATCCTAGCATTGTCTGAATCTCGTAAACTAAATTTTTATATCTGCATAACAGGAAATATATTCAAAAACAAAATTTCTCTCGATCAATCTTCTGTTGAGCGGTAGTCTTGAAAGTGGACACTTCGACCTATTTGATCCACTCGAGGAAGAACAATCAGAAAGTAGAAAAGAATCAATCAATCAACTGAAATAATCACTGAGCCACAGATCAAACAAGAGGAAGCAACCAAAGGTAGGCAGAAACCAAGAAACGAAAGAAGTAATAGAAACACAAGTTATCATCAAAGACCACTATACTCAAGGCCATCAACCTGAAGCACAAAAACAATCAAACCTCAAAGGAGCAGAAAACCAGGAGATAAAGGAGAAAAGAATAAAAAAACAGCAAATAAATAACAAAAGTCTGGAAGTTCACTACCAACAACTTAAACAAGAAAGAATAAAATGGACGAGAGAAGAATACAAGGAAATAATATGGTGCCATATGAAGACCCTAGAAACGACAGGAACAACGAATAACACACACACATATAACATGTGGAAAAATAGAAACCCGAACTCAAAACATAACATGACCTCCAACACCTTAGCAACTCAAAGACGTTTTATTCTCAATAACAATAAGTTAACAAATGATGAAATTGACCTCATCAAAGAATCTGTACAAACACCTAAGGCAAACCAAATAATACATGATTGTGAACTGCAAATGGAAGATGAAGCAAGCATACCAAACAAAACCTGCAAATGTGATGGTCCAAAAGAAAGTGAAGGAACAAATGACACCATGTCAGTGAGAAATTATTTCATACGGTTCAATAATTTCACTTATATTTTCACAAATCGCTCTTGAACAACTTGGCATTTTGAAGTAGACACTGAGCTCAACACCACGCGCGCTCTAGAAAGCAACTAATAGCCTCTATACCCTTCTCTGCTTCTCTCTATTCTAATGCTTTTTGATAAACTATATTTTAAGTTTTACGTTCTGGCGCGTTAATAAATAATATTGATGGTTTTTCGACATGGGAATAGGCGACATATAATTGGCCATGTGAAAAACATGGATTTTCTAGGTTGATGCCACATACACTTAGCGACTGCCCTTGCGTTTTATTTATGGACATTGCAAATGCAAGCTGCACTGGAAACTGTAAACGTTTAAAGCTGAATGGAATATCGTTCGATATCATAGGGATTAAAACATCTTCGCCTTTGTACTTCCCTTTCAAAATTGTTGCTTCGATGACGTTGTTCAATAATTTCTTCACCGTAAGCCGGATGCCATTACACAGACGTGGCTGGTTTATGTTCCGGAACATAATAATTACAGATCCGATTTTTAATTGCAGATTATGAGGTGGTAAGCCGGGCAATTCCAGCGAATTTAAAAATTCTGTCGTGAATGATAAAAATTTCTTGGCCCATGTGGGGATCGAACCCGCGACCTCTGCGTTATTTGCACGACCGTCTAACCAACTGATCTAATGGGCCATTTGATCTACAGTTAATCTCAAGTTTATGAAAGTAATAATGATTAAACAATTAAAATGTATATATTTTCAATTTTCCGAGAGATTTTCTTGATATTTTTTCCGAAAAAACCATGTACAGCGTATTAGAAAGCCACAAAAAAAACCCAGCCAAATCGGTCAAGCCGTTTTCATGTTATGCCGTGACAACGAAAAACGGGTTTCATTTTTATATATAAAGATAGGCGAAAACAATTTTTTGGCAGATGTACAAAAGGGTTGCAAGAGAGATCATCAAGGATGCAAGGAACAGCTTATCATAAATTCGTTCATCTCACAAGCAAAAGCGATACATTTACACTTCCTTTATAGATTATAAAATTACATACATAAGCAAAAAACTACAAAAAAAATAAATGACAAATTCAAGAAATGGATACCTAAATAACTTGGTGAGGACTCATATTTAGCTGTGTGATGCCGGGGAAATATAATGACATATATAAGGAGTTTGGACTTGGGAACAGTAGGAGGTTAAACGTGGAGGGGGAAAGGTTATCGACGGAGATGCAGTGCTGCCAAATAGTGACATTACACAGGCAATGGAGAGAGGCGAGACTTACAAGTACCTAGAATTCCAGCAAGCCAGGCCTCTAGACCAGAAACAAATCAAAACAAGAGTAGAGCAGCAGTATGCAACGCGAGTAAAGGCACTACTGAAGTCAGAGCTAGACGCCGGTAATCTTGTTCAAGCGATAAACACCTACGCTACACCTGTTCTGACATACTCCATCGGTATACTGAAGTGGACCACTACGAAACTAGAGGCTATACAACGACTAACCAGGACTCTGATGACAAAGAATCTGACCTACCATCCAAAGTCGTCGGTCATTAGAACGACTTTACCACGAAAACAAGGTGGAAGAAGGCTTTCTGATATCAGCAATCTCCACTCGCGACAAATCCTGAGATTGAGAGTTTTTTTCAAAACCAAGGCTGCAACATCTAATCTCCATGAAATAACCAGCAAAGCAGATAAAAACTACTCTCCACTTAAGTTGACGTTGCAAGAAGCAAATTTCTAGATAATTTCAGACATCGAGAAACAAGAAATGTGGGCCTAGAAGGAACTCCATGGCAGACATCACAATGACCTCCATCAACCTCATATTGATCAAGATGCCTCCAACAAATGGCTTTTTCCTGAGACTGAAGCATTTATCATGGCCATCCAAGATCAACTCATCAATACAAATAATTAAAAGAAATTCATTTGCAGAGACCCGAATACCCAGACCGAGCTATGCAGAAAATGTCATCAAGCCTCAGAAATAATTCAGCACTTGACATCTGGCTGCAGCGTACTAGCCAACACAGGCTATCTGCAATGACATAACCAGATCTGCAACATCATCTACCAGAAGTTCGCCAACAAATATGACTAATCACTTTCACACGCCATACCACAAGTATCAGCCACAGAAGGCACTCGAGAACGCTAACTTCAGACTCTACTACGATCGGTCTATTATTACCGATGGACAGGTAACGAATAACCGACCGGACATTATTGTGGTCAATAAGAAAGCCAAATCAGCCCTTCTTGTGGACGTATCAGTACCTAACAACAACAACGTGTTAGGAAAATACCAAGAAAAGATGGCTAAATATGCACACGTGGCATTAGAAGTCAAACAAATGTAGCATGTCGACAAGGTAGAGGTTGTGCCTGTCATTCTATCATCCACGGGCCTAATTCCTGAGAGTCTGCCAGAAAGCCTCACCAAAATAGTAGTTCACAGAAACACCTACGTTGAACTTCAAAGGTCAGTTCTCTTAAACACATGTCGCATTTGTTACAAATCGAACAATTTAATAATAAACGAGTGTCAAAGAATCCCGATAAATTTCATATACTATACTATTCCAATGGATGATAACCAGAAAATATCTAATTCAACTGGGGGTTTTTTTGAAACGATCAGGAGTCTTATGGGTGCCCAAATGTGCAAAGACTACAAGTCATATGTAACCATATGGATAAAGATGGCATTACTCTACAACCGAAGAATATTCATTCCTTTTAAGCTGTCGTACAAATCAGTCTTCCCTTATCACATTATTGATATCATCAGAGAAATACTCTCATTACAATTAGAAGAACATTCCTACAAAAACAATCTGAATAGAATATTGAAAACGTTCCGCAAGTCAATACTTAGAATAGAATAGAATGAAATAGAATAATTTATTCATCCTGATAGACATTCCACAATATATAGGAAATGTTAGTTATACCAAAATAATACACAACAATGAATAAAGAAGAAGGGAAAAACACAAACTTAATTCTAAAGAATATCATTAAGATATTCTTCAACACTGTAGTTGTACAATTTTATACATTAGTATTTGGGCGACTTCTCAAATTTGCTTGTTTTATGGTCAGGAAAAGAGAAAACATGTATATTTCTTCTAGCCTAATTATGAAAACAAGACAGGCTAGCAAATTTCTGTTCATTATCTCTAGCATAGAGAAGAATTTCATGAATATATATATATACATGGAAGTGTCAATATTTCATGCTTCACAAGACGTTCTGTTCATTAATCCAAACATCATTCGAATTATACGTTTTTGTACTAGAAATAGTATATGCAAATCGGAAGTAGCACCCCAGATTTCAACATTATATGACAAGTGACTATAAATCAGACTGTAGTAGACTGGCACCGAGTGGAAGCAGCTCTTAAGTCTACTAATAGCATAGTAGGCAGCAGAGATTTTTTTACTAAGATATTCAACATGACCAGTCCACCGTAGTCCACTATCAACCAAAAGGCCCAAGAATTTTGTTATCTCCTTAGACACAAAAACATCTTAATCACAATTAAGGGTTAAAGGAATGCTCTGCCTTAATTCGAATTTTATTAATTCAGTTTTATCAACATTTAAGATAAGTCTGTTTGCATGACACAAGGACTTGAACTTTCCAACTAGATTCTCAAGGAGACCAACAAGCTCATCCACACTCTTCGCTCTCACAAAGAAGGATGTATCATCAACGAGAATAATGATTCTGTCTGTCTTAATATAATGGGGCAAATCGTTTATGAACATTATGACTATTGGTGGTCCTAGGACAGAGCCCTGTGGAACTCCTAGTTCTAATTCGAATTAGGATGAGTGTACATTGTTAACTCTAACTGATATTTTCCGCTTAGAGGTATAGTCAACCAACCATCGCAGGAATAGCACCAAAAACCCACGTTATAGAGCATACTCTCAATGAAACTAGGTGTTATAGTATCAAAAACTCGCGATAAGTCGAAGAAAATGCCAGCAACAACATATTCTTCATCCACAGTCTGAACAAAATCTAAAGTTGCTGTTTTAGTTGAAAAACCTCGTGTGAAACCATGTTGATTTTCACAAAGTAAATTGAACCTATCTAAAAACTCAATCATTTTATCAAGAACTATTCGTTCTCATTTAGTTTGAATATGATTAAATAAAAACTTATTTAATAAAATTTCCACATTTATTGTGTTTTAACAATATGTAACACTACATTTGCAACAATTGTTTCGCCAAATTCTTGGCTTCTTCAGGCGAGTTCGATGTTAAACTACTCCAAAAATTTTTGAGTCTTCCTTATATATTTCTCAAGATGGAAGAGGGGACCGGTATTCTAAATGCTTCTGGGATTTTTTATGGCATGTTCATCAATGGTGATCTGTTGACATCCGTTTGGTCATTGAGTAAGATATTTTGCTTGTTTTATCTGTTAATTTCCATTGTTTCTAGGATATTAAGCCTTCTGCTTTTGTTTTCTATGTGCAGAATTTTATAGTTTGGATCAAACATATGTCCCTCGTCTAAAAGATGAGTCGCATAAGTTGAGTTCTGTTTTTTATTCAGGAAACTGCTCAAATGTTCTTTAATCCTCTTCTCGAAGTTCCTTCCTGTTTGTCCAATATATACTTTCTGGCATGAACCACAATTCAACTTATACACTCCTGATTTTTTGTTTTTATCTAATTTATCTTTATTATTTTTGATTAAATTACTCAAAGTATTATTGGTTTTGAATGCTATATTGAAATCCCTTTTGTTTTTTAAAAAATTTGCTACTTCTATTGATTTTTTACCTGTGAAATTTAATGTTATATATCTATTCTGTTCTATTTTGTCGTTTTTGGGGTATATTAATGTTAAAGCTTGATTTAATAGGAATTTATTCAATATTTGGTCCACAAGGTCTGGTTTGAAACCATTATTAACAGAGATTTGTTTTATAGTATTGAGCTCACAATCAAAATTCTGTTTCTTCATAGGTGTTTTGATTATTCTATATACCATGCTATTGAATGCTGCTAGTTTTTGTGAATATGGATGATGTGACTTTGAATGGATTGTTATGTCTGTGTAGGTTGGTTTGCGATAAATTGCAAAATCGTGTTTACTATTGATTTTTTGATATTGTTAAATCTAAAAAATTTATTTTACCATTTTTTCTTCTTCATACGTGAAATTTATATGAGGTGAAAGTTTATTGATGAAGTCTAAAAACATGGTCAACTGTCTAATTGTTCCTATGAACAAACATAAAATATCATCTACATAGCGGTACCAATATATGAAATATTTAAAATATTTGCTTTTTTCTATTGCTTGTTCCAGGTAGTTCATAAAAAATTCGGCTAGTAACGGACTAAGGGGGTTACCCATTGCTAAATTTTCTGTATTCATATAAAACGTGTTGTTAAATGTAAAATAATTTTGCTTAAGGCACGTACTCAGGCATTGTAGAATTTCGTCTTTCAAAACGGGGTTCGTTTTATTTCGGTCTAACGACTCTTCTACTATTTTTATTGCTTCCTTCACTGGGACGCTAGGAAACAGATTTTTTACATCAAAGGATATAAATTTGGCATTACCTGGAATTCGCACGTTTTGGATTTTATCTATGAGGTCGTATGAATTCTTGATTGCGAATTTTGGTTTGAATTAGCAAATTTTTTAAAAAACAAAAGGGATTTCAATATAGCATTCAAAACCAATAATACTTTGAGTAATTTAATCAAAAATAATAAAGATAAATTAGATAAAAACAAAAAATCAGGAGTGTATAAGTTGAATTGTGGTTCATGCCAGAAAGTATATATTGGACAAACAGGAAGGAACTTCGAGAAGAGGATTAAAGAACATTTGAGTAGTTTCCTGAATAAAAAACAGAACTCAACTTATGCGACTCATCTTTTAGACGAGGGACATATATTTGATCCAAACTATAAAATTCTGCACATAGAAAACAAAAGCAGAAGGCTTAATATCCTAGAAACAATGGAAATTAACAGATATAACAAGCAAAATATCTTACTCAATGACCAAACGGATGTCAACAGATCACCATTGATGAACATGCCATAAAAAATCCCAGAAGCATTTAGAATACCATCTTGAGAAATATATAAGGAAGACTCCCTCTTCCATCTTGAAAAATATATGCAAATGAAGACTCAATAAATGTGGAAATTTTTTTGTTTTTATTTAATCATATTCAAACTAAAAGTTTTAGAAAAACATTTAGCCTGAAGAAGCCAAGAATTTCAAGCTTGAAACAATTGTTAACAAATAGTAGTGATACATATTGTTAAAACACAATAAATGTGGAAATTTTATTAAATAAGTCCTCATCGTTTTATTTAATCATATTCAAACTAAAATGAATATTATAGTGGGCAAAAACAACGGCGGTGTAATTAAATAAAATACTTAAAATAAAAAGTTAGTCGTCTGATTCATAACTGTCCAAGATTTCTGTTTCTTCTTCTTCTTGATCTTCTTCTCCTTCTTCTTCCTGTTCATCCTCTTGTTCTTCTTCTTCTTCTTGTTCTATTTCACACGTAAACTGCCCCAATAGCGATTCCTGATCGGTATCAAACGAATCTTCAAGAGTTGGTGACTCAACATTCGAGCATGATCGGCCTTGACAGTGTGTGCATGCCAGGGAACAAAACAGTCCAACTTTTCTGCAACCACATTTTGCACTACACCCTTTCTTGCAGTTGCAAAATATTGTGTTGAGAAGTTTCTCAGGTGCTGGTGGAAGTAAAGTTTGAACTGGCTCTAGTGTATTGTCGATCAACTTCCAACTCGTAGTTTAACTTATATTTTACATAAGCAAGTTACAATAAATAATAGCGAACTTATTTTAGTTCTATTACACCTTTAGTGACTTTCATATGTGGCGTACGTGTGCAAAATAGAGGGATTACGACTGATCCAACTTTTCGGAACGTTATATCTCCAAAATGGTGGCTTTTAGGAAAAAAATTATTAATATATTTTTTGTAGAGAATTTCGTGATCTACAATTTTGTACTGGGGTAATTTTTTGAAAAAACTCACCGTTTCGCTAAAATCGCAAAAAACTCATTTTTTTGACCTTTGACCCCGTGCCAAATTTTTAGCACACCTCGGAACGATGAGGACTTTTGAGATTTTCTTTATAATGATGTTTTGAACAACTATGCCAATATTCAGCTTTATGGGAATTTATGTAACCTTCCTCCTGATTTTAGGCTTAAATAGACCGGACTATAGAGATTAAAGTAACTATTTGGAAAAAAGGTCAATTGGAAGAAAAAATCAGGAAACTACAACAGCAGTTATGTTCAAACCTGGATGACCACTATTATAATGCACTGTTGACTTTGGCTGATAATGTTTTCAATGGAGTTTTTAATAAGACAAGAGCTCAAAATATAAAGAAACTTAAAGAACTCATTTACCAACAAGTACCACCTTTAACAATAACAATGTGTGATAATTATCTAGTAAACTACACGAATACAACTATACCAGAGGAACTCAAAATAATACTGAGCCTAGGTCCAACATTTAGTCCAGCACCCAAAAATATACCTATCAACACCATCATTAAAGATGTAGAAAGTTGCATCAGTGTCCAACCAATCGCAGAAGAAGTAAAGTACATGTACAGATCAAAAATTGTAAACGTCATTAGCAACTTAAAAGAAACTGTTTGCAGGAAGTCCATAAAAATGTTCTTAACTTAAGACCGATAGTTTGTTGTGTGAAATCTTACAACATTGACAAATATTTACATAATATCTTGAATTCTGCCTTATCCACTTCCGCTTTCAGTTTAAAGGATTCTTTTTCATTGATTACAGTTTTATCTGATATAATCGTTCCACCGGGTTACATACTTATTTCGTTAGATGTCGTTTCGCTGTTCACAAATATCCCTAGGGAGCTTGTAGTTAATGTCATTAAAAAAATTTAGGAAGCACTGACGTGAGGTCAGATTGCTTTGGCGCTCTTGTTGAGCTACTTGCGAGTAAATATTCAAACCATAACAAATCTATAAGCACTCTGATCACGTGAACAATAGTCTTTTCCCGTACTATGGGACAATGTGATGCAAATATGAACGCATAATAAATGAACAAACCTATATCTCAAATTAAAAATAACTACTCATAATTTTCCCCAAGTTTTGTTCGAAGCTATAATTCCATTTTCCTAAAAACTTATGTCAGTGCTCTTCTGAATTTTGACAACGTATATTATTTCAGCCACCGAGATTTAATTCTATCTCTATGATTTCCCGTTATGAAAAATTTTGATTAATATTACGCCAACTGACACTGATTAATGAGCTCGGCATTTGTCAATCGAATATCGATCTGTGATGGCCATCGTTCAAAGAAAATCATCGGGATATGTCATTTCTCTTTTCTCTGGAGTAAATTAAAAAAATGATGATGTCTTTAGATGGAAAAGAGCTACGACAATGAAATTCGAGAATAAGTAGGATATCAATTACCTCAATATATTCACAATATATTGAAATCCGAAAAATATCTAATGAGATAGTAAGGATTAAAAAAATTTTTTTTTGGGAATTTTTAAAAAATTTCCTAGCGTGACGATTTCTGCGAAATTTTGCGAACTGTTTTGTTGCAGCCTCCCTCATCAATATTTCAAGTATCAATATTCTAGTTGTTATTGAGGAAACAAAATTTCAGATGCTCATAACTGCTGAACCATCCGACGGATTTGGCCCAATAACGAACTTGACCGAGATATTTGGACAATTAACCTATTCTGAAAATATGAAAACTCTAGCTGATTCCTTTTGGATGCTAGAGAGGATACGGCCGGCCGGACAGACTCAACTTTCGTCATGGATTCTTCATCGGGCAGTCGAACCCAATCGATTGAGACCTTTTTCGGCTCGATTCCAAAATTACAGACATTCAGGCAAAATGATAGGCACTGTGTTCGAGTGAACAAGAGCGCCAAAAAGGGGAATTTTAGTAGCTGCCATAACACTTAAATAGAGAAAAATTCTTGTAATAGCCGATCTATGTTTTGAGGGTGGATAAGTTTTATAGACAACTCTATGGCACAGCCATGGGTGCTCCAACGAGTCCAACTTTTGCCAACTTAATAATGAACGAAATTTTTATGTTATGGAAAAGCTCGAATTTTGTGTACCACTCATTAAATACTATGTAAATGATACATTACTGCTAGTACCATATGATAAGGTACAATCTATATTAGATACTTTCAACTCTTATCATTACAGGATACAATTCATGTTGGAAGTAGAAAAAGATAACAGCTTGCCCTTTTTCGATTTACTATTATAATAATTAGAGACAACTCTCGAATTAAAACAGATTGGTACACAAAACCAATAAGCACCAATAGATACACAAATTTTTATAGCAACCACAGCATACAACAGGGAATTAATATAATGAGCAACTTGATAAAAATATCCTTGAAACCAAGCAACAAAAAATTCCATGCAAAGAACATGAATAAAGTCAGAGAAATCCTAAAACAAAATAACTATCCTTCATATTTGATAAAAAGAGTAGTAACAAAATACACCTCCAATGTTATTGACCAGGTAGTTAGTACACCTCCCAACACATCGGTTATCTCCTACTTTAAGTTTCCATTCCTTCCCGGCCTTTCACACAGAATAAGTGGTATAGTCAAGAAATTAGATGTTAAGTGTGCATTTTACAACTTACTCACTACAAAAAAGATGTTCACTAATTTAAAATCTAGAACACCCAATGATTTAGAGTCTGGAGGGGTATATAAGATACCTTGCACCAACTGTGACAAGTGTTACATTGGCCAAACAAGACAATATTTAAGAGAAAGAATCAAACAACATAAAAACGAAAGTGAGAATGTTGCTAATTTCGAAAAAACAGCATTAACTCTACACCAGTTCAACACTGGACATAAATTTGAGTTTGGATGTGTTCAGATTTTGGATAAGGTAGAAATTGGGTGTTACTGCAACTCGTTATTGTTAGTTAAGTTCATTTATTTTCTGTTCCAAAATGCTTGTTCGTTTCGTGCGGCCCACGTATGTTCATTTCTTTCTCTATGGACGTATATTTACGTATGGACATATGTTGGAGCATATAACAGTGCGAGACGAAAGAAGTAGTAATTCGAATACAGACATCGACGCTCGTTCGGTGCAGTGCAAGAATTTTCTTCGTTTCTTCGCTATTTTTCTCGTTAATTTCTACAAGTTCGAACGCCGGTGAAAAGGTGACTATTTCTCGCTCGTGAGTGACACATTGATGTGCTGTGAGACCAGGTACGCAAGAGTCGATACTCCAACATTTCGTATTTTCTTTTCGAGTCATTTTTTCTCACCGGAATTTCATTGTTAATTTCTCTTTCTTTTTCATTTGATTTCAAAGGCCGTGTCGTGCCGTTTTGGTCCTTCTTGAGCCGCATATTTTCGAACCGCGTTTTCAAAATTATTGCGATCAAGCATTTTGAATTTTTTTTTCATTTCGTTTTTTCATTTGCATTTATTTCATTCGGTCAATGTTCATCTAACCTCAAAAACTTGACAAGATATCGAACACATTCATAAATTCTTTAATTGCTGATATTTCTGCGCATGTTGGAGAATTTGGCTTTCATTTTCGGAACATAGACAACTCTTCGTTTGTTTTTCTCATCTATGCTCATAACCTTGATTCGAAACATAAACAAAGATTGACATTCTTGTTTTTGTTTATTTACATTTCATTATTTTCATTTGTTTATTTTCAACTCGATTTTCAATTTAATAGATTCAATCTTAATTATTTGCTTTATAAATTAATTTAGTTCTTTTCAATCGGTTAGTCTATTTACTCTTTTTTTCGAAATTACTCAAAAACGAAATTCATATTGTTTTCTGCAGTATACCTTGAATAATAATAATGGCGACAAAATTGAAACAACTCAAAGCTCGTCGTCAAATTGTTATTGATGATCTCGAGGAAATTCTCAATTTAGCACAATTCGCTGTCACTGATGAAAGTCTCCATGTTAGATTCAAATTAAGATGTGAAATACTTGACGATATTCTCGTGGACTTTCAAAATTTACATACGTCTATTGTCTCTATGATAGTATCTTCCGAAGAACCCGAATTGAACACTGAGAAGGTTATTCGAACAGCCTTTATGGATAATTATTACACCATCAGAACAACTTATGTTAATTTATTTCCTGTAGTAAACATTCCAGTAAAAAACCAAGACAGTTGCTCTATCAGTTCGCCAAATGTTAAACTTCCAAAAATAGTATTGCCCATTTTCAATGGGAATTATAAAGAGTGGCCTACTTTTTCGATATGTTCCAAAGTTTGGTACATGAAAATTCTAACTTGAGTCAAATAGAAAAGTTTCAATACCTCCTTAGTTCACTTTCTTCTCATGCTTTAAATTTAGTTAAAGGATTTCCATTGACTGCTGAAAATTATGAAAGCGCTTTTCAGACATTGGCGGAAAGATATCAAAATAAAAGACTTCTCGCTAATACGTGTTGGAAGGAAATTTGTAATGTTCCAAAGCTACAGGGTGATTCAGCTAAAGACCTTAGGCTAATTCTAGAAGTTTTTGCGGAAAACTTATCGGTATTAAGGAATTTAGGTTTACTCGTTGACCAGTGGGACTTTGTTTTATTTCACATTCTCATTCAGAAATTAGATTCAGCAACGATCAAACGTTTTGAATTACAAGAATGTTCAACAGATATTCCGTCGTTTGTCAATTTGCGAAATTTCCTGACAAATCAGTGTATAGCCTTGGAGGCAGTAGCTCTTTCTCTTCCGTCGAAAACTCATTCAGTTTCGAATTCTCAAGTTTTGAAATCTAGTTCTCTCTCAATGAATAAAAGAAATTCGACTCTTCTCGTTCAAACGGAAACTGAATCATTCAAAAAACGTATAACCTGTAATTATTGCAAGTTAGCTCATAATATTTACAAATGTCCATCATTTTTGGAACAAACTGTTCAAGATCGGTTCAAGACTGTGAAGAACAAAAATTGGTGTATCAATTGCCTCCATTCTGGACATAAGATTAACAATTGTTCTTCAAAGTCAAATTGTCGTGTTTGCCACGGAAGGCATCATACCCTGTTGCACATGCGCAATGGTGCGGAGAATGATTCTTCATCAGAGACGTTTCATTTCAATGCTGCAAATTCATCGGATTCAGGCTCAGCTCAGGTTTTAACCAATGTTTCTTCAAATTCTACCGTTCTCTTAGCAACCGCTGAGGTCGAAATTCGTGATGCTTGGGGTAGATATCAGAAGGTCCGAGTTCTGTTAGATGGAGGCTCTCAAATAAATATTATAACTCAATCGTGTGTAAATAGATTAGGCTTGAAAATTTGTGAAGCTTCATTTTCGATAGATGGAATTTGTGAAAGCTCATCTTCTGCTAATTGCAGCACTGAATGTACTGTTCGCCCATCAGGTCAAATAAATCCATCTTTTACATTCGATGCCGTCGTGATTCCGAGGATTTGTGCGGAGATGCCGAGTTCTTTCGTAAATCATTCGTTTTGGAATTGTGTCCATAACAAGAAGTTAGCAGATCCGAACTTTTCCATTCCGAAATCAATAGACCTTCTCCTCGGAGCGGATATATTCTCTTTAATAATTCGACCGGGTCGTATCGAGGGTAACGGTTTAGAACCAACAGCACTTGAGACAGTGTTTGGTTGGGTTTTCATGGGAAAGATTCAATCACCTAACATATCAGTTAACAATTTTCATTTGTCATTGTCTGAATCAGGTTTAAACTCCTCGTTGAAAAGATTTTGGGAACTTGAAGAAGTTTCAGAGAATGTCATTGTATCACCAGAAGATCAATTTTGTGAGAACTTATACGCTCAGAACTATTCTAGAAATACATCTGGACGGTACACTGTGGCATTACCATTTAAACCTGATCAGTCAACACTTTCTTTCGGTGACACATATTCTCTCGCACTACGTCGTTTTTTATCCCTTGAACGTAAACTTATTAAAAACCAGAATATATACAGGGAATACTCTATTTTCATGCAGGAATATTTAGAAAAAGATTATATGTCATTAATTTCTACGAGTTCGGATTATGAAAATACTTTTTATATCCCTCACCATTGTATAATCAAACCAAACAGTCCATCCACAATGTTGAGGGTTGTTTTCGATGCGTCAGCTCATGTACCCGGTCATTTATCTTTAAATGATGCGCTATTGATAGGTCCTAAATTACAAAAGGATATTATTGCCATTTTGATGAACTTTCGTGTTCATCGGTTCGTTTTCACAGTTGATATCAAACAACTGTATCGTCAAATATTAGTCAAAATTCTCGGTTTGAAGTGGTTTCCTTCGTCGGACGAATTTTCTTATTTTGCGGAAACTACTGTGCAGGTATGTACCAAACGTACCATACTTTCAGAACTTTCTCGAATTTTCGACCCTTTGGGGTTCCTTTCTCCATTTGCTTTTCTTGCTAAACATTTGATCCAGCATCTTTGGACATTAGGTTTGCAGTGGGATGATACACTTCCAGACGATGTCAGCCGTCGCTGGAATCAGTGTAAATCCGAATTAACCGAATTGGGTAAATTAAAGATACCTCGGAAACTTGCATCGAAACCATTTTATCGTTGCGAACTTCATGGTTTCGGAGATAGTAGTGAGCGTGGTTGCGCAGCCGCGGTATATTTCAGGTTTTTCAATTATGACGGCTCCATTGACATCTCTTTCGTAGGTGGTAAATCAAAGGTCTCCCCATTGAAGAGAATTTCACTTCCACGACTGGAATTGTGTGCTTGTCTCTTATTATCAAAACTCATTAATGTGGTTTCCTCTGTTTACCAATCAGCCTTTACAATAGATGACATTTTTGCTTGGTCTGATTCAATGGTAGCTCTAACATGGATTAAGTCTTCTCCTCATCGATGGAAGACATTTGTAAGCAATCGTACTACTCAAATTCAGGACTTAGTTTCAACAGAAAATTGGTATCATGTTCAATCGAAAGACAATCCAGCTGATTGTGCTTCACGCGGCTTAACGCCAACCGAACTGTCGAACTGCTCTTTGTGGTGGACAGGCCCTGACTGGCTTCGTTCCAAACATCTCACCTTCGCAAATGATGAAATAGAGAATTCTCTTCATCTTGTACAAACAGAAGAGCGTCACCTCTCTTTGTCAACTTTCATTTCTCTATCGTTTGTTGATGATTTGCTCTCCAGGTGTTCGTCCCTGTCCAGGGTTCAAAGGGTGGTAGCTTACATTTTCAGATTCGTTAACTTCATAAAAAACTCTAAAGCTCCTAGGATATATAGATTTTCCGCAGTTCATCTCAAAGATGCACTTTTCTTCATTATAAAGCAGGTTCAACGGGTTCTGTTCAGGGAACAGATCGATAATCTCATCTCGGGAAATCCCATATCTAAATTACTTCGAAAATTGAATCCATTTATTGGAGAAGATGGTGTTCTCAGGGTGGGCGGTCGTCTGTCTTTTTCTGGTCTAGCTCTTGATCGCAAACACCCAGCTTTGCTTCCTTCATCTCATCGTCTTGCTGGGCTCCTTATTCAGCGTTTCCGCAAAGTATGTCTGCATCCGGGTGCCCAGACTTTACAGTTCCTTCTGTCTCAACAGGTCATACAGGAGTTTTATACAGTCCACTTAGAGATTGAGTCTGTGCTCAATTCTCGCCCTCTATGTCCGCTTAGTAATGATCCGAATGACATATCTGCACTGACACCAGGACATTTTCTTACTTTGGCTCCATTAACTGCTATTCCTGAACCAGATTTATCACACCTATCTATCGGTCGATTATCGCGTTGGCAGCTTTTAATTCGTATCCATCAGGATTTTTGGAAAAGATGGAATTTAGAATACCTGAACACACTGCAACAACGAAAAAGGTGGTTCAATAGTGACTCGCCTCCTTATTCAATAGGTGCACTCGTCTTGATAAAAGATGATCAACTCCCTCCATTGCGCTGGCGACTTGGACGCATTGAGAAATTGCATCCTGGCGCTGATAAAATAGCTAGAGTAGCTACTGTTCGGACTACTCAAGGTGTACTGCAGAGATCAGTGGTTAAATTATGTCCATTACCTCTTCAATAGTTATGACATATGTTGATGTATATATATATATTTTTTTTCGCTTTATGTTCGATATCTTCTCAATTTTTTATTTGCTTTGTTTAATAAAATATTCTATTTTAGGTGGGCGGTTATGTTACTGCAACTCGTTATTGTTAGTTAAGTTCATTTATTTTCTGTTCCAAAATGCTTGTTCGTTTCGTGCGGCCCACGTATGTTCATTTCTTTCTCTATGGACGTATATTTACGTATGGACATATGTTGGAGCATATGACAGTGCGAGACGAAAGAAGTAGTAATTCGAATACAGACATCGACGCTCGTTCGGTGCAGTGCAAGAATTTTCTTCGTTTCTTCGCTATTTTTCTCGTTAATTTCTACAAGTTCGAACGCCGGTGAAAAGGTGACTATTTCTCGCTCGTGAGTGACACATTGATGTGCTGTGAGACCAGGTACGCAAGAGTCGATACTCCAACATTTCGTATTTTCTTTTCGAGTCATTTTTTCTCACCGGAATTTCATTGTTAATTTCTCTTTCTTTTTCATTTGATTTCAAAGGCCGTGTCGTGCCATTGGGTATAGACGAAATGTCAGCGAAATGATTCATATTAAAAAATAATAACAATGTAAATCACAGAACAGATATAGAAAATCTCAGTATAATTTATAATAATATATTAAGAAAATAATATTACTAGCCATGTTATGTTGGACCAAGTCCATGTAGGTAAGGAGTTAAGATTAGATGTCATAACCATGTTTGTTAATGTCATGTTTGCGTAACCTATATATGGAAGAAGACCAATATGCTTGCCTACTCTTAGACAAAATACTTTTATGTATAATAGACTATTTTCTTACTTTTATAATCTGACGAAATTGCTTCTACATTAACTAGGTAACATATTTTCTTAGAGTTTTCACCATATGTTTTATCCTGATATATTTTTAGCCCTGAGCAAGAAACAATTTGTTTCGAAACGTTGGCGTTTGTTACAAATCGAACAATTTAATAATGAACGAGTGTCCAAGAATCCCGATAAATTTCATTTATTATACATGTCATATTGTTCGAAAATTTTCAAATAAATAACTAACGAGCCTAGTCCTCTAGATACTTCATATCTGGGATAGGTGAGTTCCCAGTACTTTGCTGGTGAATGTCGAATCGTGATTTAAAATAATAATATTAATAATAATAATAATGAGTTCATTACGTGAATAAACTATTTACATCACTGAGGAATATGTGTACCTGTGCGTGACAATCGAGAGATGAATTATGCCATGAATTTGCTAACATAGAGAACTAGCCGTAAGATCATTGATGGAATCGACTAATATGGGTGTCCTCTCACCTATATGTAGCTCTCTTTTAGCTGTGGTTGAAACGAAGATATACATATTGCACATAGGGCCCGCAACGATAAACACTTCACTAAGATGGAGAGCGTAACCATTTCTAGGCTAAAATATATTCTTAGGAGCAGAAAATTTTTTCGTGTTATTGGTTTCTACAATTATTGTGACATAAAAATAAAATATTCTCGTGATAAATATCTCGATAACGTTGAGGAGAAACTTTTGCTGAGTGATAAAATTTCCATTGTATGTATCTTCCAACCTTTTAGAGATACAATAAAAGACATTCAAGCCTTTTTTCAGAGGACTAGTTCCTCAGAGTGAAAAAGTAATTTTCATTATTTTCTTACCATAGACAAATAGCAGAAAAATTACTCAAAAATTTTGAATTTCCATATTTTTTTTTAAACAATTATAGTAATGAATTCCAAATCCATGGTGATTACCATTTTCTGAAATCAATCATAGCTCAATATTGAATAAGTGATTGAAATATCTAAAACATTGAATGAACATTAATTGCAGGATTCCATGGGGTATATATGCCCATTATGATGTTCGCTATTGGATTGAATTGTATATATCATTTGATATAGTGATGATAAACATAGGATTGAGGAACGATGATTAAGGAATGAAGTCAAACAGAAATCCAAACTAAAAATATTTAAAAAATTTATTAACAATGGAACACTACACTGCGTTTAAGTGTTACCTTAAATTATTATAATGTGTTGAAATAAAAACGAACTGCTGATGATAATTTTAAGAATGATTTAACAATACAAATTTTACACTTAAATTACTGTCGATATGCAGGACTGTGTGCAGAATGCTGATAGGATATTCTAGTACATTCACTCACTAATCATCTATGTGGTTAAATATCGAGAAAATTTTTCAGCAAACTGAAAAATTTTTCCACAAAGAAAAACTCAATAAAAAAAAAATCAAGAAAGACAAACTTTCCTTCGTTAAAACAAATTTCAAAGCTTATAAATAATTAACAATTTTTCAATACATCTTGAGCGTGCAGAGAATAAAATCGTACTTTCACAAAAAATTAATAATCATTTTCATCTACAAAATTATTGGATTGCTGAATTTTTCGACTACGAGATTTTACAAACACAAAGAGCAGTCATAGCGTTATGAATATCCTGTATATAAATATGTTTAAATCAGAATATAGATTTTATTATCACTATATTGGTAGTTTATTGGCACTCCACATAAATATTCTGTAAAATTATTCCAGTTCTGTTTGTGAAAAATTGGTTTGTTTATTGTAAAGTCTATTTGTTTATTGCGGTACACATAATGTGAAGAAGACTGTATATATATATTGCTTCAGCTTAAAAAAAAACAATTTTTAGAGATTTTCAGAGATTTCTCAGAACCGATAAAATGAATAAATTTGAAATGACACTTAGGAAGAAAATGAAATTTAAAACATATTTGAAGCATTTTATTATACATTATTCTTCGTAGTTGGTTCAGAATTAACGAAATGTATGTTGATATTATTGTTTATGGAAGTGAGTGACCCCTGAGCTACCGTTTTCTCATGAAGTGAAAGAATTCTAGTGTTCTTCTCAAGAACATCAAATCTGACAATAAAGTGATATGAGACTGGTTTTTTGAACAGATAGTATATTAACCAATTAGGCTATTGGCTTGTACCAATATCCTAAAGTTTGGACAAAAAAAATATTTATCAGCATTGGTAACGTTGCTTACGACTCATGTAACTACATTTGCGCAGAAGAGACCCGTGTTCCTATACAGTATGAGAATTCTTATGATTCAAGAAATCATATGCATCAAATCAAACAATTGGATGGTTTCTTAACAATTAGATCGTTTTTTCATTCCTTTGATAAGTATTGTATAAAAATCAATTTTATCACTTCATTGCCAGATATCTCATAATGGTGTAGTATTGTAAAAAAAAATCTATTGCTAGCTAACATTGGTGGATTTCAATTCAGCCAGTATAACATTTGTGAACTTGTGAGCATAAATTACCAAACTTCGAATCAAACCATTTAACAAATTGGCCGATAAATATATAACGACGAAGACACTCCATCCAAAAAGCAATCTTTTTTCGGAACGTCAAAATTAAAACAAATCATCACAGATATAAATGTGACTCCGACACGAATGAAATTGATCCAAAAACGAAATAAAAATCCAAGCACACAAGAAAGTAAGTTTTCATCACAGACTATCACAGATTTCCTCTGCAATTCTCTACAATTAATTTATTAGTTACAGTAATTGATAACGTAATCGATCTAAATATATAGTACTTGCCTAACGTATATATCGCATTTTCCTCGAAAACCTTCTGTTTCTCGATGTAATTCTTCAGTCCATTCCTCTCAAATCACAACACAACTTCGTTAGAGAAAATTATGCAAATAACTCCAAGTTGGATGATGTTTTATGGGATGAATTAAAGAGAAAATTTTCAATCAGACGGATTCCATAATGCATTGAGAAAGGTAAGAAAATAATACAATGAGGCAATAGGTAGCAGCACTTTCAATTCATTTATAGAAATTTTTGTCAGATTGGATATAGTTAGTTTTCATTATAAATAGGATTATTTCTGGAAATTTCTGATTTATTCCTACACGAATAAGAGTAAACTGTGATATTATCTCCCATTCAATTCTAACTGCATACCGTGGTTACCAATGGGATTGTATGTGTATATGTATAGTGACTTACTATCTAATATGAAGTCAACTACCTAGAGATGTATATAAATGACCTTTGATGGACGTATCCACTCAATATTCACATTTGTGCGATTGCTGTTCCATTTGATTGCATTTAACACTAAATGAAATAAAAATAGTGAGCACATATTAGAAATCGATGGTAAGGAATATCAGTATTAAGAAATTATATCAAAATCATCAAGGTTCACAAAGTAAAATGGTATTCTCAGGATTGCCTCAAAACCATATCAAACAAGACGTATCAGTGTAAAAACCAGCAGAAATGTATGAGGCGTATTAAAAACTCGATCTAAAACGAAACAAGATACCTACCGCGCAACAAAATTATCTACATTGACCTTAATAACTAACTTAAAATACACTGAACTCGACTTTTCGATATCGACGCGAGTATTCAAGAATCTTTTATATTCTTGATAAAAATTATTTCTTTAAATGTTCTTTTTTTCTTTTTTCAAATTTTCACATTATTGAAAGCAAAGGAGTGATCATTGATGTGTCCATGCTGTGATAATGATGTTGCTTCACTACGATTTTTGCACTCACTCATTTCGCTTGAACCTCGATCCTATGTATTGTTTTTGTTTAGCCTATGTAAATGGCCCTAATATCTGAACAATCTATTTTATATATCAAATTAGATATCTCATCAATAGATTGACATCCTTGAGTCGACTGAACAGTTCACCTAGTTTCATTATAATTAAATCAATTAAAATATTGAATACACCAATTATATGTACCAGGTAGTTTTTATATATAAAGCTTTTAGCCCGATGAAGGAGCTGAATGCTCAGAAACGTTGCCGTTGAATAATTTAGAATTGAATGTCCTAATATCTGGGCGATCCATGATATGAAATCAGAACATTATTCAGAAATAAGTACTTTTGCGTTTTTAATTTGTAACTCTACATGTTTCGAGCTAATTCAGCTCATCTTCAGGAGTATAATAAATCACACGAGTGAAGCCGAAGGCAATAAATATTCATGAAGAAAACGTTAACATTCTCTATAGTGAAAGACAAGGACAAAATGAAAAATCAAGCGAAAACGTTCGAAAACAATATGAGCGACAAGATATAAGTAAAAGCAAACTAATGAAAATTTACAAAAGTCGAAAAACTAACTGAAAGCAACAGTTAAATTATGAAGGTCAATTATATGATATAAAACAGTCTGAAAAAAGGGATTATTAGCTTTAAAAAGGTTCTAACTAAAAATATGTAAAAAATGTATAACAAACAAATGAATAAAGTTAAATATATAGTTCCTTCTAATTACTTTAAGGGGGGAGTGGCCTTTAAATACAAAAATATTCCGTTTTAAAAAATGGGCAATGTCTTAGATTGATCGAAGAAATTAGAATAATTATAATCAAAACGAATGAAAATAAATTATCATCTCATAAGATTTCTACTAATATACCACTACTGCCATCCCGTTAAAAGAACAAATACGAAAGTAACAGAAGACAAAGTGAACTATCACGAAGGAATTTATGAAAACAATATAACCATCTAGCCGATAGAAGATAAAGATAAAGTAAACTACGACGATCAATTCGAAAAAGCACTCAAACGAGATCAAACAACACAGAATCAACTGTCTGTTCCATACCAGTCCTGTAGTGAGGTTGAGAAAAATTCAGTGTTAAATTTTTTAGATTTGCAATTGATCAGATCAGGCGACAGGTTTGAATTTGATATTTTCAGAAAGTCCACTTAGACCGATCGGATAATTCCGCAGGATTCTTTCTGATGTTTTAAAACGGGATATTTTTGTGTTTAAAGGCCACTCCCCCCTTTAACTAATTAGAAGGAACTATATTTTAGACCATTTAGCATGATTTCCGATGATTTTCATTGAATAATTTCAGAAGATTTCTATGTAATTTTTTTTATTTATGACATTCTACCTTCGTTTAACTTTATTCAAGACGGTTTGTTACACATTTTTTACATATTTTATATTTAGGACCTTTTTAAAGCTAATAATCCCATTTTTTGAACAGTTTTATATTGTTGACTTTGTTTTATATTATATAATTGAACTTCATGATTTAACTGTTGTTTTTAGTTAGTTTTTCGACTTTAGTGAACTTTCATTAGTTTGCTTTTATTTATATCTTGTCGCTCATATTGATTTTGGACGTTTTCGCTTGATTTTTTACTTTGTCCTTGTCTTTCACTATAGAGAATTTTTACGTTTTCTACATGAATTTTTATTGCTTTCAGCTTCACTTGTGTGTTTTATTATATTCCTGAAGATTAGCTGAATTAGCTCGAAACATGTAGAGTTATGAATTAATATCGCAAAAGTGCTTTTATCCGTATAGTGTTTTGATTTCATATCATGCCATTGAATAAATTGTATAATAACCGCTTCTTGTGACATATATATATTCCTCGCCATCGATTTAAAATTTTAAGAACGATGATCTTGTATGAGATATTGGAGTTTAATTTCAAATAGAATAGGCATGAGCACTGAAGCTAGAAGATTATGTGTGATTATATTCAGAGATATTAATTTTTTTTCGTTTCCCATAGATGAAATAATTTTTTTTATTCATTATCTCTTCACGAAAGACTATCGGATTTTGAATTGGCATAACTGGTATAGTTATTTAATGCTAAAATATTTTATATAATATATATATATAATATGTGTATATAGATGAGTTCTTGGCTAATTTTTTTTGCCCAAAATCAAGGTTTCATTAAACCAATTTTCAAATTTTGTCTATATATTCGGACGTATTTACTTCCTTCATCAGGACTCTACAAAAAATTATTACATTATATAACTTAATATTTTTATGATAACGAGTTAACTACCTACAGTTTTCAAGGTTTATGAAATTGTCCAAATTTGGAATGTTTGAAGAATGATGTTGAGTGATTTTTTAAAAGGAGTTTTTATATGTCAAAAAAACATAGAGTAGGAAACTGACAATAGATTAGGGATATAAATAAAATCGAAAATTAGTATAGAATCAAGATAAGGGATAGTAGTTGAAATTATTAATTTGAAAGTTAGGAAAAGATCAAGAGGGGTCACAACTTTTGATCTAGAGATAGGGATGGAGCTGAGTTTAGCAACATCAGATTTTTTGTTGATACTATTTGGATTATTTTTGATATAACACATTTCCAAGGTTCTTTTTTGATAATAATGTGAGAATTCATCCTGAAAGGTGTTCTTTAGCCCTTCATTCTTCAAGATTAGGACATCTTTTTTGATTTTGAAAATTTCAAAATTCTTGATAAAACATCTTATTATCAAAAAAGAACCTTCATGGAAATGTGTTACATCAAAAATAATCCGAATAGTATCAACAAAAAATCTGTTGTTGCTAAACTCAGCTCCATATATAGATACCTTCTATCTCTAGATCAAAAGTTGTGACTTCTCTTGATCTTTTCCTAACTTTCAAATTAATAATTTCAACTACTATCCCTTATCTTGATTCTATACTAATTTTCGATTTTATTTACCTACATCCTTAATCTATTGTCACTTTCCTACTCTATGTTTCTTTGACATTTATAAAAAACTCCTTTAAAAAAAAACACTCAACATCATTCTGCAAACATTCCATATTTGGACAATTTTATAACCATGAAATCTGTAAGTAGTTAATTCGTTATTGTAAAAATGTTAAGTTATATGATGTGATAATTTTTTGTAGAGTCCTGATGAAGGACGTAAATAGGTCTGAAATATAGACAAAGTTTGAAAATTGGTTTAAAGAAACATTGATTTTGGGCAAAAAAATTTGCCAAGAACCCATCTATACACACATATTCATACGGCAATACTCCTTTTAATCATATATATAATATATATTCCTTCTTTATTTTCTTTGGAATTCCAAACGTTCGAAAATTCAGGAACTTTTGTTGATGAAATACATTATCATACTTGGAGAATACGAATAATTATCTCTTAGAAGCTGTTCATTGGAATTCATTTTTTAAATACCGATCACAAAACGCTCCTTGATTTTTCAAAATCATTGCATAACTGAAAACATAAATTGCCCTAAATTACCGTATTTTTTTCGACTATGCGACAAGCGTACTCAATATTTTGCCACCATCGTATTTTATTAAGAAAGCCTACCCCATTTATTGAAAAATATTTATGTACACCTCATTCACGCTCTTTTCTGAAATAAAGGCTATTTCTCCAATAATATCGAGAAACAGACTTGATTAGAAATGTGGAAGCCAATGTTTTGACGAAAAACACAATTTTCCGATTGCAGGGTATCTACATCTTCTTCATCAGGAACGTGAATGAATGAAAATAAAACATCGTGCATGTTATAAACAATTATTAAATTTACTAGAGGCACTCAGATTGATGTTATGTCGGTCATTTCATCCGACGGAGGTCAATGAATACTTCTGTTTTGGTCTGTTTAACCCATTGGGTCGAAAAGAATATTCGAAATCTAGTTCTATTATACTTTCTCGAATACACAATTTGGTTGAAGACGATAAAGGTCACCAGTCAGTTGTGATGAAGTGCAGCAAACTGAATGAAAAAAGAGTAATTTAATATCACATAAGAACATTGGTTAACGGCAAATACCAAAATTGAGGTCTCTTAAATCTATGTGTGGGGAGAGGTATTTGGATTTTCAATCTATTTTCGTTGAATGATGACTATGAGAACAATCGTGTAGAATTTCAACTGGATATTCAAAATATTGACATTAAGGAATTCAAGGTTTTAGCAGTTTTATAAATCAACCTGTGAGTCCAATGTCCTTATGAGACATTCAAACTCTCGAATTTTGGGCTTATTTGACAGAATCAGCCTCTAATGCTTCGAGGTCTGAAATAATGGTGTATGCACTGATTTCACTTCATTCAAATTATAGTAATGAGACGAACCTTTCCTTGGCTTCTCGTTGGATCTCGCAAAACAGTATTAATGTCATATTAATATGCTATAGTTTCGAGATATGAATCCGAGAATACCAGGTGAAACAGCAATTCTGACAATTTTTCCATTCAATTTCATAAAACTTTGTTACTAGTCTATGAAAATTGCATGAATTATTCTGCGAGTTTTTGAAAGAAGAATTCTGTAAAGTGAAATGTCAAACATTTTTTGACGATGTTCAAATGAAATGTGTCAAATATTCATGAATCTGTTTCAAGGTTGCTTCCTCATGTAAATATCATAGGAAACAGTCCCCTTGTCCCATTAAAATTATGCATACACCATTATTTCAGTCTCTACTGGTAGCTTAGTTATGTGACAAATCGAATGACCTTTCAGTTTGTTTCTGCATAATCCTATTTCTGATGTTATCTTCGAACTCGACCAAAAACAAAAGATCAACAGACAAAAAGCAGAAATATTCGACCAAACATAGTACAAATCCAGGAAAAACTACAGTCTACAAGTCCTATATACAACAGCGTGTATACATATATATCTCTATTAAAAATATGATAAATATATCTCTTAAGTAAAAACAAAAGTAGGTTAACTTACTGACTAAGGCGTCTCTAGGTGCTGATATACTCTCATGAATGCAAAGTTCTTAGCAGAGTACCTACTTAAAAGGGATTTGCATATCATATGTTTCATAAATATCGATATATCTATTCTATTTTCATATATTATTGCTATATATTTTATGGTAAACAATATTTTTTCAGCAAAGGAACATACATTTGAGGATATTGCTCTGTCACATAACAAATCTGATAATGAAAGGTGGTCGGTTGAATGTATATCTACAGTGATTTCAACTTTTACCGAACAAAAAATAGTTAGGGAGCTGGCTGCCATTTGGAATATGTTAAAGTCGTAACGAAAATTACTTAACTTTTTTTGTAATAAGGGTTGGTTGCTCATTTCCTTACGCAAATATATTATAATTGATAGGGTCCCATTCGATAATTTATACAGGCTGATCCAATAAGTGAAGTCAACAACAATTTTACAGATTCCTCGCACTTGGAGGTCAGAAAATATCCGAAGTAGGATATTTCTTTTAATTTTTGATGTGAAATTTTTCTTGAATGTATTTTTTAATGATTTAAGCCAGCGACTTATATCCTTTTTCGTAGTAGGTATTTGGTTGTCATTGTTTTGGTGATGAAAAGAATAACTCAGCCTTCTGACAAAACTTCGAGTTTTTCAAAGAAGTCTCGAATATTGAAGCATTAATCTTCAGTAGAATTACTCGAATATTCAACTTCAATTCGTTTTCATAATTGTTATGGTGAATTAAACTTCTTTTAAATATGATCAAGACAACTTGTTGAGAAATTACCTCTTTTTTTTTAAATAAAGAGTACAAACCACTAATAAAACACTATTCATTGCAGATTCTTAGATTTACAAAAAATGATCTCATTCGATTGTAAGAAGGTATGAATCTCCACAACCGACAGGATGAGCATTCGAACATCACATATTACGAAAGATGGATCAGGCTAATAGCTTGCGCGTTCACCTGACCTCAACCCTCTCGAACTTTTCAATCTGGTAATTTAACAAAGATTTACTGAACGCTACGGAAACACTAGCGAACAAGAATGGGGGCCCAAATTGACAGAAACAAAAATTTTAAAAAAAGCAAGAAAATTTTAGTAGCTTCAGTCAATGAAAACAAACCTTTTAATACGTTGTCGATTGTGTATTCAGGTTGGAGGGACGAAGTTTAAAATTGATATCAATACATAGTAATTTATAAGTATTTTGTGCTTTTTATTTGCAATAAAATATCAGGTATTTCCCAAAAAGCCTGTTTGAATTTTATTTTTCCAGACATATTGATCTTAGCGGTGAAATTCAATGAAAAATTACATATGATACGATTACTTTACAGGAAATTCAATCAAATTCACTATAGGAGTACATTTTCGGGTTCAAATCACCATAATAATGAAAGAAAGTAACGAAAGCTTTAATCTTGTTTCAATGATTTTCAGGCCATCCGCCTTGGAAGGCAAATTACAAAAAAAGGCTGATTAAGTAATATGTAATAATTTTGCTTGTTTGATAACATGCGGCCTTTTTATATTAAGCCAGAAACTACGGAAACTCCTTGTTGTATTTTTAAATTGAAGAAGCATGTTAGAGTAAATCCAACTAAAATAGAAACTTTCAATTGTCAGGACTCCTTTGGGTGATTTCAATATTATTATGAAGCTCAGTTATTTTTTTTTTATTAAAATATCATTCAAGATAATTATGTCATGAAGAAAAGAGTGCAAACACCTTGAAGGAAAATAGATATAATATTCTGAAATCCGTTTCACAGAAATCATTGAAAATACACACAAAATATTATAAATGAAAATTATACGAAAAATTCCATAATTGGACCACCCTATATAACAAAATTGACTTTTTCATCATTTTACATAGGTTGGTTAATTACTCCATCGTTTCTTTATCTATTGTGAAAAAAGAGATGGCGTATGAAATTCAATTAAGAATATTGGGTTTGGAGATTTCATGATATGGCACTATCATTTCATGAATGTTAAAATTTACCCATCGCCTATTTAAGAAGCTTCAATTAAGTTCACCACTCTAGCTAATGCATTTTATGAGTTCTTAGAATTCTTTAGTTTGGTACACTCAATGGTCTTGGTTATTTTCTTGATAATTTTGAATCGATACTGAAAAAATATGAACATTTTTGAATTATTTTTCAATTTTTCTCCGAAAAATGAATTTGCAGTAGAGTTATCGATCGCAACTAAATAAAACTTTTTATATCGAAATTTCTTTGACATCTTGGCAGAGTATCCTTAAATAAACAATTAAGTTGCATTAAAAACGTCACAAATCAAATGAACATAACAGAACAAAAATTATTAGGAGCTCCTACTCTATCTAGCTATACAGATACTGGTCCATATACTATGGTTAACTTATCTTAGCTATTATTTGTTTTTGGGCTAAACATCTTTATGGAGTATGGAGTAAGGGAGCTCCTAGCTTTGTTCAGTTTAATTTCATATTTGATGTTGGATAGTATTCGTCACCGAAACGTCAATCTTGAATGAGGTAATTTTTTAGTATTTTTTTTATTTCAGGCTATTGCTGAGGAAATATTCACATTTCTATGAATGAATTTTTTTTTAAATCGAAGCTTGCATTGCTGCGGGCACAATTTGTAGATCGCATCTACTTTAATTCCTTGAATTTTTGCTTTTATTACTTCTTCCAATCCCTTGGTTACCTCGCTCTGAAGGTGCCTAGTTGTACATTTGCATTTTCACTTATTTACAAGGGTTCATTAAAAATGAACCTAATGTATCTGTTTGTTATCGAAAACATATATGATGCTGCAAAATTGCATCGATTGTGTTTTCGATGACTTAACATCATTCCTGTTGTTTATTTTTCGTCTTTTGTTCCTTTTCATTTCTTCGATTTTTAATAATTTCATCACAAGAATAAATCGAATGATAACATAGAAAGCCGAGTTCAGTTTCGAACTTCTTCTTTATTTTTGCATTTGCCATGAAGCTTGAAACCTGAAATTATAGAAAATGATGTCGATTTTATATAAATCAGAGAAAATGCAACTTATACCAAGAAAAATTCTCGAATGGCGGCAACTCTCCAATCAATCTGATTATTTTACTAATCGGTACAATACGCCAATAACAAATTATTCAGAAGATTTTCGTTTGATGTGTATTGTTAAATCATTTCAAATCAAATACTCTTTGAAATCTTTAAAGAATTTATTGAAAACGACATACCAAGAAAGTCAATGTTGAGGATTTCTGATATTTTGAGACCGAATCAATTCGTGATCTTAAGGAATTCAACTTAAAACTTCTTCATAATGATGCTGACAGAGAACACGTCAGAGCAATGAAAATCTTAATGTCTTTCAGGACCAATAATTGTATTCAATAATGTCTGCCATAATGATATATCAAATAAACAAATTGACAACCAGGCTCGTAACTAATATTATGAATTTGCGTGTATAAAAAAGAAAAGAACATTTTAAAGAAGAGCATATAATAATCAGTAAGAGATAGCATGCATCGGATGTAAACAAGGGCTGATTTGATTTCTGCATTTCTCTTGAAATTCTTGAATTGATACAACAGTACCTATTGGCACAGTCGGTCCATTTCTAGTATGTTGTTCTGAGACATACAAAATATTCAAATACAATTCATAACATTTTTCTTGCTTCGGGCAAGGTAGTCGTCAGTTTCTCACCCAGTTAATACTGTAGAAATTAACCAACAAACAATACGTATATAAAAATTATGAATAATTGGAATGAAGAAAAAAGTCTGCGCAATATGAGAATTCATTGGTGTGAGGCTGTACACATACAATCATTCGATATTAAAGTTCAGCTACTTCTTTTGGAATCACCAGATATCGGAATCAACAGTAGATACAAAGATTAAATGATTCAAAAGAAATGTTTTCACAAGAAAATCGATAAATCATCAAAAGTACACGAGATTGGTGTCGAAATATCATTATTTTGCTTACTGTTCATGGTTGATCATGGTATTGCTAAAAATATACGTAATAAAATACACTACTGGAAAAAATCCAAACTTTTGGGCAATTTTCAACAAAAAAAAATGTATCTCTCTTGTTTTTTGGACAAGAACTTCCAAATGTTGAAGGGTCAGTTGTTTTGAGTGATCTTAGAAATATCAGACATATAAGATTTTCAAAAGTTTTTTATTTTTATATTTGGTCCACGAACGTGGAGAAAATTTTTTTACTCATCAACTATGAGGAACAAATACCTTGTTTGTTCAACTTTGATTATTTTTTTGACAGACTTCCATTTCTGGCCTACATATAGTTCTTCAAATGAAAAAGAGACAACCATTGATCGCACAGAAAGTTGAAGGTAGGTCTGGAAACCTCTAATAAAACTTCCTATACCTACTGGCATTTTTTTTTTCAAGAATGAATGTGCTTCGTTTCGTCAAATAAATTTAAAAAGGCAACAATAAAAGGGCTATTGGTGGATTTTTGAAATATCAAGCCTTGGATTGAAAATACTGTGGAAATCAATAATGTAAAAGTGGGTCTTTCGCAGCACAATATGAACACAGAAAACATCCGATGATCATTAATCCATTCAGCAGTTTTTCTGTTTCATTCCATCGAATTTTTGAAAATCGAAGGATCACTTTTTCTCCACTGAAAACCTCATAATCTTCAACAAAATGAGAAAAAGTTTGTTTTGAAATTTTCCATATATTTACTGAATACAGAGGTTGAATTTGCAAAAAAAATATTTTTTTAAAGATATTGATAAAAAATATTTTAGTACAATTTGTTTTTCAAGACAATTCATTCTTTCTTCAAAATTACTGTCTGTAGTAAGAATGGGAAAACCTCAGGAGTTTTTTCAATTTGTTGAAGATTACTAGCTTTTCACATAAAATAATGTGAATTAGTTATTGAATTTTATTAAAATTGTTGTCCTTTTCAAAGTTAAACCACTGTCTCCGGTAGGAATGAAGAAAAAGCTCAATTTTTCAAAAAATCAAATCAGGTGAAACAAAAAAACGACTGGATGGATTAATTTGGTTCTACGTAAGATTTTCGTGGCCATATTGAACTGTAAGAAGCACACTCTATATCGAAGGTTTCATAAATATTTTCAATCCAGAGCTCAATATCAACAATTGCCATTTTTGTTGCATTCTTAAATTCACGCGACGACAGGAAAAAACTTTTTTTTCAGAAACGCAATAGCCAGACGTTTAAGGATATTTATTCAAGTTTCTCAAACTTATCTTCAACTTTCTGTGCGATCGTTGGTTGCTGAGATATCGAGAATCACAGACAAACTGATTCTTTTTCATTTAAAAACTGATATCTCGGCGAGAAATCCGACCCTTATAGTGGTTGAGCGCAGAGATAGTTCACAAAATAAATCAGAGATGCCGCTGAATTGGGGAAAATGTTTGTAAAGGTATTCATGAATTGATTGAATTTTATGATTCGACAAAATGTTTATTGTTTCGACGATACATTTATAATATCATACACCTACGATATCATAATATTAAAAGTGTATCGTGCATGGGGTAACAAGGATGTATTGGATGCAACGTCTTGAAATAGGTTGGTACTTTGTGGACATTTTACAAGGCTTGTTTCACCCATAACTAAAGTTCACCTATAAAACTTGAGAAGATTAGGATTTGAAAAATGTTATTTGAGAGCTATCAAACCCAAGAAAGTAGAATCAATAAGATTTTAGTTGAATAAGTATATGTGGATGTGTTCTTGAACTTGGAAACAAATTTGTGTTATTGTTATCAGCCATTGCGAGTTAATGAAAAGTAATGAAAATTACTGATAAAATTTCAATAGTCTTCATACTTCATACCCTATTATGAAAAATATCGTGGAAATCAGTACTTATTGTCATCCTCAATAATTAATTTCAATCAATGAAGAGTAGACGCAAAATTCATCTAGTTGAATTGTTCTTATATTCATTGATTGATAAAATAAACTGAAGGGAAAAGCTCCCCAAAAAGTAAGAGCTAGAGATAGTCAATACACTATGTAAACCTTGAAGTTCCCTATTAAAAAAAAAACTACATTTCACGTTTCTCTCATAGCTCTCAACCTGTCGGTTAGATTCTGGGTGACCTTCATGATGTAATCGGCATTATGCAGTCGAAAATTTTGGAAGCAGGTACCGAAAGTTATAGAAGAAGCATAATTGAATTCATTCTTTATTTTGCCATTGTACGAGGTCTATTCGAAAGAAAAGGTGATATCTTTTCAAGTTCTCATTCAATACTTGAAGCATTTCTGAAATGCTTGTAGGTACGCTCACGTTTTTCGATTCTGACTTTATCTCTTCAATTGTGTCAAAGCGCATTTTTAATGGTCTCTTCACTTTTGAGAATAGAAATAAGTCGCAGGATACAGATTCTGATGGTTGAGGCTTGAGTACTGTTGTTTATTAGCCGAGTCATTATCGTGAAGCAGGATTCATAATTTGTTTTCCACAATTGCGGTCCCTTTGAAGCATATTGCTTCACGCATACGGTGTAAAACGTGTAGTATTCTTTATTAACTGTACGAACAGTTGCTAGGAACTTATGGTGGACCACACCGATGTGATCGCAGAAAACAGTCAAAGAGACCTTAAAAGATGATCTAACTAGGCTTGCATTTCTCGGTCTTTGCTCATCTGTTCTATTGTGTTGATTGGGCGTTCTTTTCGACGTCATGATAATATACCCATATTTCGTCACCAGTTATGACACTTCGAGTATCTTGGATCATCGTTGACACCATTTGCTCAGAATTTCAAAACAAACTGCGCTGGCACATTTTTCTCTGTAGAGCAATTGTAAAAAGTATAAACACTTTTTTGGGACGAATAGAACTCGCCGTTCTCATTATAATTGTTTGGTAGCACATTATTTCATTTGAAAACAAAATTTGAAAACATATTCTTTAATCTACTTCTTTTCAAAAGTGAAAAAACGTGACTAAATTTAGTTACAAACAACAATCTCTTAATTCAAGTTGACTGAAAGGCCAGTTTATAAAATAAATATACAATCGACTATATAATATATATTAAAAAGGAGTATTGCCGTATAAATATGTCTATATAGATGGGTTCTTGGCAAATTTTTTTGCCCAAAATCAAGGTTTCTTTAAACCAATTTTCAAACTTAGTCTATATTTCGGATGTATTTACGTCCTTCATCAGGACTCTACGAAAAATTATTTTATTATAAAACTTAATATATTTACGATAACGAAATAACTACTTACAGTTTTCAAGGTTTATAAAATTGTCCAAATTTGGAATGTTTGAAGAATGATGTTGAGTGTTTTTTTGAAAGGAGTTTTTTATAAATGTCAAAGAAACATAGAGTAGGAAAGTGACAATAGATTAGGGATGTAAATAAAATCGAAAATTAGTATAGAACCAAGATAAGGGATAGTAGTTGAAATTATTAATTTGAAAGTTAGGAAAAGATCAAGACGAGGCACAACTTTTAATCTAGAGATAGAAGGTAACTATATATGGAGCTGAGTTTAGCAACATCAGATTTTTTATTTTTGATACTATTTGGATTATTTTTGATGTAACACATTTCCAAGAGGGTCTTTTTTGATAATAAGATGTTTAATCAAGAATTTTGAAATTTTCAAAAATCAAAAAGATGTCCTAATCTTGAAGAATGAAGGGCTAAAGAACACCTTTCAGGATGAATTCTCACGTCACTTTTGTGGAGAGTTATTCTCTTTTTTATGGTTTGGCAGGTTTGACTAATGTATATTCCATTACAGTCCAAACAGGGTATGCTATAAATACAGTCTGAGATTAGGGATGGAGGAATTTTATATTTAATTTTGGTAAAGAGATCTCTACCTGTAATAAGGTTGTATTTTCTTAATTTTAAATTTTCTATTTCGGAGAATATGTGTGAAAGTTTAGTAGTTAGAGAGGAAATATAGGGTAGAGATCTTTATTTTATTAGTGGCGTAGAAGAGTAGAAACGGTGAAATTCTTTGTGTAACAAGATTGGTAGGAGAGAGTGGGTTTGGTGTAATGGAAGTGGTGCTCCATATAATCTTTTTTACCATTGACTTTGGGTATCCATTATCGATTATAATACGTTCAAGGAGGAAGAGTGAGTTTTGGCGGTAATCTGAGTGTGTAATGTTTATAATTCTATTGTTCAGTTGGTTGATTACATTTAATTTCAAGTTCCATTGGTGATGTGAGTGATAATGTATATATCGGCCTGATGAGCAAGGTTTTTGGTACCAGTCTAACATGATTTCACCATTATTGTATCTCACAACTCGAGTATCTAAAAATGGAACTGACATTTCAGTTTCTTTTTCTACTGAAACTTAATATATGTATCATATGAGTTGAAAATATCTACTTTTTTTTCTAGTTTATCTAGAGGTAATCATTCTTTAGCCCTTCATTCAGAGGCTCCGCGGAAAAGGTGCAGGCATGCCTGGAGGAATATAAAAGTCGAAAAAAAATTCTGAATAAAACATTTGCTAGGGCAAAGGAGCTTAAATGGAGGGAAGTATGTGAGGAATTGGAGGAGGACGTGTGGGGCCTAGGATATAAGATCTTATCTAGGAAGATTGTCAAACGCGACATTTTGCCTGCTGAGGACATAAAGAGGATAGTGAGGGATCAATTTATTCTGGGAAACGAAGATAGGATTGAGCGAGCGTGGAGTGGGAATGACGAGGTAGTACCTTTTACAGAGGAAGAAACTAAGGCGGCGGTGGATAGGCTGAAACGGCGTAAGGTGGTTGGACCTGATGGAGTCCCAGCGGAAATTTTGAGGTGGGCAGCTGATGTTGCGATCAAAGAGATAACGGAAGAGCTGAATACCCAATTGCTACGAGGATGTTTCCCAAAAGAATGGAAGACTGCAAGAATAGTTTTTCTGAGGAAGAAAGTAAGGGAAAATGCACCAGTATCTTATAGAACGCTGTGTATCCTGAACTCGATTATGCAAACTGTACGAGTATATGATTTTGGATAGGCTTCAAGAAGAACTGGAGGAAAAGGAGGCACTAGCCCCGACACAGTTCGGGTTTCGCAAAGGCAGGTCAACACTGGACGCTGTAAACAAAATAGTAGATATTGCCAGAAACGCAATGAACAAGACCCTGACGGCAAGAGGCATTGTTTTGATGATAACCATAGATATTAAGAATGCTTTCAATACGGCATCCTGGAGGTTTATTATGGAGGCAATGGAGAAGTTAGAGATCTCTCAATACCTCAGAAAAGTAATTCACAACTATCTAAGTGAACGTAAGGTCGTCACAGAGGAAGGAGAGGTATACAAAATAAGGGCAGGTGTACCTCAGGGTAGCATTCTGGGGCCTACTCTATGGAATGTGTTATTGGATGGGGTGCTGAGACTGATCTTTCGTGAGGGAGTGGAGGTCTTTGCATATGCTGATGACCTCGTGATAGTAATCAAAGCTAAGACCGAGGAGGGACTGGAAAGGGCGGCTAATGACGCGCTAGAGGAGATAGTACAGTGGATTGAAAGTGTGGGCTTGCAGGTAGCAACGGAGAAGACGGAAATTATGTTGTTGACAGGCAGAAAGAAAGTGGCTGGAATAAATATTAGCTTGGGAGGAAGGAGACTAGAATTGGCTGATCACGTGAGGTATTTGGGCGTGGTATTAGATAGGGCGCTGAGGTTCTCAGAACATGTGAAATATGCTATCGAAAAGGCAATTGAAACAGCAGCAGCACTCTCGAGAATTATGCCTAGGCAAGGAGGAATGTCTGAGGCAAAGAGGAGAACCATCAGCTTGGCCGTGGAGAGTACGGTGATGTATGCGGTACCTGTATGGAGGGGAGTTCTGAAGTATGGGAAGTACACTAATTTGATAGATCGGATGCAGAGACTGACGACGATAAGAATATGTAGAGGCTACCGTACTATATCAACGGAGGCCAGTAGAGTGTTGTCTAGAGTTCTACCTGTGACATTGCTAGCGGAATAGAGGAGCATTGCAATCGGAATGTCAAAGGCCGAAAAGAAACAACTGAGAAAGGAGATGGTTGATAGGTGGCAGTTGAACTGGGAATGAAGTACGAAGGATGTGTGGCTGCACAAGTTGTTGCCAGACATAGAACCATGGTATTTCCGCAAACACGGGAATCTAACGCATCAGATAACACAGGTATTCTGCACATGGTTCCTTCGGTAGCTATCAGAAGAGAATAGGCAAGCGTGATTCAGACTTGTGTGAGTACTGCCATCAGGAACCTGATGATGCAGAACACACAATGTTTAAGTGTACACAGTGGAGCGGTGATCGGCAGGCCCTCAATTCTATTGTCGGGGAGGAGGTTAAGATTGAAAACATGGTGAAGATAATGCTACGAGATGAGATGGCGTGGGGAGCGCTGCAATCGTTTATTGATGGAATAATGAGGCAGAAGGAACGATATGAACACAGGCAATCAAAGAGAGTGTGATGAAGGCCATTGGTTCGTGAAGTAATGCGAAAGCGGTGCCGCGAACCTGAAAATTGGTAACGAGGGGTATCAAAAAAGAACCCTCTTGGAAATGTGTTACATCAAAAATAATTCGAATAGTATCAACAAACAAATCTGATGTTGCTAAACTCAGCTCCATATATATCTCTAGATCAAGAGTTGTGACTCCTCTTGATCTTATCCTAACTTTCAAATCAATAATTTCAACTACTATCCCTTATCTTGATTTTATACTAATTTCCGATTTTATTTACATCCCTAATCTATTGTCTCTTTTCTACTCTATGTTTCTCTGACATTTAAGAAAAACTCTTTTTCAAAAAAAAAAAACACTCAACATTATTCTTCAAACATTCCAAATTTGGACAATTTTATAAACCTTGAAAACTGTAAGTAGTTAATTCGTTATCGTAAAAATATCAAGTTATATAACGTAATAATTTTTGTAGAGTTCTGATGATGGACGTAAATACATCCGAAATATAGACGAAGTTTGAAAATTGGTTTAAAGAAACCTTGATTTTGGGCAAAAAAATTTGCCAAGAACCCATCGATATACGCATATTAAAATAATATATATAAACATAAAGGAGAAAAAGAATAATCGGATTCACACACCGCCCGGAAATCACCTCTTCCTTAAAACAGACCTCGTAGAACGAAAGGATTTCCACTGAAGAGTTCATTTGATAATATGATCATTGAAACAGATTTGTAGACGAGAAATTTTTTATAATAGAACTAGTGTAGTATAATTATTAGAGTTATATTCAACATCTTTTATTGTTCTTGCTACTTGAGATATGGGGGATTTAGCTCAAAAAATAATTTAAAACATAAATATGAAATAGGAGGGTGATTTATAACTATAGCGTATCAAACGTTCATGGAAAACCGATCGAAATTTTCACCTGAAAATTTGCATGTTGTGGTTGGAGTGAATCTTTCTCCCACAAATATGTCCGATCTTTAAGACTTCCGGTTAGACCACAAACTACTATACAAAGCAAAGACTGAAAATAAAAACTCGAAGGAGTTGGTAAATGTGGTACCTCAGGGTTCAAACCTTTGCCCAACCATTTTTGTTGTTATTAAAATATTAATTATATGCCAACTTTATGCGGTAACCTCATTTAAAGCTGCCGAAACCGTGGCCGATACAATAAATAATCTGGAGAAATCGACCTCCAACTGTACCAATAAGGCAAAGGGTTTGTTTTCTTCCAATACTCGCGTTTTTTTTGTGGTATGATAGCTTGAACGTTGGTTGAATACAAAAAAATTGTCAGAGCCCGAAATCACTTAAAGTTACTCAAAAAAGACTTGATGTTGATACTTTAGTTTTAAGTAGGATATACTCAAACACTCAACTTCAACTTAAAATAAAATAGGAGTTTCAATAGCTCCTGGTTGTGTTGATTACTCAGCATGCTTTCAAATTACCAAAATCACAACAAAATAGAACTTGATCTGCCCATTTTTGATGTAATTCACCTACGAACGAATTGATTCGATGATTCGATTATTTTATGAAATCTGAATTTAATCGAAATACCTGTAAAATATGTTATCTGTAGCATGTGTAGATTAACATTATTATAATTATATTATAATTTAGGTTTCAACACTAAGATCTCAATTGTGAGCAAGAATAGAATATGAAATGGCTAGTTGTGAAGTTGCCTGATTTTTTATAATAAATAATCCGCAATTTTCAAACTGAAATTGAGAAAATAAACAAAAATATGGACTGAAAGTGAAAATTCGGAGTTTGGAAAAATTCGAGTTGTCCAATATCATCACTTTCCATATTCTGTACTGTCTTAAGAAACTTCGTATTAATAGAATAAAAACAATTCAAAATATAAAGTTTTTTGAAAATATAAAAGAATGTGAGTCTCCTTCTTCACCATTTTTAGCGCAGTTGTTTTAGATCTTAAATGAAATCTATGGAGTCTAAAACCGTTGAGCTTAAAAATACTTAGAGCACCATTCGAAATAAAAAAGTTTCAACTTATATTAGGTATGAACAGCATTGTGTCAAACTTCATTATGCATATATTTAGCTCAAAATCATCGTCAATTGTTTATGAGCGTCTAGTAGTCCATCGTCTTGTAATACCCTGGATATAAATCATGACGATAACAAGTGATTATATAGTTCTTTCAAGAAGTTTCGTTTGTTAATAATTTTCAAAGTATATTACATAAGAAATAATTATGACTCAAAAAAAATGTTATCATCACATAAAGGGGTCTCATATCTCCTATAAAGCCCTCCTGACTGAAGCTCTGATGTGCCGGTTCGCTTCTTCGGGAGGGATAACTACAGATTCCAGAATCAGAATTTTGTTTTTAATTAGATTCACCGTTTCAAACATAGCAACTACTCAGTATATTTCTGCTAGAAATTTGGAAATTCACCGAAAGTAAGTTACTTCCATTATGTCCACAATTTTCGAATTTGCGAATTTTTGCTTGTATGAAAGCACAGCTAAGAAGAAAAATGGAATGGAAGAATTCCAAAAATTTCTTCAATTTCTGCTTTGAAGATTTTTAGTTGTCAAAATTGAATTTTCTTAAGTATCCACTAAAAAACATAGCTGTTCATATTATTATTATTATATATAATTTTTTTCATTATTATTTATTTATATTGATATTTCAGATGAAATGTTTTCCTGGATTATTGATAAAGATCGAAGTTTTCATAAATTAGATGAAATTTATTCCCAGGATTTAAAGAAACTTGAAAGAAAAACATTTTCGTGATATTTATTGTTCAACTTTTGTTTATACTATACTTGTATTAAAAGATCGGAGAGTTTGTAATAGAATGAATGTTCATAAATATTGAAAGAAACAAGTTTTTTGTCCAATTTTGACTGTATTGATCTTGAGACAGCCAAAAAATATTATCTTCTTCATACAATCACGTAAAAACCTACGAATGTAATCATTCACAAATCTAATTTTGAAAATATATAAATAATCAACATCCAAAACCATTTTACTGAATTAAATTTCAAAACAACATTTTCAAGACACTCCAACCTACTAGAAATATCACTCTGAAATAAAAACTGAACTCCGCCAAATTTTCAGGTATTTATAAAATCAGTTGTGAATATTGCAATGCTGCATATGTTTGTCGAACTGGCAAAAACTTTGAGACTACATTGAAATACCCGAAAACTAATAAACAGTCTGGAGTTTATAATGATATTAATATTGGAAAAGCTGATATGGATGATGCCAATTCTAAAAATCCTTTACAGATTCGAGAAAAGCCTGAAAAAACGAAGTATTAAATCTATACCAGTACCTCAATAATTCAACTCTAAAAACCCAAATAGATAAGCCATTCACCTTTATTGAACAGAAAAATATTTCAGTCTTTAGGCCTATCTAGCACCTGACTATGGTTTGATATATGAAACCGGTCATGTCATAAGCCCAAAAAAGTGAAGATTACACAAAATACTTGTTTCTTTTTATTCTATTATCATTAACATATATTAAAATGAATTTTATTTCTATAATTTAAAAATTTTTTGAGGAAAAAGAATATCAATATTTCAATTGTGATCGAGTAGGTATATACAGTGTAGAAAACACTGAGTGAAACTCATAGAAAAATTATTTATCCATATTATGAAAAATGTAAGAACGAAAATTTTGAACTTAGATGAGGTATATTCAAACATAAATTAAAATGTACAGGATGAAATGCGAAAGCCTGTCATATTCGGTGTTTCATTTTTGATGGGACAACCTGTATATAAAAACATATTTTCAATCTCCTTAATGAAATGATTTCAGCAAACTATATTATATCTTATATTATAAATCTTACATGGTCCAAATATTGCCGATATTTTGCTTTTATTATAAAATAAACGAACGAACTAGGTTTAATTTAATTTCGACTTTTTTCGAAATACTTCTGACCATAGGTTTTGATTTTTGATAATTCAGCTTATATTAAGAATACTAATATTTTCAGGTTCAATTATTTCGGAATTTTGCTCTGTATAATTCATAAAAGATAATTATATAGTTTGTTGTAATCCGCTCGTTAACGGAATTTCTGAAGTATACAAATGTAAAGGAAGTCCCATTTGAAAAACTGGATATAACATAATGAAAAATTTATTCCATTATTGGCTTATAAGTCATATAAAATTTTCTCCATGTTTTGTACGCGATAATACGGTATCAAAAAATATTTCACTTCAATAAATTAATTTTAAATTTAGGACTTTTCATTTTTGGGTTCCATTTTATCTGAATCGATTAGTTTCGGACCAATCATGTCAGTAATTTTGATGGTAAATAATGGTGGAGATGACTAAGAGCTCCATAAATTCCCATGATTTTTGTTCATTTCACCGCTATATATTCCATATTTTGCTTTCATGTTCTTATCAATATTCCAGACACTACTTCTCAGTAGTGATTTTTTTTACTTTTTCTATACAAAAATTCTTCAGAAGATAATTGGTTAATATTGTGCATTTTTTCCTAGTAAAAAGAAAAGATTGCCAAAACGGTACCTCAATTCAATGACATGTTTTTAAAACTTATGTACCTACTTCTATGATTCTATATCGAATAAGTGATGTGAAAAATTTTAGAGAAATACCTATCCTCAAGTCAATAATATTTTCAAGTAAATAATCATCAATGGAAATGAGTTGTATATTCAACTTAACTGATATTTCAACATAATCTGGTGATTTCAAAAGGAATACGTGAATTAAATTGATGTTACTTAACTTCACCAATGAGTAATCAATAAGTCAGGACTGTATGATTTTAAATATTGGAGTCGAAATATACTCAAAGAGCTACAGGGTGTTTTTTCCAAATATATTACAAATAAGGAGAGCCTAACGTGGGTAAATGAAGACAATCTCTCGTATCTGGTAAGGTTGAATCAGAAAATGTCCCAGTACCCATAATCTGTACTTTTTTTTCATTTTTATTATTGTCATTTGAAACAATATTTCAGAAATATTGACCTAAATGAAAATCAACATATAAATGACTGATATTACCAGTGATATGAAAACAATTTTCTTCAAATAGAGATATTAACGAATTTTTTCCTTGGCAGTGTTGCTTGAAATTTTTCAGATCATGGATTTATTTCTTTGAGAAATAATGATTAGAATAACGAAACAAAAAATGTCCAATTTTCCATCAAGCTCTGAGTAACTCATAACTTTGAGGTGAGTACTCCATAGAATGGAAGATCTATCTATCGACAGAAAATGCAATAAGCATTTAAGATGAATATTCACGACAAAAAATCGATAGGTTGATCAGACAATTTGTCAAAATGAGTTCAACAGATTGAAGAAGAATCACCTAGGAGAAGTCAAAATTCATCTGTAAAATTTGTGCTTTATTCTGTTTGTAACCTAAATGAACACAGAAATGAAATGCATAGCTGTTGATTTGGATAAATTGTTGAATTTTAGTTTCAACTAAATAATTGTCCTCGACGCCAGTTTTGGTATAAAAATCGGATTCAGAATTGACTATTTTATAGTTCTCTCGTGAATGAATATCTCTCTGAATGTTCATTATAACAGAAAAAAGACGATATCGATTTATGACTGACAATTAGATTGCTACTTCGATAAAAGAAGATATTCAATTCCACTCGATCAGATTTTTTATTGAAATGAAATTTATAAGAAAGAGCTTGAATCGAGCTGAACAAATGAATTGGTGACAGTAATATTATGATAACTTTACAATGACAAAGAAAATTTCATTGTACTAAAAACTGTAATCAACAAAAGTGACGAAATTCTGAGAGTTTCCCACAGAAATTGAACTGCAGAATTAGGAAAAAATGAACTCAGGTGAATAACTCGAAAACCACTGAACATCATAACTATATGAATCAGTCAATTAATCACTCACATAATAACATGATTAAAAAACTTAGATTCTTAATCGAACATCAATCATCAACGTCGGCTCTAATTCTGTTTACCATGGAAAATCGTGTTCATTCAGTTGAAATGTCGTTCTTATTAATTTTCTGCAACGCAGTAATAACCGAACAATTTCGAGAACTTGCCATATGTTAAATTAAAAATTTCTTAACGTACGACCAATGGCCCTGAGTTGAAACAGTTGTAAAAAAATTCATTGGAGTTGCTAGCAACCACATAAAATTGTCATTATGTTCAACCAAAAAAGTATATACCGTCTCAATTGTTTTGTTTTCTCAGGAAATGACGTCAAATACGAGACAAATAGATCTGATTTTCATTATAATGAAGAAAGAAAATAACACCAAATGAAAGATTAGATCAGGATTATTTTTTTTGCAAACTCCTAGACTTACTCGGAGTCATCAATCGTACGTGAGGATATTTAGCAGTAAACAAATCGCCAATTCTCAAATTCCTTCGATTACATTATTTCCGTGACAAAAATTAATGAAAACCTCATCTTGTTTGAAAGACCAAAACGACGATTCACTATTAAACCGTCACTCACGTATGCCACCATTCTAACTTGATTATTGGAACAAGTTGATCACTCTTATACGTGAAAATAAAATAATATCCCGCAAGCTGCAACATTTCACATAGCTCAAGTTTGACGAGTCTGTCGAGATTTCACTATATTAGGAAAATGCAGTTATTTTCATGAAACCATGTCGAACTGGCGTGAACATGTAATGTAATGACCAACACTGTTTTCTAAACGGCCGGCAAAATTGGTCTGCCAATAATTGTAACTTTTATGTTAAGCTTGTTCCCTACTCTGAATATGTCAATTTGGTGACGTTGTGTCTAGTGACTTCCATTCATTTTTTTTTAAGTGTTTGGTATTACCGTTTGACAAAATAGTACCGCATAGTCCAACAAAATTCTTGGATAGATCTCAAATTTATGTTACCTTGTTTGGCAACAACCAGATGTCGTATAAGAGCGTCAGAAAAAAAAAAGAAAATGAAATATATATTGGAACAAATTAAGTGTTCGATAAAAAAAATCAGTTTTACATTGCTTCTCGGACTAATGTAATTTTTTTTCTTACTTATGGATAATATAAAAAAAGTAGGATGAACAAACAATCTCCAACACATCACTTTCGATGTGAAATTTCCCGCAGAATACGAACCTTGTTTCAGAAAAAACTGGAAAATCGTGGGAACCTAGAAAATGAAAAAAAAAACTCCGGAATTCTTGAAATATCGATATGTGGAAAACGAAAAATATCGCTCAAATTCACAAGAAATATTCATTTAATCATGTACACTTTGAAATGAAAAAAAAAAAATGCTGAATGCAATAATTTTTCAGCAATTTTTCCGCCAATTCTTGAGAATTTCTATCAATGACAGTCCAACCACACTCTTCTATTTATAATACAGTTGGTGGCCGTAAATGAGCAACAAATGCTGATTACATAAATAGTCAGTTTGTTTGGTACGCAGTGAACTGGAAATCCTCCCAATTTTTGTTTTTTGATAATACCTGGTGAGCATTTTAGGTGTTGAATGATTGTTTGGGCTATTAACATCATCTATTGTGGATGTAATGTTTTCCGACGTTTCGAAACTTCTGGCAGATCTATAGATGGAGCACTTATGGAATCAGGTGTTATTTTCATAAATGGTGCTTCTTTGATTTTTCCTCTTGCAAGTTTTTCTTCTTTGGATATTATTGATGCTTCTTTCCACTTTATAAGATGATTCTCATCTACAGCATGTTGGACCAACCTGGATTTGTCGCTGTCTAGTACTCGTAGAAGCTTCTGATGTTCTTTTATTCGTACATTCAGAGGGCGTTTAGTTTCTCCGATGTAAGATCTTCCGCACTTGCAAGGTAATTCATATATGCAGTTCTTTGTCCTTTGTGTCTCATTATTGGGCTTAACTTTTGTAAGTTCAGCTCTGATAGTGTCTTGAGTTTTGAATGCAGTCGTTATGTTGTATTTATTTCCAATTCTTCTCATTTTCTCCGACAAATCTTTTACATAAGGAATTACGGTTTTAATGGTCTGATTTATATCTGTTGGTTCAGGTTGACTTTCTCTTGTTCGTCTAGCTTTTTCTAATATCTTTTTGGGGTAGCCATTGCTTCTAAGAGTTTTCGAGATGTTATTTATTTCTTCATTTGGGTTCAGGAAAAAAAATATCGGGTGCTAAGTCACTTATTAGGTCTCAGTTACCGTTCTTTATTGATAACTGCCAAGCTTTCGGCCACTTTCATGGCCATCTTCAGGGCACTACAAATCAGAGGAATGTACATAATGTCAACAAAATAAAACAATAAAAACTTACACTCAAATTGAACAAAACCTCTTTACGACATTCGGAAAAACAGTCGAGAAAAATACAAAAATTCATCAAATCTTTCAACCAGTCAATCAAGAATTCAGAGCAACAAAATGAAATCAACCGTGCAATATAATCTAATAAGTAATCTGACACAATAAGATATAAAACTTCTTAACCTCGAAGAAAGATAGAACACAGAATATCCTCGAAATATGAAAACGCAAATAAGCACAAAACTATCAATCAAAAATGTTGACAACAAATAAAGAAATCTAGACAAATCTAAACCGATCGAAACGTAAACATCGTCAGTTCACCGTTGTATACCAGGGTCGTACGTTTGTTGATTAGTCCCCATTATTAAATCAACGATATGACAATAGATGGGATTAATTTCTTGTGATTCTGTGGAAAGATTCAAAGGATGGGTTAAATATCTAATTTCAAGAGATTCCAGGAACATACGTTTATATCTATTGCTACTGCTCCTCAAAATCTCCACGTCAGAAAAATTCATCAGATGGCCAGTCTCAACCGTATGAGTAGACAAACCAGTCGATGGCTTAAGATTTCGACAGTCCCTCTGATGTTCCTTCAATCTGGTTTTTAAATTTCTACCAGTCTGACCAACATATGACCCATCACACACACCACAGTTAATTTTATAAACTATATTATTTCTGTTAAGTTTACTAGTTTTGTCCTTACTTTTGGAAAATAATAAAGATCCCAAAGTGTGTGGTATCCTCTTCACTATCCTAACATCATTACCCCCAGATGACGAGGCTTTAGTGACAAGAGAACAGACTCTATTGGTTAAGTCTCGGATATATGGGAGTGTGAAAGTTCTAACATTATTATCAGGATCAAGTGTGGGAACCTCTTCAGTCATATTTCTAATCCCATCTATTGTCATATCGTTGATTTAATAATGGGGACTAATCAACAAACGTACGACCCTGGTATACAACGGTGAACTGACGATGTTTACGTTTCGATCGGTTTAGATTTGTCTAGATTTCTTTATTTTTGTCAACATTTTTGATTGATAGTTTTGTGCTTATTTGCGTTTTCATGTTTCGAGGATATTCTTTCTTCGAGGTTAAGAAGTTTTATATCTTATTGTGTCAGATTACTTATTAGATTATATTGCACGGTTGATTTCATTTTGTTGCTCTGAATTCTTGATTGACTGGTTGAAAGATTTGATGAATTTTTGTATTTTTCTCGACTGTTTTTCCGAATGTCGTAAAGAGGTTTTGTTCAATTTGAGTGTAAGTTTTTATTGTTTTATTTTGTTGACATTATGTACATTCCTTTGATTTGTAGTGCCCTGAAGATGGCCATGAAAGTGGCCGAAAGCTTGGCAGTTATCAATAAAGAACGGTAACTGAGACCTAATAAGTGACTTAGCACCCGATATTTTTTTTTCCTGATTCTGATTAAGTTAAGTCGAAAAATTTTTTGTTCTGTCTTCATTTGGGTGTTCTTCAGTGCAACAAATATTTATTGCTCTATCGAATAAACATTTTGCTACTCCCAATTTAGTGTTTAGTTGGTGGTTTGAATCAAAATGTAGATATTGTCTTGTGTTCGTTGGCTTTTTATACACAGTGGTTCTTGGGATTCCATTTTGTTTATGTACGAGTACATCTAAGAATGGAAGTTGTCTGTCTTTCTCGATTTCCATTGTGAATTTAATTGATTCCTCTTGATTGTTTAGATATCGAAGGAATCCATCTATAGTGAAGAAGACCAAAATGAAGAAATGAATAAAATCTCGAAAACTCTTAGAAGCAATGGCTACCCCAAAAAGATATTAGAAAAAGCTAAACGAACAAGAGAAAGTCAACCTGAACCAACAGATATAAATCAGACCATTAAAACCGTAATTCCTTATGTAAAATGTTTGTCGGAGAAAATGAGAAGAATTGGAAGTAGATACAACATAACGACTGCATTCAAAACTCAAGACACTATCAGAGATAAACTTACAAAAGTTAAGCTTAATAATGAGACACAAAGGACAAAGAACTGCATATAAGAATTACCTTGCGAGTGCGGAAGATCTTACATCGGAGAAACGCCCTCTGAATGAACGAATAAAAGAACATCAGAAGCTTCTACGAGTACTAGACAGCGACATATCCAGGATGATCCAACATGCTGTAGATGAGAATCATCGTATAAAGAGGGATGCAGCATCAATAATATTCAAAGAAGAAAAACTTGCAAGAAGAAAAATCTAAGAAGCAGCATTTATGAAAATAACACCTGATTCCATAAGTGCTCCATCTATAGATCAGCCAGAAGTTTGGACGCCGAAAGTTCGATCCAACTTAAAAAGATCATCATATCACAGATGAGTATATAACATCGTTCATTTTCTTTCATGACTTCTGTCAATATTGACTTTTTGAAAATTGATAATTTTCAAAAGGTTTTTTTACTTTTCCTCCTTGATAAAGATAGAAGATGTCTATCGAAACGTCGGAAAACATTACATCCACAATAGATTATGGTAATAGCCCAAAAAATCATTCAACACGAGCTCCATCATCCTCAATATCTCGTCATCAAGCATTTTAGGTACATATTGCACTTTTTTCTGGATCATTTCAAATTTTCTTTTATTTTCAACGTCTTCGGTTTATAACGAATAAATTTCACATATATATTCTTCGATAGCATTGAATTTATTTGACTCTATTGTTACTAGACTGTATGATACATTTATGATTATATTAAATGCCATTTGAGATTTGAACACTGAACAATTGAAATTGTCGATTTTTGTCTTTATCAAAAAAGGATAGATTGTAGTCATTTCCCGTGAATATATGGCATACAACGAGAGCGGTACATTATGAGTTTCTCATTTTTTCGTGTATTTCATTCATAGCCAAATACATTGCCTTTATGCTTGTACTCATGTCAATTGCTATTTGAACTTGGGCCTTTAAAAATTTCATGTTTGCCAACAATAACCGGTATATCATAGTCAGAGCAATGTACTCGGACTTTGAAATCTTTTAAAATAATGTTGGTATTACTAACTCAAAATGTCTCAAAATTCTGTAACTATTGGCAACGCCGATAGTCACGTTGGTGAGTACCTACTTCAAAACTAGTTGGAGCTGAGGATCTGTTTCCCTTGAAACTGAAGTAGAGAAAGTATTTTTGAAATTGATAAAAATCTGGTACTGGATAATTTCATGCCAACTGCCGAGGACTGAAAGAATTATTATATTCAGTTACATTTTAGAGGAATGTGTTTCAAAAAGATAATAACAAGAAGCTCTATATTTGAAGGGAGCGTCTACTTGTTGGCTGCGATTTTTTCTGAGAAAAATTTTTTTAATATTAAGCTTTCTTTCAATATATACTAATCGAAATGGTACAAGCAAATTATACGGACAATGTAACATTGAAAATCTTAACACTACATTTTTAAAGTGCATCATTTAGATTATTATATAAATTATTGATAAGCTTCGCAAGAATTATGGAAAAATTCCTGAAAATTTTTGTAAACTCCTGTTTGCGTTCTTGCATTTCAAAATATGTAATCTTGGGAGACTCGTCAAACTTAAGCTATGTGCAGAGTTGAAGATGCTGGTATTTATTTGTTAACGTATTTGGGTCGCGGACTAATGGTGTGAATTACACAATTTATAGTAAACAATTGAAGATCGACGTAAAGAATTTTTATTATATGTTTCAAATTGTGTCATAATTTTCACCTGATTTTTGTGAAGGAGGTATGTGATTACCATAAATAACCATGTTATTGAAAATTTGTAAGGTCTCAAAATAATGAATTTATTGTGACATTTTCAATTCTTCTACATAATTTTTCAGGGTACCTTATTTGTTCTTCATGAATGTACTTATATCTTTCTAACCAATTGAATACCTTCAAATCTTGAATGGTTTAACATCGAAATCGCCTAAAGAAGCCAAGAATTTGGCAAAATAATTGTTGTAAAATGTACTGTTACATTATTGTCTAAACACAATAAATGTGGAAGTTTTATTAAATAAGTTTTGATTAAATCACATTCAAATTAAAAGAAATATCTTCAGCTAGAAAATGCGCAGAATTAAAGGGATAATCCATTTCTGGTTAGAAAAATTGTTGGTTTCACTTGAAATTCCAAGGCTGATATAAAACCGGTAAAACCGGAAGTGAAATTTCAATAAAAATGATTCATTATGATCTCATTCATCCAAAAACTAGCGATTTGCCAAATTCCTCCAAGGAAATAAAAATTTTTAGGCATGACTTAGTATGCGAGCCCTGCATTCTTTTCATCTTACTGCTAAGAATATTTTCCCCCCATTTCATCTCATTGCGTAAGGACCCAGAAAATATGAAATATTAAATGATATTGTTTCACTTTGCATACAGCATCAATAAATTACAGAAATATCTTTAAGTTATTGGTGTTCAGTTGAGTCTTCTGTCGAGTATGATTGGAGAACTAAAGACCATTGAAAATTAACTTTGAGTCATCAAATGATCTCTATTATTTTAGACATACATATCTAATCCAAAAGACATTCTAACAATGAAGTAACAATTTATTGCAAAATATAGAACAATTAGTTTATATAGATTATAACAGAAAAATATTTATTCCTTACTGTGGAGGTATTATATTATAAAATTCCGAAAGAAATTACATACCAATATTGGAGCTAAAAGGAACAACACACTAACAAAAACATAATCTTGTATTTGAATAAATAGTATTAAATCGAAAACGTCACCCCAAATTTTAAGTATGGATCTTTCATGGGTATCACAAAAGTTAACAGAATTTTTTAAACATATGAACTCTTTATTTATTCATGATAAACACTTATAATTTTCTTCAAATAATACCGGAGCAGATAAGAGTTCATTTTGCTAAAACACTGAGATAATTTTCATCAAGGATGTTTTTTCTTCAGAATGCGCTCTCTTAATAAACATATTCGATAACTTCTATTCAATCGTTGCTGGATGAACTTTCATTTAAATGTTTGGATTTCAATATTGCATGTATTGAGTTCTGGGACATATGATTCACCTTGTGCTACAAAGAGCTCAATTTAAAGTGGCAGATACAGCGGAAAGACTATCATTCATGCACCTGCAAAAAAAATCATTTGAAAACGTAATGAAACATCTACGTAACTAATGTGGGCTTTCCTCTTCATTTTCTAGAGGACTTGGAGAAAGGAACTTACGCACATATTTCGGATAATGAGTTTTTTCATGCGCTTTCAATATAGTAGACCTCGAAAATGTCTTTCCACATAACGAACACCTAAAAGGTCTTTCGCCTGTGTGTACTCTACAATGGTCCTTCATGTGATGCCGTAACTTGAAAGCTTTACCACAAAATTCACACTTGAACGGTCTATCTCCAGTATGTACAGGAAGATGGCTGATCAACGAGCTCACATCAGGAAACGATTTACCACAAAATTTACACAACACCACACCTGAATTACTTCCACTGCTGACTGCAGCCATGGCCGCCGAGTCACCCGGATCTAAATCCATTTGAGTTGGAAGTTGATCAGACGGATCGGATGGTTCGTGCGCCATCATTGGTACGCGGCCTGCATACGGGGAGTCTATGTAGGGAGAACCTGCTTCAGGTGGCATACCGAGGGATGGATGTTGCTGGTGCATTTCCCTATACTTCAAGGTTTCTAAACTGTGTGATAGTATGTGTCTGGTCAGTTTGCTTTGATGAGGAAAAGATTGGCCGCAGTACATACACGAATAAAGCCTGGGTGATCCCTCTCTTTTAGCGCACAATTCCGGATCCTGCAACCAAACAAAAGATCAACTTCTTGCTTCAAGCCTTTTGAAGGCTTCTATTTTGAGGTTGAGTGCACGCAAGAAGTTGACGCTCATTTGTTTGGCTGAAGAACCGTTTCTTGTGCGCATGTTTGTTTCCCATTTTGGTGACAAGTAAAGATGAGACTTGCACACACAAGCTAGAGAGTGTTTTTATTCTAGCCAAATTGAATGTCAACTTCTTACATGCGCTCAAGTGATATCAAATTTATTATGTGGGAAATTTTAGTAGTCTTGAAATGTTCAATTTTATTTGTGGTAAATATTTAATGTTAATCAGAAATAATTTAATATCATAGATAATTATAAAAGATTAAAATTATTTCTTTATAATAATTTAAACGTCTGAATAAAGAAAAAATTAAACATATAACACACAATTTCCAACACATATTTTCTTCAGTTTGTTTTTTCAGAATTCTTTGAACAATTGTAGTCCTACGTCGCTCGATCTTCTTCCAATATAGTGATAACGGATGTTTCAATTCGATGTGTGTTGTTCGATAGTTGTGAAAATACTCTAAAGCAGACCTCTATTTTCATAAATTTATGACATAAGTCATAATAAATGTCAGTCGATAATTTTTCCTCTGCTATTTTTTAAATGAAATAAGAATTATATCACAACCTTCCCCAACTGTGGATGATGATTTCCCTTTGAATGGGTTTCATAGCAGACTTCAAACATCAGAAGATCTGAAACATCATCACTTGGACCGCAAGACCCGATTCGAAGAATCCTTGAGATTGGCGACAAATTTTGTGTATTAGATTTGAATATAGAGATTATCTTTGTAAACTAGCAAAGGACTATGGTGCTGAGATTATTCTCCTTCAATAGACACATACGGATACTAAAAAAAATTCTTCGTGAAAGAGGAACCATAAAAGGTTATGTATTCATTGATTATCTATGTAAAATTTACGATTTAGCTTGTTATGTTAAAAAAACCTTGTTTCACAATATCGAGTTAACCCAAAAACGTGAATTTGAGGGTGTTTTCTTTATCTCTTTCAAATTTTGTATTTTTGTTATTCATTTCTTTTTTATGCTTTCGTCTTTTTATTTCCAAATTCGATGTGGACAACTTGAAGAAGTCTCTGTTTCCATTAATAGAAGACACTCTTGAAGAAAGAAGGTACTAAAATATATTCCAGCTAATTTTTGTACTTTCACACTTAGGCGGGGAGCCAGGGTTTTTTTTACTGGGGTTTTTTCCCTAGGGTTTTATGTCATACGCTGAATAGTATGACACCTCGTCACTAACCGCTGATCTTTATGCTTTATTGTTGGCTAACTAAATATTGTAAGCCAAAAGTTCAAATGAATATGTATACAGGGTGTCTCAAGTTCGAGTGCCTATTAGACGTTTCTGGAGAACTAGACATATTTGAAAGCTGAAAATTGGGATTAAGATATTGTACGAAGTTCTCTACAGAGCTGAAATATTTTCGAAGCCCAGAAACTTCCGGTTATACAGTGAGTGAAAATAAATTCGACCAAAAAATTTTTTTTCAAGTTTTCAATACAATGTTTTTAACAGAAATGTATTCACTATTGAATACTCGTTCATACCAGGAATGAAAAACTTCAAAAGAAAAATTTTTCGTCGAATTTATTTTCACACCCTGTATAACCGGAAGTATTTGGGCTTCGAAAATATTTTAGCTCTGTAGAGATTTTCGAACAATATCATAATCCCAATTTTCAGATTTCAAATATGTCTAGTTCTCCAGAAACTTCTAATAGGCACTCGAACTTGAGACACCCTGTATATCATTTATTTTATTATTTGGACACAACCACCATCTATTATTATTCTTGCTACCTACGTTTCGACAGACATTTTTTTAGTTTTCGAGGCAAATATTTGCTAATAAAAAAGCTGAAAAAATTTGAAAAGTTTTCAATTTAATTAACATTTAGTTAACATTGATAGAACTCTGAAAACCATATCGAATTTTATTGTTCAACGACTTCATCAAGGTACTTGGCCTCCAAACTGTCGGCAACACAATTGATGGTAGTATTGGTTACCTCTTACAAGAGGCGGCTCATTTGTCCCGTACACGACGAGGAAATGTAAGAGCGGCTCATTTTTCTCAATGAGCCTCAATGAGGACTAAGAGGCGATAGAGCCACGCGAGTCACGAGACAAATACAAAAAAGAAGAGGGGATGAATCCTGGTCCAGGTCACCGGTACAAGAGACAGAGGTAAATGAGGGCTGAGGGATGTACTGATTCAAAGTAGACCGTTCACAGATGCCGTAAATTAGGAAATTATGGAGGGTTTTATGGCGCGGCGACGTTTTTGTCACCTCTTACCAAATATGATGGGATTTTATATGAGTTTCTTTCAACTCAACAGAAAAACAATTTTATGTTCGATGATTGTATGAAAATAATTATTCTTCAGAGAAGGAATAAAACGCTAAGCTCTTGATTACTTCCTACTATTTTTGTACCAGTATCTCATGACATTATAGTGTTAATTTTTCCGATTTAAAAGTATTAATTATCATAAAGAATTCTGTTCGTCATAGATAAAGAAAATTTGAAGACATGAAAAGTCGATTCGACGAAAAATTTAATGAGTTGTTAATATTATCAAAGGGCGAAATATTCAGCCTCTTATCAACCAAATAAACACAAATGATGAACAACAAAGATGAAATTTTCGGAAAGGTAATACTCAAAAAATGACCCTGATAAATATTGAAATTGAGAATTGCGATGAGCCATAAAAAAGCAATATATCTTCTCGGCATAATGAAGTCTCACAAAAATAATTCAGCCTGAAATTACTAGTAATTGGATACATTTTATAAAAACAGATTGTTCTAAAACGAACAGGAAAACTATGTATGATATAAGAGGAAACTTCAAATTTCTCAATTACATGAGAATATAGGTATAATCAAGGTAAGTTTCGATTATTTTGAATGACAAACCCCCATATTCAGTAAAATTACAAGAGCTTTGAATGCCCAATACAGCCACTAGAAATCAATACGTTTTCGAAATCATCACCGTTAATTGCAAAATTTATTATATTAGAATAACCCAATCTGAATACCGGTCATTGTTTTCGGCGTTTCGGACAGTGGAGCAGATTTTGCAGACATCAAACGGCTTGTAGAATGGAAATCAACATCTGTTGCAGAAGGTTACATCGAAATCTCGATGAAAAATTGATTAGAAACTGCTGAAAAAATTTTATGCGATAACCGTTCGCCAGTAATTTATACACCAGCTCACACCAGTTACACACATTCCTTACAGCAAATCGTCCGTAACGGTGTTAAGTGTGGACTATTCAGAATGTCACATCTTGAAAATTCCGTCTATGAATTTTACCAATTGTTCAATTAGAACCATAAATAGACATATGTCAAAGTGAGCATCGAGATTATCATTGTCAAATTTTAAGCCTTCTCGCGAATGGGAGCTGATTTCGGTATAATGTCATACAGGGTGTGCGATTCACAATGAATTTGCGATCGGGTGATATACGGGGGTGTGCAATTTACAAGTTAATTTGATTTTTTTGCGCAAATTCGAGTTTTGTGTTGTTTCGGGGAGTTTTGGATCTTAATTCGATAAAATATATTCGATTCATATGCAGGGTGTCAGATCTGAGTAGCGCTGACATTCACCAGGATTTTTCTCCAGCTTTTGTGCTTTTCCGCGTAAGGAGCTTAATTCAATGGAAATCCCATACAGGGTGTGCCATTAACAATGATTTCGCGATCGATTGATATACAGGGTGTGCAATTTAAAAGTTCTTTCATTATTTTTGCACGCTTTCGGTTTTGTGCTCCCTCGGGGTTTTAACTTTCCTTCGAGTTTTTGCGCGCTTTCGGTGATTTTGTGCTCCTTCAGGGTTTCGGTTCCTTTGGATATTTTTCGTTCATTCGTGGTACTTGGGTTCTTTCTTCGTGGAATGCACCGAACGAAACGATAGAGTTGAAACGATATTCTTTCGGTTTGTTTCTTATGATGTGCCAGCACCCTGCAAATCAATTATATACTGGGTGTCCCCATATGCATTTTTTCATCATGTTTTTCACGTGCAGAAAGCTAATTTTGGTAAAATGTCATACAGGGTGTGCGATTTACAATGAATTTGCGATCGGGTGATATACGAAATTGAGCACTTTACAAGTTCTTCTGTTTTTGCGCGCTCTCAAGTTTTTCAAGATTTTTGTGTTCCTTCAGGTTTTTTTGGAAAAATTATCTTCGAAACATATACGGGGTGTTACATAGGAGCTCCATAGAATAATTTTGATACTTCCTTCGTGGTAATTACTGAACTCGAATAGATGGAGTTACAACGATATTCTTTTTGGTTTTTCTTTTCACTGCTAATCAATTGTATACTGAGTGTCTCATAGCCATTCTCCTTCAAGTTTTCTCACTTGAATGGGAGCGGATTTCGATAAAATGTCATACAGGGTGTGCAATTTACAATAAGTTTACGGTCGGGTTATATACGGGTGTGCAATTTACGAGTACTTTTGTGTTTCGGGTTTTTTCAGGTTCCTTTAGATTTGTTGTGTTACTTGGTGTTCTTTCGTGTTTTCTCGCGTTGTTTCGTGTAATTTCGGTTTCTTTCGGTATAACTTCGGTTTCTTTCGTGTTTCTTCCGGATTCCTTCGTGTTTTTGCTGTTTCTCCGTGTTTTCCAGTTCTTTCTAGCTTCGCTTTCAGCGTAGGTAATTTGACGTGTTTCGTGTTTCTGCGCGCTTCATTGATGTATGGGCCCTATTGATCTGCGGTCTATATTGATCTATGGTCTATATTGATCCATGGGCCTATTGAACTACTGGCCTATTGAACTACTGGCCTGGATCTACGGGCCTATGGATCTACGGGCCTATTGATCTACCCGCTTACTAGTCTATATAATAAAGTAATAAGATCGGGGACCAGAGAAAAAATCCGAAACAGGTCCCGTCAGGGACCAGAAGCGTAGCTTTCCGAGCCGCAGGGCCGCTCGGAAGGGAATCTTAAAACAGATCGAAAAGGCGTATCCCTCTTCTAGGGAAGCGACCCCGAAGCACCCCGGGCACGCTCTCAAAGTGCCGGAAATTTTCAAACGAAAATCGCGAAATCGGCCATTTCATGAAATCGCCCAAAGGCGAAAAACGGGCGAAAGTACTTCTACGAAGCCGGAGCATCTCGCAGGGGTGGGAAGTCAAGCTTTTTCTGGACGAGGAACGTCCCCATGCGTGGCTACGAGCTCAGCCATGGAGCCCTCGAAATCTATAATGAAAAATATGCATATCAAAACGGCGAATTTTCAGACTCGCGACTTCCTGAAACGTCAAAACCACACCTACGTTTTCCCTCCGTGCCGGTCGAAAACGGATACAAATCGCCCCGCGATCGGTAGAAAAACGAATCTAACGTGAAATTTCCCATCTCTGGGTACCAGATTTTCCTTATCCAAGTAGCGATATAAGGCCGCGAATTCTTCATTCGAAATTCGGCAATTTCCTCGATATTTCGATCAGAAGTGTCATAGTTTCTCATACGATTCCGATGATAGCCGAACGCGAGCTCCAAATTTGAAAATACATCAATTTTCGCTCGATATGGGCGGTCGAAGATTTTCAGGCCTTCCTGAGAGTGCTCGATTAAGAAGTCTACAGGAGATTCCGAATCTCTAGACAAGCACCCGCCGTCCACGAATCGCAAGAAAGCACCTCAAATATGCGTTTGAAAATCGTCATTTCAGGCTCTATTTTCGCGCTAATTCATTTTCGTCCTTGAAGAATGCACACAGATCGCGATGAATCGCTATACAGGCTGTGCTATCTCGAAAATCGCTATACAGGCTGTGCTTTATGGAAAGCACTGATTTTCACCAGATTCTTTCTTCGAGAGATTTCGTGTTACTTAGGGGTTCTATCATGCTTTTCAAGCGCGTTTTTCGTATTTGGTCGGTTTCTTTCTTGGTGGAATGTACTGAACTGAGAACGATAGAGTTATAAACGATATTCTTTCGGTTTGTTTTTATGAAGAAAGCACCCACTGCGAATCAATTATATGCAAGGGTGTCCCATATGCATTTTTCTTCAAGTTCTCTCATGAATGGAGCTGATTTCGGTATAATGTCATACAGGGTGTACGATTCACAATGAATTTGCGATCGGTGATATACAGGGTGTGCAATTTACAAGTTAATTTGATTTTTGCGCAAATTCGAGTTTTTGTGTTGTTTCCGGGGAGTTTTGGATCTTAATTCGATAAAATATATTCGATTCATATATAGGGTGTCAGATCTGAGTAGCGCTGACGTGCAGAGTTTTCTCAGCTTTTGTGCTTTTTCCGCGTAATGGACCTCAATTAATGAAATCCCATACAGGGTGTGCCATTAACAATGATTTCGCGATCGATTGATATACAGGGTGTGCAATTTAAAGTTCTTTCATTATTTTTGCACGCTTTCGGTTTTTGTGCTCCCTCGGGGTTTTAAGCTTTCCTTCGAGTTTTGCGCGCTGGTGATTTTGTGCTCCTTCGGGGTTTCCGGTTCCTTTGGATATTTTTCTTTCATTCGTGGTACTTCGTATTGTGAGAAATAAAATTTATTTGAATAAATAATTTATTTCTAATTCATAATGAGATCGTCGGAATGTAATCAACTCGTTTATTAATCTAGTGATTAATGGTCTCGAACATTAACATATCTCGCCCATTAATCGCTATCATTAATGAACTAGTTGATTAAATAAGTATTAATTAACGTTAGACATCAATACGAAATGTGTGCAAAATGGCGAAGGTGTAAGGTTTGAAGTATCACAATGGAGTTTTATAACTCGTTTTACAAAGTGGTTGCAATCATTGATTCATGCCCAGTCATTACCGACTTTTGGGCTCTTGTTCATACTGGTAACTCGTGCTATCGTTTTGTTCAGATGTCTGGGAATTATATATTTTCGAAATAGACGAATCGCTCAATTATCTCAGTTGAGTTCGTCACTGGGAAAAATCTGTAGAATAAGTCAGCAGTTACAAGCATCTGAAATGAGGTTTTCCCGATAACGTCGATGAATTCCTAACTTGGAAGACATGGTTGAAACCAAAAGGTTCGAGAAATGTCGTGGAATTCGTTAGCCAAGAAAAATTTCAAAAAATTTTCAAGAATTTTTTTTCAAACACTTATTTCATTTGATATTTATCAGAGAAAGTTGAGATTAAATAAATGAGGTATTTCAGAGGAGCAGATCTTACTGAAAACAAGATATCGACTTATGTGTGGTTTTCCATGGAGAAGATATACATGAATCTGCGATTCATCACCTGTCACGATGTCATAGACGTGTTTTGAAGCACCGCGATATTAGTTCTAGATTATTTCTTTCGACCAGTGACATGAGCCTTTTTTTCAGCGATTGACAAATCGGGTGGGATCCAACGCTAACAAATTTGTTCGACGGTCAAATGTTCATGCAATATTGAATGTAACTGGTCTCAATGCCTAAGGTTGTATCAATCTCACGATAGGTCACATGACGATCTTGCAATATCAGTTGGCGCACAGCATCAATGGTTTTCGGAAAAACAACTGATTTTGGACGACTTTCACGAAATTCGTCTCCTAGTGAACTACGAACTTTGTTGAATTCACCATACCATCGATAAACACGGGTCCTTGATGGAGCTTCATCGCCAAAAATTGAATTTAGTTCATCGATACACTGTTGTTGAGTTAATCCACGTCGAAAGTTGTAAAATATACTCTGACGAAAATGTTAAGGATATTATAGCATAACTTACTGTAAGTTACTGTAAACAAGACAAATAGCGCTCATACGTCATAAAGTTCTGACCACGTATAACCTCAAAACTGTCAAGCTTTACGATAGAGCTGTCAGCTGGCTTCTAGGGTTGTCCAATCCCGAAATATAAAAGGCAACCCTCGTATATGCTGGGTGTATCACTTCACAAGAGCGAACTCGTATATTTCTCCTCGGGTAGTAATTGGAAGCATCACCAAAAAAAGTAAAATGACTTGATTTGACAGACGTCTCTAACATGGTTCAGTAAGTTCGCTGATATAAAAATATTCAGACTGAGTTAAAACAACCATGGACTTAAGAAAATTTTCCCCAAGCAGAAATCAAGAGGGTTCAGATCAGGACACTCTACATATTATGACTGGGGAGTTGCTAAATGAGTGCAGCTTAGTTTCTGTTATCAATCAAATATCAATTAGATGGTCTCCAAAAATTTCCAGGTTTTCCGGATATTGAGTGAGAGTTTTTCGAAATACAAAAAAAAAAAGATTTTGAGCCTAAATACTTCATCCCAATAACGAATGTGTGAATAACGTGAAGACTTTTCGCATGAAGACCTACCTCTATTCAATTTTGAGTGGTCTCGGGGAGTTTTTCGTTTTAGTCTCCATAAAAAAAAAAATATTTTTCCAACGTGTTCAGCAAAAATTGTTTGATTATTATTGGATAAGAAATATATATTCGGGGTGACTAGTCTTAGATGGAACATAACTTCATAAAACCCCATCATTCTGTTCGAGAAAGGACACTCTAAAGCAGGGCGTACACGCTACGGTAGACCGGAGAGGAAAACTGTACAGGTATACCTTCACAGGTCGACCGGAGCGTGTGTGTCGTAGTTTTTCAAACCTGCAAAGGTTGCCGGAGCAAATTCGAGATTCGACTCGGTCTACTAGCACCGTACGGTCGCTGCTATCGAACACACGACCCGTCCAGTTTACCGGAACGTCCCCACACACGAGGCAGACCTGCGCAAGTTACCTGTACAGTTTTCCTCTGCGGTCTACCGTAGCGTGTATGCCCTGCATAAGTGTCTGTTAACACAACCTGTGATTTAATTATTTTTCTAATATAATCTATGTTTCCTTTCACACCATTGAAGTTCAAGCTACTGCTTTAGTAATCACTTCACATATAGATTTAATACCTACACAATAATTATGACTTATGTAGAAATATTCCAATAACTCACCTGTTCCTGCGTTCTTGGAAACTCTGGCGGGTCTTTAGTGTTTTTATCATCGGAGCCTCCTCCCCAATCAACTTCCTTCTTCAAGCTCTGCAAAAAAAATTTAATCATAGTAACGTCCATCTTAAAGATTAATATCTGAGAAATAAAGTTTTTTTTTGAAAATATAGAGTGAGCTGTTTCACGGGGAACAAGCGCTCAAAAAGTAGATGAACCATGTATCTGATTCAACTTCGTTTTCAGCCGAAAAATTTGCGGCATTTTTTCTCTGAGGCAAATGGCGGGTGCCAGAAGATCAGAAATTTCATGAAATTTTGATTCCAGCCACAGTCCCAAAGTTCTAATGACCCAAAAGTCAAAGGAATGTAATTAATTCATATTATCTTTAACTTCTGTGATAACTTCCGCTTAGGTAAATTAGAAATACTATTTTATCTTCGTTATAGAAGAACGCTACGACAATGAAATTTGAGGATATGTAAGATAAAATATACGGTATTAAGTATTCATAAATTTGTTTGCGGATTTTTTGTTTTCATTTTTTAGATTTCTGCGAAACTTTGCAAACATTTTTGTTCAACCTAAGAACCTGATACGATGGATATTCTAGGAGATATAGCGAGAACTAAATTTCAGATGCTCATAAATCGTCAGCCATTGGACAAATTTGGTCTAATAACGAACTTGACCGAGATATTCGGACAGTTCCGAGAATATGAAAACTGTAGATCACCTCATTCGGAATAATATAATAATAATAATAATAGTTTATTCGTGCTAATACATTCTAATGATGCTTGCATACGTCTACAATCAACTGAACAAAAAAATACATTACTCCTGAAAATCAGAAAAATCACAAGAAATGAATTCCTCCAATGAGTAAAAGCATTTTTGCAGTAGATAACCTTTCACCATAATTTTAAATTTCTTAAATGTAGCCATCCTCACGGTGGTGGGCAGCTTATTATAAAATTTCGGCCCGTAATACGTTATCCCGCATTTTACTTTTTTGATCCTGTGGAAGTCGGTATATATCTGCCCTCTTTGACGTGTACAATAATCATGCACTTCTTGGTTGGTCCTATATTCACCCACATGAGACTGCACATATAACAAACATTGAAATATATACAAACTAGGGAGAGTAAGGATTTTTTTTCTCTGAAAGCATTTCTGCAGTCATCTCTGTAACCAAGTTGACTTATTACCCTGATAGCTCTTCTCTGTAAACCAAATAATCGCTTTACGTTTGGCTCATGGCCCCAATACAAAATTCCATATGACGCCTTGGATCCTATAAATGCATGGTAAACACTACACAATACCCTACTCGAAACCACTCCAGCCAAGGTTCTCAATGCGTAAACGTAAGACGATACACTGTGACAGACGTCATCTATGTGAGAGCTCCAAGATAGTCTACTATCAATATTTACACCCAGAAATCTAACTGGCCCCTCTTCATCTATTCCCTCCATATCTCTCATCGAGAAGAACATCAACCTTGTCTTATCGACATTCAGGTTCAGCTGATTGCTGTGAAACCAATCTGAAGCAACAGAGAATGCCATATTCATGTTTTCCAGAAGACGTTCGATGGATTTAGCCTTTTTTAGTATCGTGGTGTCGTCGGCAAAAATGATGTAGTCAGCTTCGTGGTCACTGTTTGTGAGGTCATTTATATAAATGATAAAAAGAAGGGGCCCAAGAACAGAACCCTGGGGAACACCACACTCCACATTACACATATTAGACATATAACCTCCATGTTCAACATACTGTTTTCGGTCCGTAAGGAAAGATTCGATCAGATAAATCGCACCTTGATCAAGCTTATAAAACTTCAGCTTTTCAATAAGCTTTTTTCGTGAAAGACAATCGAAAGCCTTGTTCAGGTCACAAAAAAGTGCCCCAATGTATTCGCCACCACTGTAACCATCATTTATTACTCTCATCAGTTCGGCAATAGCTGATGTTGTATTGCTGGAGTTTCTGAAACCGAACTGCGAGTTGTTGAGGAGCAAATTGATCTCAAAATATGCTGTTAGCTGTTGTTGCATGACTTTTTCCAAAATTTTCGAGAAAATTGAGATAATTGATACAGGTCTATAATTGTCTACGGAGTCATCCGGACCTTTCTTATGCACAGGAACTACTCTGGCAAATTTAAGTACTTTTGGAAAGATGTTATCTCTTATACAAAAATTGACCAATTCTGTTAATGGATTGATTATTTGATTGATTAGATTCTTGATTATTTTACTGCTAAATCCATGTAAGTCTCGACTACTTTTATTTTTGAGTGACATAACTATTTCTCTTATTTTGACCTCAGATACAGGGGAAAAAGCAAAACTATTGTTTATGGGTCTCCCGGAACAGTAATTACGAACGAAATCAGATGAAGATTTCTGTGTCGGCAGAATATTGTTTATAATCCTTTCAGGGACCTTAATGAAAAAATCATTGAATTCATCAGGAGATAACCGACTATCACCCTTATCACGTTTATTCGATAAGTTAGTACTATTTCGTACTAAGTTCCAAATCGCTTTAGGACAGTAGTTTTGTTTCCGGAGATAGTTATCATTATGTTTCATTTTAGCTTTTTTAAGTTCAGCCCGATACAGCCTTTGATAATCCTTATAACTTTTTTTAATTTTGGTGACCTATCAATCGTTGCCATTTCTCTATAAAACTGCAGCAACATCCTCATTTGTTTCAAACCATCATTGAACCATGAAATTGGCGACGTATCAATGGAATGTTTATATTTCTTTTGTGGAAATGCCAAATCTACACAGTTTTTCAACAAGGTAATGAACATTTCGAATTTTTTATCAATACCGATATCCTCACAGTCGACGAAATCCCAACATATATCTCGAACTAACAACTTGAGCATATACAATCCTTCCTGAGTGATAGGTTGACACAATGTAACCTTACTCGCAATTTTCAAACTACCCTCCAAAACAAAACCCGTCTCTACAGCACTATGGTCAGAGAATCCCAGATCCACAACACGTCCCGAACAGCTTTCAACGTTAGTGAAGATATTGTCTAAGCATGCCTTACCTCTAGTTGCTGACTCAATAACGGGGCTGAGCCCGTAAGCCGAGAAGAGATCAACTACTCCAGATCTGTTTGGACTATTTGTTAAAAAGTCCACATTAAAATCTCCCAACACAAAGACAGCACCATTACCTACATTAACCCGCTCCAACACATTAGCAGTTACATCGAAAAATGTGTCAATATTACCCTTTGGATTACGATACATGGTTACTATTATTAGCTTCAATTTTCTCGAATGTATAGCACATACCTCAATCTCCTTTTCCACAGACATTGAACTTATGTCATTTCTAGGTACGAAAAAACCCGCATGAGAATTTTTAACAGCGGCTGCCACACCACCATGCACATAATGACTACGGGAGTAATGAGAAATTAATTTATAATTATTTATTTTAACCTGCTCTAATTCATTTTTTGACAACCAATGTTCACTAAACAATAAGACATCATTACCCAAATTTAAAGTTTCAATCTGTTCAATTTTATTACGGAGACATTGTGCATTAATGTGGAGAATACTAAATTTAATGCATTCATGATTTACGTGTTTACATTTTTGTCCCTCCTCTGAAAAAAATTTTGAAAACTAAAAGGTCTGATTATGGCACCAATCGGCCAGAAATCTTTATCATTCAATGACTTGTAAATTTCCTCATTCGGGGCACCTAAACTAAAAGCTGAATTTGATCCCACAGTGTTTAATTTCTTGACAGTAATTCCATTGACTCCCAAATTTTCAAGATATGCTGAGATTTCGTTCTCTGAAATATTTCCTGCAATTCAGCCAAGATATAACCATCTTTCTCGAGGTGCACCAGTAATTATTGGTTTGTTTCCTGACTTTGGAGCATTCAGTCCTGTGCAAACCGTACTTTTTTGAGCCTTTCGCTTGCGTCTCTCATTTACCCGTGTCCATTCGTTTTTCGTGACTGTTTCTGAATTCTTCTCATCTACCTTTCCTGAAATACTGAAAGAATTTAGTGGCTTATGTCCTGAAATGTCATCCGGTTGTTTATAAACACTCTCCTGCTCTGCGTAAACATCTCTCTATCTCAAAATTTCGGTGCGAAGTAACTTATAGGTTATATCTTCTTGGCTTGTTTCATCGATCTTGAATCGAGATTCATCAAAGACAGACTCAATTTGACTTCTAGTGAATTCACTAACCTTTATATCATTAGGTAACTTCTTGGATAATATTATTTCTATTAATTTGCTCTTTGTGAGCAAATTCAACTCACGTACCGCTAGCTCATTGGCGGCCATGGCGGATGGCGTAAATAATCGAATGTTAAGAGTATACGGATGGATATACTCCAGTTTGACCCTACGTTTTATTCATCAGTAAGTCAAAGTCAATTGATTGAGACCATTTCAGGCTCGTTATTCCAAAATTACAGACATTTGGGCAAAACGGAAAATACGGCTTCCTAAGTATGTATTGTTGATAACTTTCAAGAAGATAACTCTGCTCCTAGTAAAACAGCAAATACTTATTTAACCCAAATGTCTTTAGTTTTCAAATATCGCACCGAAATTGGTTTGACCTGAATATGTGGTAAATAATCCATGATCAAAATTCAGTATACCCCACAGGCCGACCATACGATTAATAACAATCAGAACAATTGAGTTAGAGTATAGTACCTACATAAGGGTGCATTTTATTGAACATTTTTGCTACTAATCGAAATTTTATTTTTCTAAGACCCAAATGTTTTCTCATCATCATTCACATATTCGGACAAAGATCTAGGCCTGTCAATCGACGGTTTTGAAGCACCAATTTCTCCATTTCGTTTACGTATAGCTCATCAAATGACGTTGATGGCAGTCCTAACCGTGCCTCGTCTTCAATGCTTCCTCGATCCTCTATGAGCAATTGTACCACTCATAAGCTATTGTTTTCTATAAATCTTGCACACCGATAGCCTTCTGCGACGTTTCAGCAGCATGAATCTCATTCTGAACACAATGTTTAATGGACCTAATTTCCTAAATAATCTTAGACATTATAAAAACAACAAATTCACTTTTAGCTGTTCACTAAAACTCGCGTATGAATACTTCGACGTGCTGTTGAGCATGGAGCATTGAAGTTTCTGATAGACTCTTTGACATTTCTTGTTTTTCTTAAGTGAATGAAAAACTGATGATATCTTCTGATGAATAAAGGTAACGACAATAAAATTTGGGGATATGTAAGATATCAAGGTTAACCTGATACATAAAAAAGGTTACATCACCCCTACGATGGATAACTTTTGTCTCAAATCGCTCATGCAGAATGTGATTTTCAGCGTTCACTGTGTGGCAGGTAGCTCTATCCTGCTGAAAAGCACATCTCGTCTAGGTCTATATGGTTAAAATTGGGCCATAAAAAATTCCTCATCATCGTCCTGCAGCGCCTCATCAACGTCGTTTCCCGATAAATAAGGAGCAAGCGCACTGCCGGCCAAAAATCCACACCAAACGTGAAACTTTTAAAGATGCATTATCACCTGGTGAACCTCATTTGGGTTTGTATAATCCCATATTCGACAAATCATCTTTCTTCTGTGATTAAATCCTTTCAGAACAAAAAGTGTACCGGATTAGATGGCATTTCCATGAGTGTATTGAAATTTATATCACCTTGTGTTTCTGAGTCTCTTGCTCATCTTATAAATTTATCTGTCACTACAGATTATACATTACATTATGACATAAGTCATAATGAATGTCAGTTGATAATTTTTCCTCTGCTATTTTTTTCAATGAAATAAGTGTTATATCACAACCTTCCTCAACTATGGATGATGATTTCCCTTTGAATGGGTTCCATAGCAGACTTCAAACATAAGAAGATCTGAAAAATCATCACTTGGACCGCAAGACCCGATTCGAAGAATCCTCCTTGCAGATTGGCGACAAATTTTGTGTATTACAATAGATTTGAATATAGATGGTATTTCTAAGGACAAGAGTGACTACATTTCTAAAATAACAAAGGATTATGTTGCTGAGCTTATTCTCCTTCAAGAGACACATACGGTTACTAAAAAAAAATCTTCGTTGAAGAGGTACCATAAAAGGTTATGTATTCATTGATTATCTCCTTAGTAAAATTTATGGTTTAGCTTGTTATGTTAAAAAATTCTTGATTCACAATATCGAGTCAATCCAAAAAGGCTAATTTGAGGAAGTTTTCTTTATCTCTTTCAAATTTTGTATTTTTGATATTCAGTTCTTTTTTCTGCTTTCGTGTTTTTATTTCCAGATTCGATGTGGGCACCTTGAAAAAGTCTCTATTTCCATCAATAGAAGATCACTCTTGAAGAAAGAAATCTCAAATATATTTCAGCTTATTTTTGTACTTTCACACTTAGGCGGGGAGCCAGGGTTTTTTTTTTTTTTTTACGGGGGTTTTTTCCTAGGCTTTTATGTGATACGCCGAATTGTATGACACCCCGTCACTAACCCCTGATCTGTATGCTTTATTGTTTGCTAACGAAATATTGTAAGCCAAAAGTTCAGAAGAATATATATATACTACAGGTAAATTTCCCTCAGCCATGAAGACTGCTCTAGTCTTGCCAATTCTAAAAAAGAATAACTCTGCTGATATGATTAATTATCGGCCTATATCCATCCTTGGTATCTTCTTTAAGGTATTTGAGAGGGTGGTATGCTCTAGAATGCTGGGGTTCTTGGATAAATTCAGTGTTATCACGGACTCGCAACATGGATTTAGAAAGGGTAGGTCGACCCAGTCGGCTGCTAGGTCGTTATCACCTTTCTGCGCGAGAAACTTTATAGATTGGGTTTTAGGGATGTTTCTGCGGACTGGTTGCAGAGTGTTCTGATAGGCAGGACTATAAGAACAAAGGTTGAGAATTCTTTCTCCGGGGTTAATGATATGAACATTGGTGTTCCACAGGGTTCTGTTCTGGGACCACTGTTGTTTCTTCTGTTCGTGAACGACTTGCCGGAGTGTATGGGTACCAATATGTTAATTTTATTAGCTGATGACGTGTCTTTCATTCTGACAGCTAATACTTTTGAGGACTTACTGAGATACCTGCATTGCCTCATGGAAAAATTTGTGGACTGGTGTGACAGAAACGGCCTTATGGCAAATGTGTCAAAAACTGAATGTTTGTATTTTGGCGCTAATATAAGCTCAATAAGAAATATAGAATTAGGAATGAGAAACATTGAAATCCAGTCCAAAAATGCGGTTGAATTTCTGGGTATACATATCGATCAGTTCCTTCGCTGGAATGTGCATGTGGACTGTCTCTGTAAGCGATTGAACAAATCTTTTGATGCGATATCTCGTTTACTCCACACAATGCCGGTCAGCTCTCTTATGAGCGTGTATTATGGGATTGTGTACTGTCATCCTTCTTATAATATAATTCTCTTCGGTAATTCCACCAGTAGCTACAGATTTGTCATTGCTCAGAAGAGCATTTTGCGCCTTATATTTAAGATTCCTCCGAGAGAATCAAGTCGTCCACATTTCATAAGTGGTAAGATTCTAACTCTACCATGCAAATCTATTTACGAAATATTGGTTTACATTAGGACTAGGTTAAATCTACTAAAAATGAATTCTTGCTTCCATAAATATTCAACTAGACACCTTGATGGACTCAGTATTCCGCTGCATAGAACAACAAAATTCGAGACTTCTCCCTTATACCAGGTACTACTGTTCTATAACCACCTTCCATTTTCATTCAGAAGTATGAATGAGGTGACTTTCAAGAAAGAAATTAAAAAGTTATTATTGTGCAAAGCTCACTACAGTGTTGGGGAATACCTCAGTTGTGAAGCTATATATTTGTTTCGGTAATTTTACTATAGATGATTTATGTAATTATTTGGAAGTTTTTTTACAAAGGTGTCTACATCTGTATGCTTGGATTTATGTTTGAGAATATTTTCATCTTATATTTGGGTATACATTTATCTTTATATATTATATATTTTTCTGTTATATATATTTCAGTGTACTGATATTATATCGAATATTTATCGCTGATTGACTTATCCTATACAACATTAGTATTGTCTTGAAGGATTATAAATTATCTATCTATCTAAATCATCCAAAAGTGCGCCTGATTGCTAAAGATGATTTTTCGCTTAAATTGGTATCCTCTTTCAAAAGAGTCGAGGCCCAAACAGCGAATAAACGGCGTTATTTATGGTTTTGAACTTTGAGCTCCTGGGTCAGTTGAATATTGAACGGGTGTAGCCTCTAAGTGCAGAGTCAAAATTTGCAAGTTGATGTTTGCGGAAAGCCAAGTTCTCGTTTACGGCGAGGAAATGTCTCTGGTCTTGCTGTACACTTTGACCGACCACAGCAATATTCCCGGCTGCTCTTGCGTATACTCGAACGTACATGTGAGGGCTGATCCAGTACTGAACCGGTCGTTCCAAATTTGGCCATCAAACGTTCAAGATTCGATTGTGAAGGTCCACCTCACCTGCCGTAAAAAAGGCGAACTGCCCGTAACTTTAGCTCTAATGAACACTGATTTTTATAATAAAGTTTCATTATTTGTACACGTTGTTCATAAGTGTTTCCTACCATGGTGATTTGGCATAAGTAACTGAATAATAAATTGAAGATTCAACATGTCTCCATAACAAAATGGCCGCCACGGGTCGTCAAAATCTACACAGTCCAATTGAAAAACCCTTTATTCTGACGGAAATGAGCTAACTATAAGAAAGATCATTTCTAAACAATTTCAGATGAAGTATATTATTATGTACCTACTTCCGGTTTATTTTCAAGTGGTAGGAATGTGAGTTTAATGCAAAACTGAAGCAAAACTATAAGAGGTTGCATATAATAAAAGATATGGGTATTCATTGTGGAGGTTGTTTTACTATTATGCATTGTTTCAGAGTACGGAAAAGATTTTAAAATGAGCTCACAAAAGCAACTGAACTCACGTCAGCGCTTTTCTACATTTTATATTCTATGAAAGGTCGGTAGCCATATTATAACATCATTATTAATCTGATAACACCTTTTGGATAGGTTTACCCCTTGAAATATCAATGAGCTTCACAAAATTCTCAATAAAAATTTATTCAACGTTCAGCCAATTGAGTTGAAGATTTACTGCGCCATATATCGTTCATTCCTTTTATTGGTCGAAAAACGATAACCAAAATGTTCATCCTAAATCCACAGAAACGCCCATTCTCATCAAATATGAGATAAATATATAACATTATCTTATCTTGTAAACATGGGGAAATATAGAAGCAAGGTCGAGGACTTCACATTAGCTAGAACCTACGACAACTTAATCGTGTGTTTATTTATTGATATCCATATTGCTTCTATATGTCTATTTCGATGGAAAATTACTTGTTATGAAACGAATTTTTTTTACTGGGATCAACTGCACAGAAACCAGTGATTAATAGCGAAGTCATTTGGTTAGCCGGCAAAAATAAGTTTGGCAAAGGTTTCAAAGTATTAAAAATATTAAACAGGCCTACTAGTTTTAGTTTGAAAATAATTAATGATCAATTCGATAAAACTTTTGTTATTGAAACATAAGTTGTCAAATGTAGTGAAATTGTTGAATATGTCAAGAATTGTTGATGACGAGATATTGTTGATGATGGAGCTCGTGTTGAATGATTGTTTGGGCTATTACCATCATCTATTGTGGATGTAATGATTTCCGACGTTTCGATAGATATCTTCTATCTTTATCAAGAATTGTTATCTGGGTTATATCCAACATCTTCTTTCAACTAACCTAAAAATCGGAAAAACACTAACGTGAGATCGGGAGCTTTTAATCGCATGTTCTACATGGACTCTGGAACCATATACTATAAAGGGGGACCTAAAAAATATGGGAAAAGATTACGATCAGAAAATCAGTGTACTGGAAGCGGACTATGGTACCATATGCAGGGAATATCATTACTGGAGAGAAAAATTGATGAGATGGACCAATCAACGAGAAATTTGAAATTTGAGGCAAGTTTAAAACATTTGATATAATTTTCACATATAAAAATTTGAAATTTGAATATGACAGAATGATTTGTGAAGAAAGAAAAGAATATTATGGCGACAAAAGAAAAACTCCAAGGCAACTTGGAATGAAAATATAAAGAATTTGGGGATGGTTCAGGAGTAGTAGAGAGGTTTAACGAACATTTTGTTACGGCAACACCTAATCTGGTTTCGAAATTGCCGAAGTCCTGTAACAGTGAACTTGAACGTATGGAAAAATCATTTTTTATGTTTGAAGTTCAAAAATCGGATATTCATCATGCCGTGAAACAGTTAAAAAATAAGAGATCGTGTGGACACGCTCAGATTCCGATGAGTGTCATCAAGCATTGTTTAGAGAGAATAATGGATCCACTATGCCACATTATGAATCTCTCTTTTCAGTCGGGTATCTTTCCAGATGAACTTAAGGTGGCTGTAGTGAAGCCTCTTTTTAAAAAAAGCTTTTTGAATCGGTCTCTCGTATTGACATTTAAAGAGCCATTCGTATCAAAAATGTCCTTATTTTTGAAAACATACAGACACAATTCCACAATATACAAACCACATAACGTATGCAATCCAGCCACCTGAAATGATCCCTACACGAATCCCTGTAATTTAAGGATAACATGATTCGAATTATCTTCTTTTGTGCTCTAAAAACGCCACCAGCACCAGTCGATCCGCCCCAAAAACAAATAGCATACCTGAGCCTTGACGCAACCAGCGCAACCAACTGTGACTGAAATAAGACAGTTCTAAGATTTCGGAACAGATAGCCAACAGAACTCAATCTGGAGATTAAACGATCACAATGCCCCCTCCACGACAGATGTTCATCAACGACCAATCCCAAAAAGACAACTTCCCTACATCCATTTATGCACTGGCCTCCAACCTCAAAATTTATGCTAACATCCCTTCTCAGTTGATGATTATGAAACCTAACAAAATTGGTTTTATTTAGATTAAGGTGAAGTGAATTCGAGTTGAACCAATTCACCATCTTGTTCAGTTCAGCACTTCCCATCCGAGACACCTGCATATCACCTTCTCCCGCCACAATGAATGAAGAGTCATCAGCGTACAATGAGAGATGAGCCCGAAGATCATCTCCAAGGTCATTCACATAAATAATAAATAGAAAAGGCCCCACAATAGGTCCTTGTGGGACACCTAACCTAACATCGGCATAGTCAGATCTAAAACTCTCCCTAGCGCCTGCCTTTTCAGAAAAAACGCTCACATACTGCCTGCGATCACTCAAATAACTCCGTACCCAGTCAAGAGCCACACCTCTGACACCATAAGTCTCCAGTTTCTCGAACAATACACTATGGGAAACGCAGTCAAACGCCCTGCTTAGGTCACAAAAGACTCCAGCAGAGCATCTACCACCCTCCATATGTCCATAAACAACCTCCAAAAAACTCATAACTGCACCCGAAGTTGATCTCCCAGGCATAAATTCGAATTGATTTGCAGATATTAATTTATTTTTGATAAAAAAATCAGACAGCCTATTCAAAAAACAGTATTCAAAAACCTTGGAAAAAACAGATGAAAGGGCAATTGGCCTATAATTATCGGGTAAAAGAATATCACCTATCTTATGCAAGGAAATGATCTTTGTGATTTTAAGGTTCTCGGGAAAAAATCCAACACTCAAAGAATGATTCACCAACTCAGTCAACGAATCAATAATCACAGGAAGGACCCGTGCTACCAAGAATGCAGGAATGTCATCGTAGCCGCTCGATTTCTCACGCTTCAGTTTCCTGGTCGAAAGAGTCAGAAGTTCATCAGAATCATAAAAAAACTGTATTTTCGAAGCGACTTATAGGTTTCTCAGGGTGGGCCACTGGGATGCCATCAACAATAACCTGTGGTGCCCTGACAAAGAAATCGTTAAAAAAATTTGCCACCTTGACGGGATCATCAACGATCTCACTATAATAAGGATTTTCTGCTTTCAAATATCCACATTTATTCTGACTTCCAAACATTTGGCGAACCAACCCCCATGCACAATTCATTTTGTTGTCCGAAATTTCTATACTACTCTGATGATAATTCTTCTTTGCACTTAGAATCAAGTAAAGATGGATTCTCTGACCCTGTCGATACACATTTTTGAGAGAAGGAAATAAATACACTTTTCAATCTGAAAAGTTCTCTCAAGTTTTCACTAGAGCGCCTCACCTCATCGGTTATCCAATTCTTATGTTTCATATGGCTTTACTGAACTATATCTGTGATTGTATTCGTCGTATCTGGTCAAACGTTTTTTCTCTGAAAAGAAGAATTTATGTTCTAGCATAACATCTGTTGTCATTGTTGTGACTGAACGATTCAGTTATGCCTTACAGCGTCAAAGATGAATGAGAAAAAAAAATTCGATACATTTTATAATATTTTAAAGGGAGAATTCAAGTCCGGTGGTTCAAATGTAAATAATATTTATGGCCCCAATACGGTAACAGTCGATCACGCGCAGGTTTAGTTTCGCCGATTCCGTTCCGGTAATTTTGATGTGAATGATGCACTACGCACTGGAAGGCCTGTCGTCAAAAATGTTGATGAAACATTGAAAATTATTGAGGTAGACCGGCATGAGAGCTGACGCAGCATCGCTTAGGAGCTAAAGATAGACCATATAAAAGTTCTAAACCATTTGCGTTAGGTCGGCTTGAAAATGTAGCTTGATGTTTGAGTGCAGTACGAGTTGTCGGAATAAAAAATTTATGTATCGTTTTTACATCTGCGATTCCTTGGCCAAACAGAACAAAATAGATCCATTTCTGAAGTGGATGGTTACTGGTGTCCAGAAAAGAGTCGTACCTATACGACAAGGCCAAGCGAAAACGTTCATCGTCGAAAGCACGTGAAGCAGCTCAAACAGTGGTCAAGGAGTGACGGCCCGGAAAGTTTTGAGTTTTGCATTGTATTGGGTAGGATTGAAAAGGGGTCATCTGCTTTGAGCCCAATGTCCAGTCGCTCTATTCAGGTCTCTACTACCTTCAATTAGACCGATTGAAAGCAGCAATTGACCAGAAGTATTAAATAGAAGAGGTGTCGTATTCTATCATGACAACACCAGGTTTAACACGTCTTTGATGACCCTCCAAAACCTTCGGGACATTGATTACGAGGTGCTTATGCATCCGTCTCATAGTCCATATCTGGCACCAAGCGATTATCGTTTATGTTTGTCCATATCTAACGCTCTTGGTAGTGTAAAATTATTCTCAATAGAAGGTTTTCATTTTTTTTGCTAATAGGGATAAGACGTTCAGTGAACGAAGAATAACGAAATTATCTTCTAAATGACAACAATTCGTATTTTCAGATAATTTGGAGCTTTTCCTGCGAGTTTGAGGTGAATGGGACCTGCAGAAGACAGAAAATTTCCTGTAGTTTCATTTTTGACCGCCTCCCCAAAGTTCCAAAACGCTTAGAAACCACACGAAGCATGAATCCCAACGTTATCAATTAACATCAATTTCAACTCTTGCGATTGCTTGTCCTTAAGTAAATGAAAAAATTATTTCATCTTCTGGTTAAACGAAGCTAAGACAAAGAAATTGAAGAATAATATTGATATGAATAACCTTCACACATCACAAATTTTTGTTTAATTACGTCTGATATCTTTTGAGATGTAGAGTATCAAAAACATTCTTTTTAAGAATAATTCAAAGATTTCTAACGTTTTGACTCCAGCGAAATCTTTCAACCTTTTTTCTCTCAACCGCATTTCCGATGATTTTAACGCCTGAACCATTGGACGGATTTGGCCCAATAACGAATTCAACTGAGAGATTTGGACCATTAACTTATTCTGAAAATATGAAAACTCTATTTCATCTCATTCGGAAGATAAAGACGGACATCAACATGTTTGACCCTGTATTCTTTGTCACGAAGTCAAACCCAACCGATTGAAAGCGTTTTCGGCTCGATACTCGAAAATCCAAAAATATTCATTATAACTATCATGAGTTTCTTAAGTCACATGACAATTGTTAAGCACTTGGACAGTGTTGCAGAAACAATTGTTACAACACTGAAAATTTAAATTACAATCATAATTTCGTTTTCACAACATTGGTTTTGTAATATATTCGAGTACCACTAATTATGAGGGTACTGAATATATTTAGGGGAATATATAAATATGATATATTCCAAGAGTATATATATATGAATTTGATATATAACCAGAAATGAAACTAGAAGGCTCTTGACAGACACATGTATTCTTGACTACTGAACAAAATATCTCCGCAGAGATTGTCACAAATGTTACACATTCATGAAACATTAACTTGCGCAGGCAAAACCCGCGAATCTTGAATATAATTACAATATACATTACAGGTTTGTTCATATATTGTGGCGGTTAAGTTAGTGCCAAACTGTTCTAAAATATCTTCTAGTGATTGAGACCTACGATGATCAAATATTTGAGCACATTTATCGTTGAGATCTGACGAATATTTTATGGTTCTTCGAATATTTTCAAAAATATTCTTGATTATTTTTCCGACCCAAATATCGACCAATAGAATTTGCACCATTCGACGTCACGTGGTACAACCTACATGGTATTATACTGATAATTTTTTGAAAATTTTCTCTGGTAGTTGCTATATAAACAAAACATGATCCAGTCAAATTAAGCACACGTCAAACTGACAGGTTGAATTCAATTGTGAAAATTGGAGATTTTGCATGAAAATGAGTCGATTTGGAGTTTGTTCTCTGTCCACCATCGATAAAAAAGTCAAAGGAAATGTTCCCATTAATACGGAGAAGGCAAAAAAAAACAGTTTGGAACCAATTTACTACTTTTTGTACTGAGAGGGAATACACATTGAGTGCTGAAACGAATGAAGCGCAATTGGCAAACATTATGAAAGATTTCGCTTACAATATGAAGAAAATGGATGGAGAAGACTATAAGGAAGGTACAATAAAAACAATGTGGAATCAGACTGCCAAATTACTTCAAGAAAAGTATTTGAACGATTTCGACATCAAAATCAACCCATTTTCGGATGCTGCATTCAAGACCGCTCGAGGAGCTCGTGATGCCAAGCGTAAGGCTTTACAATCTATTCCGGAAAAACGGAGGGCAAGTGCAGCAGCGTTGGAGGAAAAAGATTGGGATGCAATGACCACTGTTTGGGACGAGGAAACTCCTGATGGCCTCCAGAAAAAATTATTCATGATAATATCAGTGGAATTGGCTTGGAGAGGTGGTGAGGGCAGCATGGCGTCAATACATCACTTCAAGGCAGAACAGCGAAATGACGGGGAAACAACTGGGAGAATTGAATACAATCCAATTTTCAGCAAGACCACACAAGGTGGTGATAAAAATTATCAGACAGCAAGTGGCTGGTGGAGAATCAGGAAATCCCTGACAAGTGCCCAGTGAGACTGTTCCAGAAATTGAGAGAGAAGTGAGATGTCAATATCAAGAGCGACAGACTATTCCTGACCCAAAATCCATTCTGGAATGAAGTTCCAGGCGCTAAGTAGTACAAGGATTCCCCAGTAGGCCAAAATACGATTTCAAAGTGGGTTAAAGAGTCAGCACAAAAGCTGGGCTTGACCTTGGTAACAAAAAAATCACCAATCACTCCAGTCGTGCAACAGCCGTCTCCAATCTAATCTAACTGGACATGCCAACAGTAACTCCATCAAGCCGTATCTCCAACTCGACCAGGAACACCACGAATTAATTCAAGAAACTCCGAAGGAGTGAGCCTACTGCAGAAAATGCCATCAACAGCATAAACCTCATGCCATCTACCTCTTCTGGGACCATTACCGATAACTCTGACTTGAAGAAAACATGCACCAATTACACCAATTTACAACAATTGTATTTTTAATTGCACTACCCTGATTCTTAATTTAATGTTCTTTAATTCTTATTTGTTAACTGTACATTTCGTCTCATGGTGCAATTCTATTGGCCGACATTTGGGACAGAAAAATAATCCCCCGAATAACACACGAACTTCAAAATTATCTGGTATTTCCCGATAGGTTCCCTGCAAACAAATAAAATCGTCAAGATTTTCAGGAAAAATCACTCGCGCTTTGCGCTCGTGATTTTTTAACCTGAAAAACTTGACTCCTTCATTTGTTTGCAACGAACCTATCGGGAAATACCCGATAATTTTGAAGCTCTTGTGGTATTATAAGTGAGAATTCATTATAAAATTTGCCAAGTCAACAACTGGCTGTTACACTAGAAACATTGAATATACAGGGTCTTCTGATTTGTTTCCGACAAACTGAAATTGGTGATAGATCACATCATTTCAAGCAAAAATGGGTCCGGAAATGTATTCGTTTCCGAGAAAAAATTCTCGTTTTCTTTAATATCTTATGACTGCTTCAAAATCATTTCATGAAATTTCGTATAAAGTATTCTGGCCATCTCAACTGTACATCGTGAAAACGACCTCCGGATCAAATAGATCAATCGTCGAGCTTTTTCCACGACACTATCTATATGCGCTGACCCCGATCAATCAGACGTCATAATAACGCCCAGGTCACTATGTTGAGCTACCGGCCGGAGCAGTACACCGCCGAGAGTATAACATCGCCGAGGGTTATTCCTACCAAGGTGAAGCACAGTGCACTTTTCGACATTTAGAGGAAGCAACCATTCATTACACCATTCGCATATCCTGTCCAGATCACTCTGAAGCGTAGACTTTAACGCATCAGAAAACAATTTAAAGTCATCCGCGTATGCAGCACACCTAGATGTAATCACGCGCATAAGAACAGCAACAAAAACAAGAAAAAGCACCGGACCGAGCACAACTTGCCACGGGCCTACAAGATGAAAGGGACCCGCCAACCTTCACCGTAAACTCTCGACCGCCCAAAAATGACTCGATCCACCGAAGTAGCCCACCCCTGATTCCGAAATGATTTAGCTTGCTCAGCAACCTCCTCAAAGGAACACGATCAAAAGCCTTTGAAAAATCCAGGTATACAACGTCTACCAGGGAACCAGAATCAAGCGATTAAGTCCACGAATTGAGCCACTGAAGCAAGCACGTGATGACCGACCGTCCCGGAACGAAACCATGCTGATAGTCAGGAATGGTCCCATTGGATATCAAGAAAGGTTCCATTTGCGAATAAATTACCTTGTCTGCAATTTTGACAACAATGGGTGTCAAACTAATAGGATGATAGTTGGAGGCGAGCTGTTTATAGCCGCCCTTATAAACAGGAGTTACCCTTACAGACTTCCATTCCCTCGGCAATCGACCCAATCGTGAAGACGAGCGGATTATTTCCGTAATAGGAGCAGCAACCAAATCAGCACATGTCTTGAGCATCATCACCGATATTCCATCACGACCAGGGGAGCAGAAAGGATCCAGTTTACTAAGAAGCTCCGTCACCTCCACCTCATTCACCTCGACAAAATTCATCGAGGCCCCAGACCGGGCAACACCAACACGCGGCAAGTCACCCAGAGGTTCATGAGTAAACGCAGCAGCGAAACTTTCAGAAAGCAATTCTGCAGATGAACTATCATCGGCGCACTCATCTCCTGACGATCCTCGCAACACGAGCACCGACACCCTGGAACTCAACATGGATCGGACATGTTTGTAGAATTTCTTGCGGCTCCCAGAAGTGACCAATTTCATTTCATACTTTCTTCTAGCTCCACAAATAGCAGCAAAAACCATATTTGAGTACTGTCTATGTGTGTGGAAATTCCTCTGAATTTTGTGTTGCAAATAGCGCTGCCATAGACTCTTTTTGGTACGAATCATGCCAAGAATTCTGCGGTCGATCCATGGCTTGGATGGACTCAACCTGATTGTTCTAGCACTCGAACACGCCTCAGCCGCTCGAGTTATCAGACACCTGAAGGAACTCCACACAACATCAACGTCCTCCGAAGATAGGCACTGTTCCCAGTCGACACCAGACAGGTAATCCCTCAGTAGACCATAGTCAATTACGGTCCTGGACTCATGAGCCAATTTCATCGCCGCAGCACGAGTGAACTGAACTCTCCAAGATAGAACACAATGGTCAGAACGCCCAACAAGATCATGGTATTGAATGTCGCATACAAGATCATGATCACTCGTGAGCATCAAGTCCAAGGTTGATGGACTCTGCCCCTGGCAATAACGTGTTGGGCAACCTATAAGCTGAGCAAGATGGTGGGCATCTTCAATAGCCGAGAGAAACATTTCAGAAAGAGATTTTTTAAATGCGTTTTTCTCGGTAACAATTGGTTGTAACGACTTGAATGAGATATACCTTTCTCAACTAAAAATGCCAGAGGATTCGATTTTTATAGTCCAAAATGACGTAAAGGGTAGCACAAGAAAGTTGCAACGGTTTAAAGTGTACGAAATGATTGCCAGTGGCGCTCTCTAGAAGATACAACCGTATCGACCACAAATTTGAGTTTCTCACCTCAAAAAATTTCATGCAATCATCTGTAATCAGTTGAAAGATATTAAAGAAATCGCGAATTATTTTTTCAACTTTAACATCTTGTACCTCGGAAACTAAGCATTTCCGGATGAATGCTCATAGGAACTTTTTTTGCTTAAAATGATTTAAGCTATCACCAATTTCAGTTTGTCGGAAACAAATCAGAACACCCTGTGTATAATTATAACTTTCATTGCCAATTTTCAACGACTTCAACCAATTTTATCCCATTGAAATGCGCTTTAAAGTGTTACCTATGAAAATTTTTATGCCTTCATGTCACGATCACAAGATGATGTGATGCTAGAAGTAAAATTATGTTCTGAGTGTATCCCGACGTACCAATAATGGAGGTCAGAGTTGATGTTCTTATCACAGTAATTTATCAACCAGTTTCTAGATAAGACTACATTATGTTTTGCGACCTTGATCTAGTAGAACGGCAATCTATCATTTTGGTCAAATGTCTGTAATTTTCGATGATCGTGCCAAAGATGGTCTTAATCGTTTGGGTTTGACTTCCTCATGGAGAATACAGGGTCAAATTTGAGTATGTCCGTCCGGCCAGTCGTATACTCCTTATCTTCCCAAATAAAGGAGCTACAGTCTTCATATTATCAGAATAAGTTAGCTATCCAAATATCACGGTGGAGTTCGTAATTGGGCGAAATCCGTCCAATGATTCAGGAGTTATTAGCATCTCGAATTTGGTGTCCCTTGTAACTTCTAGAATATCGATGAGATCAAGTTATATCATGAAAGATATTTCGATCAGATTGAAGCAATTAGGCTTACGAAATTTCGCAGATAACGACTAACGAAAAAATGTTCACAAAATTCCCTTTAATAAAAAAAATTTCAATACTTTATTAACTATAAGATTTCTTACGTATTCAAACAAAATTGTCTGCGTGTATGGACGTTATTGATATCTAACATATTCAGAAATTTAATCAAAGACATTTTTTCTAGTCAACTCCAAACTAACCGCTTCGGTGTCTATAAACAAGCAAAAAACTACTGAGGTGAATAGAAAATATAGTCCAGCAAAGGAAGGGCTGAAATCACTTTTTCTCGGAAAGAGCTGCATTTTTGATATGTTGATTGTTATAATGAGAGAAACATATGGTCAAAATTTAAAAAATGGTTAAAATTTTTAGGAACATTGAAAAATTCACGAAAATATAGATAAAAATACGGTTTTTCTGATATTTTCGCGAATTAGAAGGTTAAGTAAGAAAAAGTTTAAAACAAAAGTTCTAAAGCGGAAAATTCTAGTCCAAATTATGTACTTTACCGTTCTCGAAAGTGATTTTGTATACTGATTAATGAGGTATTTCTCTAATTCGGCGATAACAGTGAATTCGAAATTTGGCGCCTAGTGCAAAACCGAAGTTTGAGGACAGGGTAGGATTCAGCACAAGTTGTCTGGAGAGTGTGATTTGAAATTCTTGGTCTATTAGAATGAATAACAGCTCGCTTGGGATATTAATAACATGTAATTATTGGGTTTAAACTCATTAGTTTGAAATCCATATTTCAAGTGACGCATTGAAATGAATAATTGCCCCACCAAAATTTCATTTTCTCAAATAACTCGTTGACGGGATTTTGAATACTTACAAGAACAGATTATTATATAATTATTATAGGTAAGGGGGAAAACTTTTTCAACAATAATACTTTCATCAATCAAGCAACCGGTTTTCTTTTAGAAATCTCCCAATATAATGGAGCTTAGTAAAGATTGGCTTTTAATCCCGATTCTCTCAGTAATTATCAAAAATATTTAATTTTACGGATAGCTGTTCAAATCGTTGTAGCTGATATAAAAAAATAAAGATTATAACTATGAAATTTATCCCCTCTCAAGTCAATTTTTGGATAGCACTATATCTGAAATTGCGGAAAGTTTGAAAACTCTCCTATTCCATTCACTAGATTCAAAATGTAGTGTAAGGAAAGATGTGAAACGTGATACAATAGCACATTCCATTTCCATTGTTCGTCCAAGAATATTCATTTCCAAATTTCAGTTAGCTGTAGGAACTTATGTCTACAGAAAAACAGGTTTTCGTTTGATAATTGACATGATGAGTAAATTAAGAGTATCGGCTTCATACCACAATATTCAATTATATGAAGCTTCTGTTATTATGCAACCTGCAAAATTAACGCATCCAAACTCTTTCATTCCATTCTTTTATGATAACACAGATCTCAATGTAAGTACGTCGGATGGTCATGAAACATTTCACTGTTTGGGAGGTATTAAAGTCATTACACCAGAATATGATGTTGAATATGAAGGAGGTTCCAAAAGGCTGATGGAAATGCCACCTGCTTCTATTTTAGCTTCACAAAAGCATATATAATTGATACCATTCAGTTACACGAATCCTGATGGATTGAAGAGTGTTGACAAATCAAAACTTCATATAAAAGTACAACCTGAAGTTCCAAAATCATATGTTGCGTATTTATGAGCGAAATCTCTCGAAATAGAAAATATTCCAACATGGTAGGGTTTTCATGAAATTTAATCACGAGACGTTACATATATGATGTCGCATGTTAATTGTCTCCCATTTATTAATGCACCACCATTCAGTTTAACCACATTACACACAGATTTGCTCTATGCAGTTGAAGAAACGAAGAGAAATAAAAGCAGAAAAACTTTTGAAACATTCGATGAGCCTCCTCATTTCAATGCTAACTATCATTGTGCAGTCGGACAATCCTGAATTTAGGAATATTGCTGTGAAATTAGGAGGGTTCCATTTACTGATGTCATATATGGGCGCCATTGGCTTTATCATGGATGGGAGTGGTTTGAAAGATATTTGGGCTACTTCATACGCTGCATAATCAGTAAAAAATGTCTGAAGGGCTTTCAGCAGAGCTTTACGTGCTCACATGTTAACTTTCACTGCTATAGGAATTCATATTTTGAAAACAAGCAATACAACTGCGACTGATGAAATTGAGAAACAAGTGAAAATGTTGGAAAAATGGATGGAAAATTCTCCTACTTTGGGCGACTGTAATATTGACCCGATGATAGTATGTTCAACTCGGAAATTCGAGGAAACACTTCAATATTTGAAGATCGTGATTATTTTACTCCAGTTTGTCGAAGCAGAACGTATTGGAGATTGAGATTTGCACTTAAGCAGTGTCAGGAAAATGTTACCACTTTTTCTGTTCTATGTTCTATCTGAATCCAAAAGGTCTCCCGGACACCCTGTATGAATACCAAAATATAGTGATCAAGATTTCCTCTGGTGGATTGTTAGAGGAAAGGGGTATGTTCGAATAAAACTGAAGAAAACTGTAAATTTCGCTACTGTTGAAGTAAGTTCGAGCTTCTTCTTTTGTTCACATTAATTAAGGCCTAAAGATGATTGTGAAATTCATTCAAAACTAGTTGGTTATATCTCTAGAATGTGGCTTACATTCACTTCCAGACTTTCTTCATCTAAAAACCCATATTCCATATTCTGTTACGAAATAACATCTTCAACGTTCATACAAAATTGTGTCATAAAAAAAGCGTGTAACAGCTCCTGGTTCCATTTCTTTACTTGACAAGTTTTGCTCAAGACTTGGATCAAAAGTTCCTTTTGGTTCAACCAGATAAACAACACCAAGGAATAATCATCTAATTATTAAACACAGTATATCTATGAAATACCTAGAAAGAACTGTGTGCATGTTCACTTACCAAAGGTACCTGCTGAACCGGCGGCAGCAGAGACGTCCCAGGTATCGAATCAGGTTTCAACTGTGGCGATAACCGCCCGCAAGGTGGCGGTGGTAGATGTGACGAAGACACTGCCGTATTATTATGGATACTCATATCATTCGGCACTTCATCTTCCCCACACATCATAGGGCTCTCACTCCTCATATTCTCCACAGAGTCAGACCTGCCCTCCTTCTCACTATCAGGAGACTCCTTACACACCCCCATAACTGGTGAAGGCACCCCTTGCTGTTCTTGTGCTTCCTCCTGTTCCTGCCTCACGATAGTTGCCACCGAATGTTGTTGACCTGGAATGAGCATATATTCTTTGAACATGTGAGCATATTCGTGAGTATACTATATTAACATGGCGGAAAATAAGGGTGAATTGTGCAAACGCTGGGTAAGAAATCGTGGAGATTCTCCGGAAACGCATAATTTGTGCTTCCTACACAAAGAAATAAGTGAACCTTGTGCAGTCACTGTTTGTGCACGAGATAGCTGAGAATATGGATGAGACACAACCAGCTATCAAATCAAACAGTGTTCCACCATAAACTGAACAAACTCATATGGAGTGTAGGAGACAATGGGGGAATCATTTTTGGCTCATGTCTTATGCCTCGTTTTTGAAGCATAAATGAGATACAGGGTGTTGATCGCCTTGTATGATCAATTTTCAATTCATTATTGTTGGTTTTCTATAATATTTCGTGGTATGCTTTTTAGTCACAGGTACTTTAATCAGAAGAGTTGAAACACTCTCAAAAAAAAATTCAAATTTGCGGAAAATTCGAAATGTCCTTAAATTTATCTAGGTGGCAAATAGGAATTTTATTTTCTTAAACTGTTCGCTTTAATGAGAATATATGTACAAGAAATTCTTCTCGAAATGGAGAAAATTTTTCACGGTCATATTTCTTGTTATTCCGAACACAAATCCAAAAACACAATTGAAAAATATCCAACGATTTCCTCACTAGAAACATCGCATTTTGGCTTCTCAATCTACTGAAAACAATTGAACTGATTGGACTATGGGTGTCTACATTTTGAAATTTGGATATCGAATTATTCCAAATGCTGGAACAAATTAATCCTGAAACAGTTTTTGATGTAACCCTATTAGAACCTTGAGTTATCACTATGTAGGCTACGGAATGTCAATCTGAACTTTTCTAAGAATTCTTCGATCCGCTACCTAGCAACGGCAATTTATCGAATCTGATACTCTGTTCGAAGCGGAATAAAGTGTTGAACGAAACTGAGATATTCAGTTTTGAAGAAAAATGATATGGATCAGGCCAATTATGATGGGAAATCCTCAGCAATAAACGCAAGAGACATTTACTCCCGTAGATTTTCAGGTTGAGCACTGCCTTATTTCAAGACGTTTTTGGCGATATTATGTGAATTACGTGACGAAGATTCCCTTTGCTGGAAGAATAAATAATATGATTGATGAAAATCCGGAGATATCCACCAAAACGATATGAAAAATTCCTAGAATGGCTTGAAACAGAGCAACTGTATGGAAAATTTTGAAACGAAACGATTACCGTCTGTGTCATTCCTTAAATCTCAAACTCCCGAAGAGGGAATTGTGACAGAAGGAAAGATTTTGTCGATTTATTCTTAGAAGAAAACGTGTTGATAGAAATTTATTTAGTGAAAATTTATTTCACAGATGAAGCTACTTTTGATAGAGACGTCTTCATCAAAAGCAAGAATCATATTATATGGCTAAGGCAGACACCGCATGCTACACTACAAAGGAATAGCCAGAGGTTTTTAATTAACGTTTAGGCTGGTATGAAGGATATAGTATCATCAGATATTACATGTGTGAGGACATTGATTCCTCATGTTTTTCGTGCATATTTATTACAAGCAAAATCTGGAATTCTACTTAGTGAAAATTGAAACACTATTTGGCAATTTGATGAATGGCCGTAGCTAGGTAACAAATCGGAATATGCCTAAATAGGATCCAATTACCCGTGTGAAGTAAGCAGCCTGAAGTTAGCACCTGAAATTGTAATTCTGGCTGCTGAAACTTCGTTTATGCGCACACCTTTGGAAAGTATTGAAATCTCAAATTGATTTTCAAGAATAAAGAACCAGGTGGGTTTAGATCTTATAGTTCCATACGGATTATAATCTTCTGAAGTCTCTTCAACAATCTAATGTATTTCTATATAGAATATTCGTGAATCAGAATTATTATATTACAGATTCGAATCAAATTTAAAAAGATGACCATAAATATATAATAAATAGTCAGAATTATGACTTGGAATAGAATATAATGCTAGGATATACCAAAGAAAGTATATTCGATCTCTTCCAAACTACTTAACTAATACTATTTCCGAAAATTCGTACTTATCGTATGGGAGAACGGATACTGCTACAGATCATAGTTGCCAAAGGGTTGAAAATTTAGTATGCTAAATTAAATGAAATTTTTTTCTGAGAAATGAGCTGGAGATCACATACAAGTGGTCGGTATATCGGAAAACTCCCACTTTTCCCAATTACTCTTATACGTAGGAATGGACAAAGCTCATGAAATGATTGAAGAAAAGATATTTCAGGCTGAAATTTTAGTATGTTGACAAAATTGGAATGTTCTGAGTCATAAATCAGTTACATGTCGTTGAAATATCGCGAAATTTTTACTTTGTCCAATTACCTCAGGGTGGATTCAGCTCGGTTCAAAGATGCCAGTAGGAATGGACAAAAATGATGATAAGAAATTTTAGTATGTTGACAAAAAATGTTCCACACTAAAAATTCATTATGCTTTAAGAAAAATGAAATGTTCCACACTAAAGATTCTGAATGTGTTAATCTTGAACTTTTACTTTCTGTGTGGAATTTCAGAATTATGGTAAAGATTATGACCGAATTTATTCAAATGTTTAGCATAGAGTCACTCATAAACATCTATTACAGTTTGTTTTATAGCCACTCATCGTGCAATATTCTGCTGTGGGGAAACTGTTCGGAATTTGGAGCTTTTATATTACAGAAACGTATCCTGCGATTGGTATTCAATATACCTCCACGTTCATCCTGTAGACCCGCATTTAAAGAGTACAAAATTCTAACTTTACCTTTCATTTTTATTTTTATATGTCTTCTGCACGTGAAAGAAAATGAAGAAAATATTGTTCGGTTGTCTAGTTTTCATATAACTATGGTACCAGAAGTGAATGAACTCTATTTGTCCATAAGTTTGAGATGTCTCTTTCCTATCAATGAATTTGTAACGAAGTAGTTATGTTTGCGTGGCAGAAACCCGTTGACCTCGATCGAATCCAGCGAGATCACGCTGAACGGTGGGGACACGGACCGGTCCGCTCCCACCTCGATCTGCAGTGCGCACGGCACATGTTGGTGGGGGAGACCGAGAATGCTACTTATAGGCGAGCCGAGCACTGGAACGGCAGTTCCTCGCACGGCGCGGAACTCAAAATAAGGGGAAAGCCTCTACCGTTTAGTGGGGAGGGTCCAGCCAGTGTTGTTAGTGCTGGTAGTGAGTTCAGTGGTAGGCAGACATACCAAGGTAGGAAAGCTCAATCGTCCCTAGATTGTGGGCCGTTTTACCTTGGCGGACGCCTGCTGTCCATCTCTCGGAGCTGACGTTGAGGTACGAGATGAGCAAGCTCAATCGTGCTTAGACCGAAGTTTTCCGTGGCGTGGGCTGCTACGCAGTGAGGTTCGTGTTGCGCCCCCCTCCCCCTGTTGTCGTTTGTCGTTTGTCGACCCGACCCCTTGGAGGCACGGGTTTGTCACGGGTGTCGGCTGGGTCCTTTAGCCGGTATTGCGGATCCGACATCTGGGTGCCGAGATGAGCAAGCTCAATCGTCCCTAGGTGGTGGGCCGTTTTACCTCGGCGGACTCCTGCTGTCCATCTCGCGGAGCTGACGTTGATGTACGAGATGAGCAAGCTCAATCGTGCTTAGACCGAAGTTTTCCGTGACGTGGGCTGTTGCGCGGCACGCACTGGATTTGCCCGATCTTTGAGGGTGCGGGATTCGTCACGGGTGTCGGCTGAGTCCTGAAGCCGGTATTGCGAACCCGACATCTGGGTGCCGAGATGAGCGAGCTCAATCGTCCCTAGGTGGTGGGCCGTTTTACCTCGGCGGACTCCTGCTATCCATTTCTCGGAGCTAACGTTGATGTGCGAGATGAGCGAGCTCAATCGTGTTTAGACCGAAGTTCCGTGGTGTGGGCTGCTGTGCGGCAGGCACTTGGTTCGACCTCGGTCCTGTCGTCATCGCGGGTGGACGCGCTGTGGTTTGCGCATGCGCACACCATACCGCCGGTCACTCCGATTTGGGCTGGGCCTTGGCAGTTCTCTCCGAGGGGTTCTGTTGCGCGCGGACACTAGTTGCGCCGTGCGGAACCGTGCTCCAGGGACCCCCCTCCGCTTGGATGGTCCATGTTGGCCTGGGTGAGGCTTTGGTTTTCGCCCCCCCCTCTCGCTTTTACCCCGAGACATTCTCATTTTTTTATCACACGGCCTTAGTCATTCTCATGCATGAGTAACTCGCCACTCGGATCGCTTTGTGTGCACTCTAACCCCTTCACGGAATGTTACCGGATTTTTGGTGATGGACATGTAGATTTGGGATTTGGGTTTTTAGAGGTTAAGGACTATGAAGATTTTGTGATTTAGATTAAGGACTGTTGTACCTGATATGAACTGTTGATTTGTTTTAAGGACTGTGAGACGTATTATTTTGGAAAGTGTGTTTATTTAGTATGAATAGAGAGTATATTTTTAGTTAACCGAGTGTTTTATTAGTGACACCTCCACCTCCAACAGCTACCCACTTCATTCTCCACTGGAGTCTGCCTAGGCTCGAGCTTCTGGACATTCCGGAGGAGCTCGATAGGTGAGGGTGACGCCCTCAGAAGCAAATAGTCTGGCGCCCGAGTTTACTAATAAAGGAATTGCACGTAAGGGCGTTACAAATTAAACTTTATAATAATTTGCCTCACAGATTTCGATCACTCCATTCCAGAAAATTTAGAAAAACAGTTGAGAATGCAAATCCACCCACAAATATGTAACAATTCATAATTCTTCAAACCATCCTATTACTCATAAACTTTCGGCATATACTAGTATCGTTCATAGATACACCCAATTTCCGATGAGCAGAGAAAATTTCACTTAAGAATTGAACATTATTAAATAGATAACTTAATTGATAAACTCCTTTTCAGAAAATAGTACAAAATTGCAATGAGTTATGTGTTCCCAACAACATTAGATAATAAAGACAAAAAAATAAATCTGTCTCAGTTATAAAAAGGACATCTCAGAATCAGTAGCTGAATATTTCATCAAAAATTTCAATTGCAATGTCTCATTCAAGACAAGAAACAATCTAGGACAACATATGAAAAACAACAAAGACCGAATAGATCGAAAAAATGAATCAGGAGTCTATAAGTTACTTTGTTCGGATTGCCCTATATGTTTATATAGGTCAAACGGGAAGATCATTTAACTAAGAGGATCAGGAACATCAACGTAGTTACGTAACCGAAATTACTAATTCCTCATATGCTAAACATTTCAATAAATTAGAACATAATTTTAACCATGACTTCGAAATTTAACACATAATAAACAGAAATAAGGACTTGAAAAAATCTCAAAATTACTCTACTTACAAATTTTCTCCTATATTTATGAATCCTTCAGATTTAGAATTCAATGTAGATGAAAAAAGCATTTTAGAAAGAGGATTTGAATTCAATGCAGAGTCATCCCAAAAAACGTTGGAATATTTAGCCATAGATTCAGAAATTTCAATCAAATCTGTCTCCAAATCTGAGACTAACTCAATAACAAATTTAAACAAACATATTATTGCGGACATAATTAGAAACAATTAATCAAACCAAAACCATTGTTATTCAAATGTAGATTTTCCGACGGGTGTCATTGCAGTAACGCTTTTCAGCAACGGATTTCGAAAGCTAGTTTATATTTACGATTGCGTGTCATTTGTAATCGGTTGAATGAAATGACCTGATTTTTTTCGGGAAGTATTATATCTTTTGTACTTCATTAGAGGGGGAACCACCTACATAAAAAGACCCCCCAACAAGCCCCCACAAAACCTCCAACCTCGAAAAATAATTTATTTTGCGTTAGAATTATGTCAGTTTATTCAATATGATCTACTGAATCTAGCACATATACTGAAATAATTTGTGACCTCCCGCTTACTACCGCATAGCCCCCTCGAATTCAAAAATTCGGCGGACAGTGAAACTGCGCATTGCTGGCGATTTTTCGATGAAAATAGTATATTTGTAAAACGTCGAATATAATCTATAGGATGAAATAATTTGTGACCCCCGTAATCCCCCAAAGCACGACAGAAACAACCCCTAAAGCTGACGATCGCAAAAACTAGATGGAAACGGCCGTTGCTGGATATTTTTTCTGCAAAATGGGTCTACCTTAACTTATTCAATAAGCCCCATATAATGAGATAATTTGTGACCCCGCGCTTCAATCAGAATTGCCCCCCTGTAGAATTAAAAAGTTTCAAATTCCGTAGCACGAGGAACTGTGCGTTGCTGGCGATTTTTTGATGGAAATGGCATCCTTGTATATCGTTGAATACCATCTATATGTTGAAATAATTTGTGACCCCTCGCCTACCCTCGAAAAGCACCCTCGAATTCAAAAATTCGGCGGACACTGAAACTGCGCATTGCTGGCGATTTTGCATTGAAAATAGTATCTTTGTATAACGTCGAATATATTCTATGGGATGAAATAATTTGTGACTCCCCGTAATTCCCCCAAAGCACGACATAAACAACCCCCTATAGCTGACGATCGCAAAAACTAGATGGAAACGGCCGTTTCTGGATATTTTTTTCTGCAAAATGGGTCTACCTTAATTTATTCAATAAGCCCCATATAATGAAATAATTTGTGACCCCGCGCTTCAATCAGAATCGCCCCCCTGTAGAATTAAAAAGTTTCAAATTCCGTAGCACGAGGAACTGTGCGTTGCTGGCGATTTTTTGATGGAAATGGCATCTTTGTATATCGTTGAATACCATCTATATGTTGAAATAATTTGTGACCCCCCGCCTACTCCCGAAAAGCCCACTCGAATTCAAAAATTCGGCGGACACTGAAACTGCGCATTGCTGACGATTTTGCGTTGAAAATAGTATCTTTGTATAACGTCGAATATATTCTATGGGATGAAATAATTTGTGACCCCCGTAATCCCCCAAAGCATGACAGAAACAACCCCTAAAGCTGATGATCGCAAAAACTAGATGGAAACGGCCGTTGCTGGATATTTTTTCTGCAAAATGAGTCTTCCTCAACTCATTCAATAAGTCCCATATAATGAAATAATTTATGACCCCGCGCTTCAATCAGAATTGCCCCCCTGTAGAATAAAAAAATTCCGTAGTACGGAATTGCTTGTATATCGTTCAATAAAATCTGTTCAACTCGTTCCATTCGTCCAGTATCATGAAAAATTTTGTTCGTTTACCTCCATATAAATTTCTTCGACATCTTTTAACATCCGTATACTCAAAGACACCGAAAATAATCATGAAATTTCTGTATCTATTGTAATTAATTATTTTCTGGTCTAACTAAAATATTCCCTGAAGTATTTTTTTGATCTACTGATTCATATCTCATGCAATTTCATAATTCGTTAGTTTTCATTCAGTAAATTCACTCATATATCAACAAATCTGTAAAATGAAAAATCAGAGAAGCACTGACGAGAGGTTAAGTGCTGTAGTGAGGTCAAGTGGTTTTGCGCGATTGTTCTAAAACAATGCTCATATTAAAACAATAGCACTAGATGATGTTTAAAATTGCAGTGGTTTGGTTGTTTCAACTTTACTTATTTGTCGGTTCGATATGAGGCGTTAGGGATTATAAATTCCAAACAGAGAATTTCTTCAAGATATTAACCAATTCTCGGTTCAATACCATATTTTAGGATAATAAAACGTGGCTCATTTCAAATGCATACAGATACTTCATTGCACTAGGGTATGACAATATTCATCCCTTGTTTGTCAGAAGCATAAGGATGATAATAATTGGTCTTTGTCGGCGTTTGTAACGGCTTCTGTGTTATTTTTTAGTTTATGGTTATATGACCATATTTTTGGGTGGTTGTGAGAAAAGAAATAGGTACGGTACTTGATAAAACTTACTTATGAACCAAAAATGAAGGCCGTCGTATCATAGTTTGTAACACTTTCGTATAGTGAAGTTACCGTAATTTTTTAAATGGAACGCCCCCATTTTGATGAGCTGATTCAAAAATGTATCACATGTTGATTCCAAATAGTACAGGCTGGACAAAAATACAATAGTTTTGTGTGTGTTCATAAAGTAAAGCGCAACATTGTTTATTCGTCAAATTAACAATATTATCAAAAATACTTATTGTCTAGCGGTAATTGGTTCAAATGTAGTTTGTTACATTTTTAGATTCATACAAATAAGCTGTTTCAAAACATGTTTAGTGCTAGTGATCTAGCAGACAGAATATTACTATTATTATCATACTGTATTTTTGTCCACCCTGTACCAATTGGAATCAACATGTGAAAACTTTTTGGAATCAGCTCAGCTAGAGTAATCCGAAAATGGAGTCACAATAGGTGCGTTCCATTTAAAAAATAATGACGGTGACGTCATTACTCGAAAGTAATTTATCCTGTGTATTAGATCATTATTTTATAGTACGGTAAATTGAAATAAAAAATCGACGTGTTTCAGGATTATTTCTTGAAATGGTCTGTTTAGCTAAAAATGAATGTGTTCCATACTTTACGAACACAATGTATATATACTCTACTGGAAAAAATTGAAGAATAAAATTACGTTTGCCATATTCCTATACAATTCTGAAGCGATTGAAGCACCCCTTCTTAGAAATTGTTCGTCCAAGACACCACCTTGTATTATCATACATTTTCATTGGAGACCTGTTCCAGTAGAGAAAATATTTGAATTCTAAAAATCTTAAAAAGTTTTGCTCTTACAGTTGCTGTATCCATTGGCGATTGATTCCAAGCATCAAATCAATTTGGTCTGTTTTCGATAGTTTTATTGTTGAAGCATTATAATATGAAAGCCGGTAGCGAGTAAATGAGAAGGATCTAGGGTCTTTCCTACGATCAAATTATCCTAGTTGTTCTTACGAAGATTTGAAACGACTTTCTCCCTCGAATCCAATAATAAAGCATTGTTCGTTAGCTTTGTTCGGTGAGGATGACAAAAATAATTGTAAAGCTATCACAACACTGATAAGAAGAAATAGCAGAAATTTTTCTTCATATTTAGAATCACCTAGAATAAGTGTTATACAAAACTTTTTGATAAAAGATGGCAAAGATTTCTGCTATCCAATTTCTTCTACACCAATAACACAACAAAATATGAATGAAGATGAAGCAAAAAACGGCCCAAGTGATTTATCGGAACTTTCAAAAATATATAAAACTGATAAACAAATTGATGTTTCAGTTAATAAGGACCAATCAGATATTCTTGATTCTGTCATTACCCCAGATAACAAGTCGTTTTCTGCTACTTCGATAGAACATAACTCCACATCTAATGACTGTATTCCGGATTCCTTACTGAGGCTGAGTGAAATTGATATAAAAAGATTGTGTGTTACCTGAAAATTCAAGGAACATGAAAACACCAAATTGGCCGGTGCCGTCTTATCGAGATTGTAGATTCGTTGAAGGTTCTTTTATAATAACATCAACTGAAATGGGTGATATTTTAACCAGTGGACAACTTGTGGATAATTATGTTTATTTATTTACGAGAAAAACATTTCTTTCTGTCAATAATGTATGTGTTATAAACTTTAAATCAAAGAGATACTCGAAACATAAGGACAATTTCAGAATATACGCCTATTGTGCCAACAATTGTAAGAAGTTTATTTACGTAATAGATAATATAAGCTCAACATCCGACCATAAAGTGACAATTTTCAGTTCGTCGTTGGAATACAACCACTTGACAAGAGTTACTCGATATTTGAAAGGAGTAGAAAGAAAAATTGCAAAAATAAGTTAAAAATCTTCAAAGCCGTCGAAATATAGAACCTCGACAGTTCTGAAAGCAGCGCCTAAAATTATAACAGAAGGAAATTTACAAAATATTAAATCGGACAGTGTTATACGTAATGTAAGATCTGAACAAACGGCGAAAAATGATAGAGACAAGGATGATCTGATCGATTTAATCCTCATGCAAAGAACTAATACTGCATACATCAAGGAAGTGGGTCAACCCTTTCATGTTTACATGTTCAGTAAGCAACAATTGGAAATTGTTGCTAGATGTGGAAAAGACGGCAATCGACCATTATTATATTTGGATGCAACAGGTAATGTAATGAGAAGGCCAAAATTTGTTGACAAAAGAGTTTTTTATTACGCCGGAGTTATTCGAACGGAATTTAATGATAGGATCGTCCAGATAATGGAATTAATAAGTTGTCGACATGATGCAGTATCAATAGGAGTTTGGCTTGCAAAATTCAGATATTTTTAGGAAACTAATAACAAGAAGTGGCCGATTTTCTCTGGAATTGTGACGGATTTCAGTTCAGCTCTAATAAACGCAGTTTTGTTCTATATTAATAAAATGTATTTGGAGGATTATCTTAAATTCACATACGAAATTGTGATGAAAGACATTAACACCCATGCCAGTAGCACACACTTTCAAAAAATAACCCCAGTATATATTTGTTGCTCACATTTTTTTAAAATCATCGTAGAAGACATAAAAAAGGCTTCATTTGATGATTCTGTGATGAAGCACATAAAAGAAATAATGGCGGCACCATTTAATCTAACCAACATGTCTTCGCTTATAAAGTGGTTCGAAAACCTGGTAATATTACTCTGCTCACCTGAAGAATGTCCTAGAGTTAATAAAGCTATGGAGGAACTTTTAGTTGTATGTGTTAATGAAGTAGATCATGAAGAAGATTTCAAACATATTAAGACCCCTGAGGAATCACGACCAAGAGATCCAATTTACAAGACAAGCCCGTTCTACAGATTTTTTGTTATGATGAATGATAATAGAGAAAATAAAACAATCAAATGCATCGAGAAAGAAAAACAAATATTTCAACGAAAATTTTGTACAAGAAATTTTGAAGAAATATATTCCATATTTACCTTTATGGATGAGCCTTATTTCCGGTAAAAGAAGAAGTAATGCCCCTGTGGAAAATTAGTTTTCTGTTGTGAAGCATCTTATTCTCGAAGAATTAGAAAATCAGAAGACCTGTAGGGTTATACGTTTGCTGAGAAAGCGTATTTTAGCTGTGCATAAGGAAAGAACGTTGGGCGTTCCAAAAACGGGGTGCACTTCGAGACGCAAAATTCAAAGAGTTGGTCGAAAGGTTCCTCGAATCCTATCACAACCAGATAGTGCAAATGAACTTCAAAGAACGTATGTAGAGGTTATGTCCACAGAAGAGCAGTAGAAGAAAAAATTCAAATCCGAAAGTAATAATTTTACTGGGACAAAACTGAAGCGTCTTCTGAAAAACATAAGGTTAGAAAAACCCTGCAAAGCTGAAAGAAAAAAGAAACAAAAAAATGCGACTAAAACGAAATCAGAATCATTACCGCAACTCTATTTTTATGATAATGGGCTTGTCAGTAATAGCAATTATTACAGGGAGTGTGCTGAATACAGAAATTATATAGTTGTGATATATAAATCAGGGATTTTCAGTGAATTGAAATTCGACGATTTCAAAACATTGTATGATAAACAATGGTTAACTGACGTTGCAGTTACCCATTCTTTACAAGCAGTAATAAAGGAAAGTATCACTGAACATGACTACCAATTGATAAACACTAATCAGTCTTACGCAATATTCTATCACTGTAAGGATATTGTGGGAGAATTTTTCGAAGGCTTTCCAGTAATAACAAATAACTCCATATTTGTGTTACCTGTGATAATAGGAACCGTGGCCAGTCGAAATCATTGGGTTTTAGTGATAGTTAATTTTATGAAGGCATCATTCACCTATATAGATCCAAGAGGAGAATCATGCAGTATAACTGAAAAATTTAAGAGAACTTTTGAGAGATTCATTGATCGATACAATTTTTTCAGGGGAACGAAATTGCAAACGAAATTGACTATTGAAGAAGTACCCCATATCCGGCAAAAAGATGGGTACAACTGTGGTGTGTACATCATTTATTTCACATGGGCAACCATAAATAAAGTGAATCTGCTGAAATACACAAACATTGATTTGTACAAAAGAGATGTGAGAAAAAAACTTCTGAAAACCACAGATATTCTTCAGAATAATTTTTGCCTCATCGGTGGTGCGGAAATTAAAATATCAATCGTTCGATGCAAGTCATGGTCCAGAAGTTTCCACACTAGTTGTACCTCTTTGGAGAATATGTGCCAACTATGTAAAATGTTTTTCTCAAAGTTGTGATTTAAATTCTATTCGATAAAAAGACAAATAAATATTTATTATATAAATTTTACATATTTCGTACCTGCTCTGTATTATACTTTTATTCCTATTTTAAATCATAAATTTATACCTGTTTAAAAATATATGTTCTTTCCTGTTTTGAATTATTTGATTGATAAATTCCATAGTCAGATGTCATAACATATTTTTATGGAATACAGCGAACAAAAAACATCTCATACACAGATAATTCACACTGAAGGAAAAATATTTTGGTCAATCAGCGAAAGAGGTATGGGCAAGAAATTCACCCATTTCATCAGTTCAAGTAATATCACCTCAAATTCACCCATTTCATCAGTTCAAGTCCATGTCGTCCTACACTGTGCTGTGAAATCACCTCAGCAACGATCGTTTCCATTTTGTTCTGGTGGTTGTAAATTTCAAGAAGCATTTTCATTAAAGATATTCCACCAATCACAGTTTCGTTGACTGCCGGCACCGCACCGTTTGTTTGTTTGCCAAATTTTTGAATTCGAGGGGCCTATTCGGTGGTAGACAGGAGGTCACAAATTATTTGAACTTATAGTAGTAATTATTTATATAAAATGATGCCATTTTTATCAAACAAATCACCAGCAACTTACAGTTATTCTTACAACGGAATTTTTGAATTCTAAGGGGGGCAATTCTGATTGAAGCGCAGGGTCACAAATTATTTCATTATATGGGGCTTATTGAATAAGTTAAGGTAGACCCATTTTGCAGACAAAATATCCAGCAACTGCCGTTTCCATCTAGTTTTTGCGATCGTCAGCTTTAGGGGGATTGTTTCTGTCGTGCTTTGGGGGGATTACGGGGGTCACAAATTATTTCATCCCATAGAATATATTCGACGTTATACAAATATACTATTTTCGCCAGCAATGCGCAGTTTCAGTGTCCGCCGAATTTTTGAATTCGATGGGGCTATTCGGGGGTAGGCGGAGGGTCACAAATAATTTCAACATATAGATGGTATTCAACGATATACAAGGATGCCATTTCCATCAAAAAATCGCCAGCAACGCACAGTTCCTCGTGCTACGGAATTTGGTATTTTTTTATTCTACAGGGGGGCAATTCTGATTGAAGCGCGGGGTCACAAATTATTTCATTATATGGGGTTTATTGAATAAGTTCAGGTAGACCCATTTTGCAGAGAAAATATCCAGCAACGGCCGTTTCCATCTAGTTTTTGCGATCGTCAGCTTTAGGGGGTTGTTTCTGTCGTGCTTTGGGGGGATTATGGGGTGTCACAAATTATTTCATCCCATAGAATATATTCGACGTTATACAAAGGTACTATTTTCAACGCAAAATCGCCAGCAATGCGCAGTTTCACTGTCCGCCGAATTTTTGAATTCGAGGGGGTTATGCGGTGGTGAGCGGGGGGTCACAAATTATTTAAGTGCATATATGTGCTGGATTCAGTAGATTATATTTAATAAACCGACATAATTATAAAGCAAAATAAATTGTTTTTTGATGTTGGAGGTTTCGTGGGGGGTTGTTGGGGTGTCTTTTTTATGTAGGTGGTTCCCCCCACTAATGAAGTACAAAATATAATACTTCCCGAAAAAAATCAGGTCATTTCATTCAACCGATTACAAATGAGACGCAATCGTAAATATAATTTCGAAATCCGTTGCTGAAAAGCGTTGCTGCAATGACACCCGTAATTTTAACTATAAGGCTGAGTACCTACTGATACCAGTATAGTTCAAAGCGCTGGTTCCTTGAAGAAAATTTTGAAATATCCCTTCCTCTGGAATCATCAATCCGCTACCACCTATTGCATCTAATTTAGACCGTGTTTTTGTCAATGTCATGCGCCTGCACTGACGATATACTATTGTCGAAATTGTTTAGTTCTAGTTAGAAAGAAATAAGTAATCTGATTTTGATTTTACTTTTCACTTCTGTCTATGAATTCAGTTTTTTTTCTTATCTGTGAAAACATTTTTTGGGTATTTAATCATCTGTATGTGATCCACATATACAGGGTGGCCATTTGCAGACGAAACAGACGAGATTACAGACGAAATAAATTTTTTCGATAGAAATGCTCGAACAGGTCGATTTCTGTTTCGAGGGGGACCACTTAAGATGTAGGTTACGCACGCATAGCGCTTCAACCCTTGCTACTACAACCCTCACCCCCAAATTTGAATAGGGAGAATGGGGTGAGTGAAACCTCATTTGAAAGGTATTTTTATACTGATTTCAGCACAGTAATTTTATTTTTCATTTTATTCATTAGTTCTCGAAATATTCTTAACTAAGTATTTGAAAATGAAGTGGTGTCTTCATGACACTTGTAGTGTTTTTTTGAGAAAAATCGACATTTTGAGCTTCAAAACAAGCATGACTTTGGCTTCCTTCCTCCAATCCACTGACATAGAAATCTTTAATCAAGATGTCGAACAAACAAAGCGAATTGCGAAGGAGCTCAATCATGCTGAAACTCAATCTGAATTATCTTCGATATAATTTGCAGTATTTCCAATAACATGCGGTAACACTTGATCGATAGATATCTCCAAAAAGTCCAAATACGTACATATCTCTAATTAGATTACCAGGTAAGAAAATCAAATCATTAATGATACCACAAAAATATTCCAGTCCCAATTCGTGAAACGATTTCCGACTTAATTATTTTTCTCAGTTGCCTTCAATATGTTTTCATTTTGTTGATTATTGAATTCATATCTTTTTCAAAAAAATGAGAATCGATAATTTTTTATTTATTACGAACAGATCATCAAGTTGGCTTACTGGTTCTTTGACATGTGAATTATTCTTAGTTTTGAATCGAGACTTGTATGTGTTCTAATTCATTGTTCGACATAGTTTATTCATTTGCAATCAATAGAACCGCAGAATTCTTCAATCAACGACATTTAGATAAACATGTTAATAGGAAGTATGTTTTGGAATTAGTGTCCAAGTTTCAAGAAACCGGGTCCATGGATAATAAAAAACGAAACATGAAAAGGAATGAAGCAGCTGAAGTAGCTGTTCTTGGACTGATTGCTCTGAATCCAATGACGAGTACGAGGCAGCTAGCACATGAATCTGGTTTTACACGAATTCGAATTGCAAATATGTCGTTAAATCACTCCAGAAATGCTGCAAAATGTGCGCCATCGTTCCGAACAAAACTTTTTTCATTGTATGGAAGCTAATGGTGAAAAATTTGAATATTTAATTAATTGATGTGAGTGTTTGATAAATTATTTACTTTACTTTGAAAAGTCTTATTTCTTAGATCAATACTTCAAATCGTTCTGATACCGTACAGTTGGAGAATGATATCAGTGAATAAAATAGCTAGTCGAACATCTGACCCTAGTAGCATTAACACGTACGGTATGACTTCATTTGCCCAGTGGTAGATGTTTTCCAATTTCAAATACAAGTACGGAAAATTTGGTGTTTCGGAAGCACGAAATGTCAATTATTCGCAAAAAATTAATTTAAGTTATAAAATTGACTAACGCATAAATATTTCGAGAACTAATGCATAAAATGCAAGAACAATTACTGTGCTAATATCAGTATAAAAATACCTTTGAATTGAGGTATCACTCACCCCATATTCCCTATTCAAAAATTGGGGGAGGGGTTGTAGCAGCAAGGGTTGAAGCGCTTTGCGTCCGTTACTTACATCTTAAGTTGTCCCCCTCGAAACAGAAATCGACCTGTTCGAGCATTTCTATCGAAAAAACTTATTTCGTCTGTAATCTCGTCTGTTTCGTTTTCAAATGGCCACCCTGTATATAATAAATGAATAAATAAATAAATTGTAAAAAGTTTTTTACAATTAGCATTCGGATATACCGAAAGTCTGTTATTAATTATGGGGAACAGCATTTTATTCCCTTCAGCGTACTAAATTTCTAGGGTAAAGCATCTTTTTCCTTCAACCCATTTGGCAACTTTCAAATCGAGAACTATCCATCCCGACGTATGAGAGTAATTGGGAAAAGTACAAATTTTCCGATACACCGACGGCTTGTAAGAGATCTCCGGCATATTTCTCGAAAAAAACATCAATTTCCCTCTATATACTAAATTTTTAGCGTGAAACATCTTTTTCTTCAACCCTTTTGGCAACTTTTAACTCGAGAACTATCCATCCCGACGTATGAAAGTAATTGGGAAAAGTACAAATTTTCCGATACACCGACGGCTTGTAAGAAATCTCCGGCATATTTCTCGAAAAGAACATCAATTTCCCTCTATATACTAAATTTTTAGCGTGAAACATCTTTTTCTTCAACCCTTTTGGAGATTTTGAACCTGAGCACTATCCATCCCGACGTATAGAATAATTGGGAAAATAAGAGATTTCCGATATACCGACGGTTTGTATGTGATCTCCGGCTTATTTCTCGGATGAAACATTTCATTCCTTTCAATATACTAAATTTCCAGCGTGAAATATCGTTTTCTTCAACCCTTCTGGCAACTATGAACCAGAGCACTAACCATCCTGTCATTTAAGAGTAATTGGCAAAAGCACATTCTGACTGACTGTCGACTGTCAGTTAAAAGTAACAACCTGAAGATGCCATATTATGGTGAAACAGCTGTCGATGTGAAAATAAAATTTTGGAAATTGAAACTGATTTTTGGAAATTGAATTTCCAACAAGACCGATTCCGTCAAATAAGAAGATACAACTTGAGGAGTTTTGAAAATGAGTCAACTCAGATTCTGTATCGATTGAGATTGAACTTGAAATTGAACACTATTCATTGTTCCTCATCGATTGATAACAATAATAATGTAATTGCGAAAACTATGATATACCTTACTGCAAAGAAGTCTGAAATAACAACAGAAGAAATAAAAAAGGATGTCACCATATAAAAATGAAACGGCTTCAGGATCGGAGAAAGTACCCAAATAATTAATTATATATTCCCGACAAATTATTTCGGCCACTGGAGTATACCTTCAATTTATTATATTATTTCAAAAGATGAAGAACTACCCTAAGATTGGATACATCAGCAATATATATATATGAAATAAGGGTGACAGAAAAGACTGCAGTAACTATCGAGGGCTTAGTGTCACCAACTCAATCGGTAGATTATATGGAAAGATAATTAAGTACCGAATTGAAGATTGTTGAGAAGATGCTGAGGATCAAAATGGATTTCGTACTGGTCGATCATATATCGATAACGTGTTCAGTCTCAAACAGACAATAGAAAAGCGTTCAAGACACAATCTTGAGACACACATGGTATTTATAGATGTTCAAAAAGTATACGAGTATGATAGTTTTCTATTAGCCAAACTCTGGCAAAAACTGGAAGGCAAAAACATTCCAGCATTGTACATTAATGCTGTGAGATAGTTATACAGAAATATTTTCAATAACTTCGATAAAGATCGGACAAAAACTGACCTGAAGATAAAAGTGACCAGAGGACAAGGATGTTGCATAGCACCTGTATTGTTCAAAATCTATTTGGAGGGTGCTTTTAAAGAATGGTATAAAAAGTGTGAACCTATGGGTGTGACAGTAGGAGATTGAAAATTATATTTCACATTTTGCAGATGACCAAGCAAAATTTTTGGAAGATCGGGATGATGTCCACTACATAATTAGGAAAATACATGAAGAATATAGAAAGTGGGCTTTAACAAATAGTGTATCTAGTGGTAGGGGGTGAACGAAACAATTGAAAACTAAGAGGTACTTAATGAAACATTCAAATAGCTATAAATATCTAGGTGTAAACATCACAGATTATGCTTGGAATACACAAGAAATACATTCAGAATTAGGCAAGGAATACATCTAAACGCCAACTGAATAGTTCAAGAATAACTATATAACAAAAAAAAAACAAAAAGGATTGAAAGTCTTGCTACATACGATTCAGAACTTTGATAATAAATAAAAGGAACTCCTCTAAAATAAAAGTAATTGAAATGAATTGTTGGCGTAGATGTTACCAGCTGAGGAGAATGGACAAGGTGAGGAATACTGAGATCAGGTAGAGAATGTGTGTAGGCGTTGACATCATAGAGAACATCGTATGGATACTGTCAATTTCGAAATCCTTCATAAATGCGAGAAAGACCTGAAACCATAATTGCTGGAATAGATACAGTGACAAATCTTTACCAGAACCCCAATCTTTGACCTGCCAATAAGTAATAAGTGAACGATAATACCGATCCATTATCATCCCAGTAGTACTAGCTACTCATGACTGAAGTAGAGCTCTATAGAATCAAGACGTCAAGTGCAACTGGAGACCGGTTTCGAGGTACTGATCCACGTCAGCATAGTGTGGCTCTATATCTATAGATAGCGACAAATCTTCAAGGCAAGCCCACATACAGCGCCATTTTCGTCTCCAAAACTGAACCAGCATCACTTTCTCTGTATATTCACACAATTCCAGGACCACTGGCGAGTTGACGGGGTTCGCTGTATGTCGTGAACAGACTTTCTCGAAGGACCGTGAATATATTATAATTACCAAAAAAGATTTCGAACAGCGCGAAACAGCGAAATACCCTCTTATTTTATGGACTTACCCAGCTTGTGGTGTCGTAATCCTTGAGAGCGCTCTCACCATACACTACTAAAATCCACATCCAATTCGTTGAGCGATTAACGAAAAGAAAATTATTTCTCGAAAATTTGTAATCATGTGTATAAATAATAAACCCGAAATTTAAACTAACGAATAAACGAAAATAAGGGAGTAACCCAGTTCACAACATTTTCCACCCACCAAAAACTTGTTAGTTTTTCCTAATTATGAAATAGGAACAAAAATTTAAAAAAAAATGAATATTGAAACTTCATGAAAATAAAATTGAAACTTCATGATTTGAAATATTAAAAATAAAGAAAATGAAGTGAATACCTTATGAAAATTGGCCGGGTAAAGGGCACAATTTCATGACAGGACGCTGATATGTCCCATTTTGAGTTTTTAGAGTAACTACCCGAACTACCCCGTTTTCACCAGGGTGCAACTTGATAACTCGGCCGAGAGACCATTTTAAGGGAGGTCTAGACTCATGTTTAATTACAACTAACATACCCAATTTGATATTGGGCGAAGACTTCAACCATTTTGAACGCTGCTGTAACGTGTGCAAATACTCTTCCTTCCACCGTTTCTAAAAATCGGAATTCATTCTCTGCACCATTTGCCATCACGATAACCGATTTAACGAAATATTTGAACTCATATAGAACTCTTCATACGTCATGATTTGCTCACCTACAACTCGGCGAAGATGAGTCTAGACTGATTTAACTCCGGCCTCGCTCAGGCCATTGAAATGTGGCGCTGCAGAGGGATTAAAATGCCAATTGATGGACAGTTTTCTGGCGGCAGTTTGTGCAAATAGTACAAGCTGATTATGAGCGCCCTTAAAATTTTTACCCTGATCCGAATATATGTCAGATACTCTGCCTCTCCGAGCAATAAAACGGCGAAAGCTTGCTACAAAGGTATCAGTAGATAAATCTGAGGACAACTCTGAATGTATTGCTTTTGTAGCGCAGCATACAAAAACACAAATATATGCCTTGAAGGTTTTTGTACCTCTATGTTTTCCCAGGCGTATATTAAAGGGGCCAGCATAGTCCAACGAAACGTGAGAGAATGCCTTCACTTGTGAAATTCTAAAAGACGGAAAATCGGCCATGAAAGGTACATGTAGTTGCGGTTTAGTACGAAAACAACGAACACACCTAGATAAGCAGCGATAAATAGCACTTCGTGGAGAAAGTATCCAGAAAGTTTGTACCAGAATGTTATGTAGAGTTTTTAGCCCCGGATGTAAGTTCTCATCGTGAGTTTGTTGTATCACAAGGTCTGTGAACCTGTGACGTTTTGGCAGCAAAATGGGGTGCTTAACCTCAAAGGAGAGGACCACCCACCCTGATCAATCCTGCTTCATCAATAAAGGGAGCGAGCTTTCTGACAGATTTAGGCAGACAAGCATTCCCTCGACAAGCTGTGAAAATGTCCGTAAAACATTCGTTTTGAACATGTTTGACCAATACCTGGAAGGCATAATATTCTTCCTCCTTTGTCAAAATAACTGAAGTATAAATCTTCGATTTAGTTTTTATTGCAATAAAACGTAGAATATAACAGAGAATATGTTGAATTTTTCTTAGAGATGAGAATCCTGTGAGTAAATTTGTTATAGGAGAAGTCATGACTGAAACATGCAAAACAGTTTGGGGTCTCTCTTCTTGTGAGACGTCACTATTCTGAATAAGATAAGGCTGCTCAGGCCAACTTTCTTCAGTACTTTGAAGAAAACTCGGTCCTTGCCACCACGAAACACTGTCTAATAGTTGGGAGGGAAACATTCCTCTACTTACAGAGTCAGCAGAATTGAGTTCAGTAGGGACATATTTCCATGAGGACGTGGGAATGATATACCTATATATATCCTGTATGTACGACACCCTGTTGGCGATGAATGTCTTCCATCTATGTGGAGAAGATGCTAGCCAAGCAAGTGTCACCTGCGAGTCGGACCACGCATATATAGCATCGAAAGAGAGAAGCTCTGAATAAGCTTCTTTCACGGAAGATATTGAATCTGACAGAAGATGTGCAGCACAAAGTTCCAATCGTGGCAAAAGAAACAACACGAAGGGGCGCCACTCTCGATTTTGCAGAAACAAGAATAATCTCAATTCTTTCAGAATTTGCAATAAATCTGAAATATATTACGCAGCCATAACCCGTTGTACTAGCGTCACAAAAACCATGCATCTCCAAGCGAGATACGTTCTCAGAAATCAGACATCTAGGCAACTCTATTCTGGATAATTCAGGAAGCTCTGATTTGAAGCGACTCCAAGCATCCAAAATGTCTCCAGTGACTGGGCTATCCCAATCATATTTTGAAAACCATAATCTCTGCATAATATGTTTTGCAAGAAATATAACAGGTGATAAAAAGCCTAAAGGGTCCAAAGTTCTTGCGATTTGTGAAAGTATCCCACGCTTAGTACTTGCAGAATTAGTTTCAGAGAAGGAGTAAGAGAAAATATCCAAAGTGGGATCCCACTGGAGACCTAAAACCCTTATGAACTCGGGACCGTCTGTGTCAAAACTGAGTGGCATTTGTGTGTTTGTCGTTGGAACAGCAGCAAGAATCGAAGGATGGTTGCTTGCCCATTTTCGCAACTCAAAACCTTCTCGTTTGAGTAGAGCAATCAACTCTGTAAATGAAGGGCTTCCTCAATCGATGAGGCGCCTGCGCAGAAATCATCGACATAGATCGATTCTTGTATCAGCTTAGCAGCAGCAGGATACGATTTTTGTTTTGAATATGCCAGCTCCTTTAGGGTCCTTATGGCAAAATATGGTGCAGAAGAAACCCCAAACGTAACTCTATTAAGAGTGTACTCTTTTATTTCTTCATTTCTGGAGAAACGCCAGAGAAATCTCTGAAATCTTCTTTGTTCAGGTTGTATAAGAATCTGACAGTACATTTGTTTGATATCACAAATAAAGGCTACTTTATGAATGCGAAATTTTAATAAAATTACAAACAAGTCCTGATGAAGCTTTGGACCTGAGAAAAGTGTATCATTCAAGCTTATACCCCTCGAGCTCTTGGCACTTGCATCAAACACTACTCGAAGCTTAGTAAATGTACTATCCGGTTTCATAACGCAATGATGAGGCAAATAAAAGGCTGTTAAAGACTTGTAATCAGAAATGCTAACCTCAGAAATATATTGGAGTTGGATGTATTCTTTCATAAAATCAGAATATTATAAGAAATAAAGCGTCGAAGGGCCTGTGAATATGAATCTCCAAAGTCAGGGTTTGTATGCTTAAATGGAAGGGAAACAACGAATCTTCCGGAAATTTCTCGATGAACCGAGTTTTTATATATATTCTCACATTTGTGATCATCAAGAGATAGTATTGGATTAGTTTTAGTAACTCCCAAAATTTTTGAAGTGTGAAATCGACCTGAGGTTCAAGGGCCACGTGACAACTCAGAAGTGAAGTGTTAACAGGTGAACATTCTATTTTTCCCTGTAAAACCCATCCAAAAACTGTTTCAAGCGCTGCTGGAGTACCTTGTCTGCCAAAGATACGCCCAGAACTCAATATAAAAGGCACCAACTCAGCTCCAATTAGCATATCTATTGGGCCAGGTGTCGAAAATCTTCTGTCCGCCAGTGTTAGATCTTTTATGTGAGACCAATCATGGGTCTTAAATTGTATTTTTGGCTGATTTGAACAGAGTTCTGCGAGAATAATAGATTCAAATGAGAAAGTGGGGCCATCTCTACCGCATGGTTTTATTAAACATTGGGTGATACCTTTAGTTGACCAAGAAGTTTGATTAGAAGTTGATCAGTCCTTCTATAGGAAGGGAACAACAACGTCTTTTCAACCACAAACGATTAAAACAACGTTCGCTTATAAAATTCGCCATACTAGCGGTATCAAGAAGAACGCGGACCTTCTGGAAGTTCCCTCTACCATCCCTAATATCAACTTCGGCAGTTGAGAGCAGGACAATTGATTGCATCATAGCGAAATCTGAAGTGCTGCATTGCAGTGCGACGGTGTCTTTGGGACCAAAGTTAGTAAATGGTGTGCTCACTCTATTCAAGGCCCTTGATTTTAATAAATCATCTTCGACTATCCCTGTTGAACCCGAAGTGGTTGCCACGAAATGTGCCAAAGCATTGTGCTTAGTGCTCGTGAAAGCACTCTAAGCACTTTAGTGCTTCCGAGCACTATGCTCGCGAGCACTTTTCAAAGGCTAGTGCTTAGTGCTTGTTTTTCGGAGCACTCTCGCGAAAATCTTAGTGCTTAGTAATCCGCTAAGCACTAAGCCTTTCCGAATTCTTGAAGTAGGGTCAATATAAGCAGGTACGGTATTTGATTTTTTTATGTGCGCAAAGATAATATGATCGTTTTGAATCAATATTCAGTATTTCTTCAGTCACCATTGATTTGACTTTATGGTTATGAAGGCCATTTTAACGTTATCCAAAAATTTTAAGAGTTCGAAATTGATCGAATGGATATTCTAGAAATTATTGCGAAAACCAAATTCCAGATGCTCATAACTGCTGAACTATCCGACGGATTTGGCCCAATTACGAACTTGATCGAGATATTTGAGATATTTTGACAATCAACATATTGTGTGAATATGAAAACTCAAGCTTCGGAAGATAGAGAGTAAACGGCTGGTCGGCCGGCAGAGTACTCAAGTTTGAGCACGGCTTCTTTAACAGGAAGTCGAACCCAATCCTCAATTGAGACCATTTTCAAAAATTACAAGCGTTTTGGCTAAACCATAGCATGCTGGTCCACTCAGCTGGTGCTCAAAAAAGAATCATTGTCTCAATACTAAAAATGCAAATTTTAACCTGATCCCTTTTCCAAAAACGACTACCAAATAGGCCATCCCCGTGAATCGCCCTGTCTATGCTTGATAAGGTAAATATAATAATAATATATTAATATTATTATTACATTATAATATTATAATTATAATATTATATATAATAATATTATTATTACCCGAAAATGGCCTCAATCGATTGGGTTTGACTTCCTGATGAAGAATTCGAGGTCAAACTTGAGTATGTCTGGCCCGCCGGCCAGACCCTTCCGAAGGAAGGGACCTAGAGTTTTCATTTTTTCAGAATAGGTCGAGTGTCCAAATATCTCGGTCAAGTTCGTTATTGGGCCAAATCCATCGAATAGTTTAGCAGTTGATAACATTAATTTCTTGAATATTCATCCTATCAATTCGTAATTTAGAGAATGTTTAGATAGCGTTAAAAGGAAGGAGTGTGCCAAATTTCGAGAAAATCGTCACGAGAGAAAATTTTTAAAGATTCCCAAAATGTTTTTTTCAATACACGATATCTCATAAGTTATTCGTCAGATCACAACAATTTAGGGCATTTATGCAGGGTATAGGTACCTAAAATATTTTAAAATTTCATCATCATAGCGTACAATCTCCAGAAGATATAAGAGTTTTTCTGAAAATGAAGTCACAGATTATATTTCTATCTATGAATTCACATCACATCAACTCTCATAAATCTCTATGAGGGTGGTTTTAATTTTATGACAAGTTATCATAATGAGCGAATATTGAGCCGAAAATGAAACTAATTCTGTGGGTTCATTTTTATGACAAACATGTCTAAAATACTGGTGTGTGCAGTTGTCATTTTGTGAATGGAAATGTCATTATGAATTTTGCGACAAGAGGACTATTTTTTCCCAAATGTCTGTAATTTCTGAATATCGAGCTGAAAATGATCGCCATCGGTTTGGCTGAATATTCTCTATCTTCCGAAAGAGATGAGATAGAGATTCCATATTAATAGAATTAGTTTATTATCCAAATATAAGTCAAGTTAGTTATTGGGCCAGACCTGTCCGATAGCTCAGCAATTATGAATCTGAAATTCGGTTATAATTGATGACACTCAACTACAACAACTTATATATGGTATAGAAATGTGGAAAGAATGCCAGATCGAAGAATTTGCTGAACTGTAAGTTCACTCAACTTCCATTTAAGATATATGTTTATTGATTCTTTCACACTCATTGTGCTGGCTGATTTTGAATCGCACTCTTTTTAAGTCTTTAGAACAAGCGCGTAAAAGCTCCTGATCTCACGTCAGTGCTTTCCACATTTTTTCAGTAATGTGTTCTCGCTTATAAAATAATTGGTCCTCGATTATTAATTCAACTTTATATTTTGATTAGGAACAGCCATTCAGATTCAGATCGACGAATAAGATTAACTAGTACCAGAATGTAAATTGAATGCATGCGTTTCTAAAACAAATAAAATGGCTTTTGAGTTTTCCCAGTCTCGAAATCATAATTTTAGATATGTCGATGAAGCTAAAGAGTTCTTCAATCAAACAACATCACATAAAATAGTTCCCACTAAAGTGCTTAGTGCTTAGTGCTCGAAATATTCAATTACTTTTGCAAAAGTGCTCGGTGATCCGGAGCCTTCTGTCGAAAGCGGTGCTTAGAACTCGAGACTCGAAGCCTTTTTTTTTTTTCGAGTGCTTAGGGCTAAGTGCTCGAAGCACTTTTTCGGTGCTTAGCACAGCTCTGCTGATACCCACATATTTTACAAGTAATTGATGATGGACAATTACCTACATGATGTGACCCACGCAAGCAATTAACACAAAGGTAAATTAATCATTCAACACAAAGGTTATTACGTTTCACAAAAGCAAATCTGTCAGATGGAGTTCTGGCCAGAAAGATGTGGCACCTATGTAAAGCGTGTGAAGCTGAGCAAACTCAACATTTTTGCTGATCGCTAGAAGACGTTAAATAGGCTGAAGTTGTTGAAGACTTCTTGAAGAGAGGGCCTGTATTTCTACCCAAAGTGGTAACTTGAGGGGTTGTACCTTTATGTTTCGAAATGAATGATGATGTCGATGGTATCATGCATTGTACAGATTCCAAAGCCTTGCAATGATTAGTAAGAAATGTTGTGAGAGTTTTATATGTAGGCATATCCATTGTGTTATGCTCAAGCTCAAATTCTGTTCTAGTTTCAGCGTCTAATTTTTGTAACAAAATATTGAACATTATGAAATCCCATTAATCAGTATCGAATTTCAAAACAAAGATTTTCCGAAAATATGTCTAAAAAATGCCTCAACTCCTTAGAAGAAGGTTTCTGTAAAAGTTGAGCCATATAAATTTCATTGAAATAGGTTTTTGCTAAAAAACGTCTATTCTGATATCTACTAGTGAGTGCATCATACGCTATTTCATAATTGTCCTCAACCATTGGAATAGCTTTTAGTAAATTGAAAGGTTCATTTCTCAAAGATGTTAACAAATAATGAAATTTTTCAATCTTGCTCAAACTTGAATTATTATGAATGATGCTATTAAACAAATCGAAAAATGAAGGCCACAATTTCAGGTTACCCTCAAAAATAGGTAAATTAATTTTGGGCAAGTTTGCTTTCAAGCCATTGCCCGAATTTGATATGTCATTGAGGTTGCTATTGGATTTCGAGGTAATAGAAGATAACTCCAATTTTTTACTTCTAATTCCGTACACATATTTATCTGCCAGAATTCTTATCCCATCTTCCTCATCAAACTCTGCATCGTCTTCAATTAAAGAAACTATAAGATTGTGTAATTCTTGAAATTCTTCATATATTGTCTCCACAAATTCTGTCCTAGCAAAAAAATTCTGTTCATAAAATTGATCATTCGAAGAACCAACACCATACTCATAAATTTCTTTCAATCGATTAAAAGGTGTTTTTCGTTTCAGCACTAATTTCCTTATTTCCGACATTAGAATTAGCAACTATACAAATCAATATCACTAATCGATGAAAATATGTAATTAGTTAATACAAACAGTATTGAAGAACAAACGAAGAACGTTGAGATTTCTAAATGTCAATATGAGTTCCACAATAACTAATATAATAAAAATCTTCACAAAATATGCATAGAATAGTAAGTGAATAGTAAGTGAAGTGAAATTATTATTCTAATTCCAGATGAAACACTGTTTAAGTCAGTAATCGAATTAGATGGGCATTGTTTATTATTTTCAATAACCTAAACAAACGTTGACGAATGAAGAGCAGATGATTTCTTGATTGACGAAACGCAAATGAGACAGAGATATATGATCTGAAAGACCGAATATACAAATAAAATTGCGCACGCTTTCGGTTGGATGACAATACATGCGCTATAATTGAAATGAAAAACGTGTAATTTCAAAAGGGGAAATGACAGCAACGTTCAAAATGGCCGCCTTTAAAAGAATACAGTATTTCTGAAAATTAATTAAAATTATTGAAAAAGATACAAACCGGCTCGATAGGGCCAAAATGTCGTGAACAGACTTTCTCGAAGGACCGTGAATATATTATAATTACCAAAAAAGATTTCGAACAGCGCGAAACAGCGAAATACCCTCTTATTTTATGGACTTACCCAGTTTGTGGTGTCGTAATCCTTGAGAGCGCTCTCACCGTACACTGCTAAAATCCACATCCAATTCGTTGAGCGATTAACGAAAAGAAAATTATTTCTCGAAAATTTGTAATCGTTAAGCCGTCGATAAGCTGTATATAAGTGCGTACTCAAAATCTCGAAGCATACTACTTGCTCCCTGGCCGTGCGTATCGAAACACCTGTTCGGTCCACAAAAAAAAGAAAAGCATTTCGCATGTGTATAAATAATAAACCCGAAATTTAAACTGACGAATAAACGAAAATAAGGGAGTAGCCCAGTTCACAACAGTATATTCCTGTTCAGAATATACACGCTAAGGAATAATGGAAAATGCCTAAACGCCAACACAAGGCAAAGTTTATAATAAAAGGAACGATAATCCCTAAAAATTTTCATCCAGTGGTGCGAGATCTATTAAGACTGGCGGCCTCTAGTCCAGTAAAGGAAGGGCTGAAATCACTTTTTCTCGGAAAGAGCTGCATTTTTGATATGTTGATTGTTATAACGAGAGAAACATATGGTCAAAAATGCAGGTGTTTAAATTTTCAGGAACATTGAAAAATTCTTGAAAATATAGAGAAAAATACGGTTTTTCTGATATTTTCGCGAATTAGAAGGTTTAGTAAGAAAAAGTTTTAAACAAAAGTTGTAGAGCGGAAAAATCTAGTCCAAATTATGTACTTTACCGTTCTCGAAAGTGATTTTGTATATTGATTATTGAGGTATTTCTCTAATGCGGCGATAACAGTGAATTCGAAATTTGGCGCCTAGTGTAAAACCGAGCGAACGGTCCTTGACATCTGAAGCTCTAGAACAGGGTAGGATTCAGCACAAGTTGTCTGGAGAGTGTGATTTGAAATTCTTGGTCTATTAGAATGAATAACAGCTCGCTTGGGATATCAATAACATGTAATTATTGGGTTTAAACTCATTAGTTTGAAATCGATATTTCAGTGACGCATTGAAATGAATAATTGCAATTTCTTACGAATTGTCGCCATATCCACTATCTCTCTTCGACGAATATAATTATTCTCAACGCATTTTCAATCACAATCTCTGCTTACTGGTATGATATATGTTATAGATGGTGGATAGTTATTACACCAAGTTGTATGGCCTCACAGTAAGAAATTCGTAGATGTGTTAGAAATATATAGAAAGTTCATATTGAAAAAATTGGGACCGAATTGTAAAATTGTATATAGCGGTTATTCGGATGAAATCATCGGAATAAAATCGTATGAACGATTCCTCCGAAAAGAAAATGTTGTTGCCCTGATGTATGAATTGATGAAGACAAAATAATAACAATGACACAAAAAAAATTTTTGTCAAATATTGGGAATAAATATACATTTATCAAAATACTGTCCAATTATGTACGAAAACATATTATAGAAGTAAATGTAGCAGAAAAAGATGCCGACTTAGATATAGTAATGCAGCAATCTCTCTGAAAGAGAACATTCCAGAATCGGTTGCTGTGATAGGCAGTGACATAGATCTCTTACACCAGATCACAGCAATATATTTTTCTACAATGATGTTCCAGGATCGAGAGGAAAAACTTTGTATTCAATATATCAATACCGTGAATTGAATCCATTTATTTTATTCTCCCATGCAGTTGCTGGATGTGATTCTACTAGTGCTATGTACACTCAAGGAAAGAATAAGAGAATACGTTTACTACAGAGAAATCCCGATCTTCAGGAATCAGTGCAGATTTTCTATCAAAAAGATGAAAGTATTAGAGAGCTTTATCCTATTGTGGGAAAAATAGTGAGATATCTGTACAACACAAGTGACGAAAATTTGAGCATCGGTGAACTGAGATATAAAATATTCACATCCCCAGTTTTAGGAACCAGCAAAACATCATGTAACATGTAATGCTTCCTCTAACAGAGTCAGCATTGATTGAACACACCAGACGAGTTTATTATCAAATTCAGGTTTGGCTAGGACGACCGTCGTTGAAACCTGAACATTGGGGTTGGCATAGATCACATTGTATGCTACTTCCTAAAATGTTGACCAAAGCAGTAACTCCACAGGAATTATTGAATAATGTGATCAAATTCATTCACACTCTAGTTTTATTAGTTTCAAAAATTTTAGAAATTCACTCTTATTCTTGTTTTTATTTATTCACATTTGTTTAAGGTATTCTGCAGCTATAATGGAAAATATGATACTTCTCGCTACAGTTGCAAAAAAGTAGGACTGAAATGTAGAAGGTTTTGCAAAATGTGCAACTTGTGAAAATGTCTCTGACCGATAAACAAAATATAAATGAACTCTGATGTCGATGAAGACGAATGGGATCTAGATGATAGGGAGATGATATTGATGCATTTAATTGAAGAATTATTAGTAAAAATGAAAAAACAGTTTTTCCTGATATTATTCGATGAAGAAACTTTAATTATTATTATTTAATGCTATCGCTCTTCAAATAATTACTACAGTTTTTTAATTAAACTCTTTTGTCCCATTACTCCGAATAAATTTCTTTCTTTCGAAGAATTACTATTATTTTACTATCAGAAACATACCTACCTAGGTCTTAATTATTATTCGTATATCGTATGCATCTTAAGAAAATTCAGCTAGGAATTTGTTCATAATTGCGGCTGAAAACTGTTTTAGTTTTTGAATTAATAAAATTTCAATTTCGTCAGATTACAAAATTTCCCTGTTGAAATTCATTCAATTTTTGACTTTTCTATTTTTCATATTACTTCTAGCCTCCATTGAAGAATCTATATCGCCTTCGCTAGCACATCAGATTAGAAAACCGAACATAGTTCTACCCAAACTGTCCGCTTCCAACCAACTCAACATTATATGCTAGGGTTCGATGTAATAAAAGCAATAAAATAACAAAACGAGTAAAGTCCAACTCTGGCGAATATCTTCCAGATGTTTGGTTCAGCCTACAGGTAGTCATTTCATCGAGCGCCAAATTTAAAATTCGTTGGTATTGCGCTACTAAAGAAATACGCTGTTTATCAGTATCCAAATTCACTTTCGAGGACGATAAAGTACATAATTTGGACTAGAATTTTCCGCTCTACAAATTTCGTTTAAAACTTTTTTTTACTAAACCTTCTAATTCGCGAAAATATCAGAAAAACCGCATTTTTCTCTATATTTTCAAGGATTTTTCAATGTTCCTGAAAATTTTAACACCTGCATTTTTGACAATATGTTTCTCTCGTTATAACAATCAACATATCAAAAATGCAGCTCTTTCCGAGAAAAAGTGATTTCAGCCCTTCCTTTACTGGACTACTCCTTCAAGATTTCGGTGCCACCCTCTGCTGACGAGGAGAAGTACCCCGAAACCGAACCACAGTTGCATTTTGGGTCTAGGTTCTTCGATTTAACCTTTCGGTATGTATCTAGTACCTGACGATGGTTTGATAGCCGAAACTGGTCGTGTCGTAAGATCAATAAGGTGAAGATTAGACATAATACTTGTTTCATTCAGATCAATTCCTCGTAACAAAGGTATTTCACCTCCAATTTTACCAATTAATAAAAAGGTGGAAATGAAGATATTTCTGGTTTCGACTTCAATCACTCTGCCTGCATCCTCCAGTCTCTAGTTCATCTGATGACCCACATAAAAATTTTTTTGGCAGACCAGTGTAATTCATGAGATAATTGATAATTTTTTTGAAAATGAGAACAAACATACCTGGAATCAATAATTGTTGATGCTGTTTCCTAGTCACCAACTCAGTCGGTTCACTCTGTTCACTCTCAGTCTTACAATCTCTAGTCATTTCTGCTAATCCCTTAACCTTCAGACTCTCCGCCGTTTTCAGTAGCGCCGACAGCTGGCAGGATTCGACGTTAACCTCTCCTTTGTACATAAATTCAACCAGGGTGCTTAGTTCCGAAAAACCCACGTCTTTAAGGATGACTATGGGATGGTGGTGAAGGGGGTGATCGATGAAGAGGGTTTGAAAATAGGACGAACAGGCCGAAAGGACAACTTTGTGGGCTCGTATGAGGTGACCTTCCGAGCAGGCCAGAGTTACGTCTACCAAGCTCTCGTCGCGTAAAGTTGACTGAATACTCCGAGAAGATTGCTCTGATGATTGCTCCACCTCAGGCAGTAGTGGTCACTTCCCATTTCTTCGTCGAACGAATGCTGAAAAAATGTAGACTCATTAGTTTTGAATTGTCGAATTCATTGAAAAAATTTCGATACAAATTCTCAATTTGCAAAAAAAAGCGGCATTCAATCAATCTACTCAATATTACTGAAAAGAAAAATTATTATTAGGTACTCAATAGTTTCTGGATAATAAGAACAAATTTGTAATTCAAATACTCGATACCTAAGAGTAAAAATGACCGGCACCATTACTGTATTGGTTTTATTCCAGAATATGTCTCCTAATGAACATTTGGCGACCTTCATGTACCGTCAAATTATAGAACCGAACCATAATAGATTCAAATCTTCCTCTCAGATGTACAGATGTTCCAAAAAATTACCTAACAATAATAGTAATAAGACGTATAATTCAGAAGATGGAACATATACAGGTGTCAGGTACTATTGAACATCCCATAAGTTTTAGAACCGAAAAATATGTCAGTCCGTATCCAGCACCTGGCGCTGATTAGATCACAGTATAGGGACCAAGCAGTAGTCGCACTCCTTGGATTTTCTTACACCAAGTCTGACTCGCGCATTCCTCCCTGCGCATAACCTATAATCGACCGCGAATGTAAAAATTTTCATTGTTTTCATCAATAATTCTAAGATGTCTGGAATAATTTTTCTAAGATCTATTTAAAATTCAAAGAAGAAGTTGAAGAAAAAGATGCAACCTAACTTATAAATTCAGTGGAATTTCTTTGAGTCAAAATCTACCATAAACCAGCAAAGCTCATTTATTCAATAATTTATTTTCATTCAAGTAAGTATTCTGTTTCAATTATGTGTTATTTTCAAATTAATTCCAAAATGGTTAACAATTGTAGCGTGGAAAATTGAAAAAGGATGCATTTCCAGATATATTCCAAGAAGGAACAGGTGAAAAGGGTATTTATTGAATAAATGTAACGTGTAACACATTCTGATCAGAATGTGGATGCTGAGATTAAAAATACTGAAACTTTTATGGATTCAAGTATCTGTACCATACCTGGTAAGAAGTGAACATTATCTTTTATTTATTTGTTGAACTCTGAGTCTAATGAAAGATTATCTTTACTCATAGTGAGAAAAACTGTGTGACTCAAACATCACCAAGTTTGTCTGCCTACACTCCAAGAAAAAAAAGGTTACAGAATATGGTGAAGAATTTGAAGAGGAGAAATATTTCAATGAAGGAGAAAGAAACTGTAGAAATTGAGGATGAAAGTTTCATTCAATTCTGCAGGAATAATTTCAGCTCGAACATGGCTGATTTCATGATAGCCCAATTGCAACTCAAATGAACAAATCCTCATGGCTACAGGTACTCCATCGCTTATAAACAATTTGCACTTACTATCTATTTTTTGGGACCTAAAGTTTAAGAAAAACTTTTTCCTTACCTCACAAGACTACTCTATGCAGAATAACTACCAAATCGAACTTTTCCGTTGGTTTGAATGAATATGTATTTCAAGCAATTTCGGTGAAAGTAAAAACTATGACAGAAAGAGCAAAGGATTGCATATTATCTGTTGATGAGATGTCTATCAAAACTCATTTTTTTATGATATATCTCTTGACCAAATAATTGGATTTCACCAATGCAATGGTAACAGATCTTTCGAACCTGCTAATTGTGCATTAGTTTTAATGTATTTTCAGTTTGTCAGTATTCGTTTTATTTATAGATTAGGTACAAATTTTCTGATGGAATTGATCTTAATGCAAATTTACCACATAGCGTTAACATTCATTCTATATATTTCTATCATATCACTTACAAAGTCGTTGTATACTTGTTATTTTGAATGTATTGATGTATACATAATTGTTGACTGAAATGCATGCAGAATTGAACTATTTTTTTATGATACTGTATAGTATTTTATTCCGTTGTATATTGCTATATTATATTCATTATAGAAATATGAAAAATATAATTTTATATCAGACAACCAGTTTTTTTATTGTATTTATGAGAAGATAATTCAATATTACCTGATAACTGTACTACAAGTTTAGACTAGACTGAACGAATCTTGAGAAAAATTTATTAAGGCAAAAAAATATAAACAAACTCGGAGAAATCCACTAACAAGTAACAAATTATATGCTCTGATGTTGATTTAATCTGGAAAATTTACTACATTTAACTAATCGCATTTATATGAAGCAAGAACATTTATATGGGGCCTATTACAGAAATCAATGTTTTTTACAACATTTCGTGTTGAGGGGGTTTTCCGATAGTTAAGAATTCCATAATCAAATTCCTCTTTCTTTCATAAATTGTATATAGTAAAAAATAGCATCAGTTCAAACCAAATCATCAGAGAATTCATAGAAAAAATTTGTTCGAAATAATTCAATATAAAAATAAAGTTATTTTTCATGGACTCGAAGATAAATGTTTCAGTGAAATTATAAGTAATGAGGATTTGATATTAAACACATTCGATGCTTTCAACCACCGACTACTTATTTTTCCATATAATACCTACTTTTTAACTCAATCCTCGTTTAGAAAAATTTTAATGAGTCATTTCATTTACAATCCTAAGGTACCAATGATTTTTAACACATTTCAAAAAGTTTCAGAGGCACCGGTTCTGCTGTTTCTGAGTACACTATTGAGTAAATTTAATCACTAATTACTGTTTCTTTGAAAGTGATATTAAAACCACAATAAAACAATATATCTTTTATTGAATGCGTTATGTTAGTGAGGAAATGTGATTACATTTACGGTTACATTATGAGCGGAGTCATAATTTTTATATGAATATAGACTAAACAATGGTCCATACACTCTAAATAACACTGTGCTTAAATCAAAATATTTAAGTTTTCAGATAACGCAAATAACCTTTTCAATCAATTTTTACATTTGCGGTCGTTTAGGTTATGCGCAGGGAGGAATGCGCGAGTTCCCTTTGGTGTAAGCGATTTCAGTTCAAAATCGACGGAGTGCGACTACTGCTTGGTCCCTATACTGTGATTAGATTACAGAAACCGGTCGAGTCGTAAGATCAAGAAAATTGAACAGAATACTTGTTTCTTTCAATTTTTAGTTGTACGAACTTGAAAGGATAGATCTTTGATTAATTTCAAGATGTAGATGCGATATCCATTAAAATTATTTCATTTGACTCTTTGCTCATACCCGCCGCGAGTAACTTTGCAATTGGACGAAGTTGGTAATCGTGTTTTCAGTTTTTACTAATTTGGTGATAGTGATGGGTACTGTGATAATATATATATATTCTTTTGAACTTTTGGCTGACAATATTTAGTTAGCAAACAATATAGCATATAGATCAGGGGCTAGTGACGGGATGTCATACAATTCGGAGTATGACATAAAAGCCTAGGGAAAAACCCCAGTACAAAAAAACTCTTCCAAGAAAGAGTTGGAAACATCAAAATACCTAAACCATCTTGAAATTTATATATGGGACAACTATTGATGAGATGAGGTATTGTTTCTTCTGCATCCACATTCACAACTTGAGCTAGGAACGGAGTTCCTTCTAAATCATGCTATTGTTCGACCATGACCTGTTCTCAAACGGTTAAGAATACAAATTTTTTAGAAAGAATGACTATCAAAAATACGTATCATATTGCTTTGAAATTTATAACCCATTCCAAAAAAGAGTCGGATACATCATGAATAGCCCTAAACCATCTTGAAATTTATATATGGGGGATGATTGATGGGATGAGGTATTGTTTCTTCTGATTTTCCACATTCACAACTTGAGCTAGGAACTGAGTTACATCTAAATAGCATGCTATTGGTACGACCATGATCTGTTCTCAAACGATTAAAAACTGTCCAAATTATTCTTGGAAGATCAAAGCCAGGAACTCTTTCAGAAGGATCAGAAACAAGATACTTATTGAACATTCCGTAAGAGTTCTACTCAGTCTTCCATAATTGTTCATCACTTATGTTCATATTGAAGAACGTATTATGCCATAATGGTTTACGTGACTTCAATCTGGGAATTCTGTCTGCGAATATGGGGAGGCACAATATTAGACAAAACTGGTAACCAATGAACCGGTGTAGATCTCATGGTGCCAGTAATTATTCTCATGGATGTATTCAATTGTGCATCAATTTTTTGTGTATGTACACTATTGAACCAAACAGAGCAACAATACTCAGCTGCAGAAAAAACTAGGGCTAGAGATGTTGTGCGAAGAGGGGAAGCATCAGCACCCCAAGATGATTCAGCTGATTTCTGAACAATATTATTCCTAGTTTTCAGTTTTAGGCTCAGATCATTTAAATGAGCCTTGTAATTGAAGGATGAATCTAATTTAACTCCTTAGTATTTTGGATAAAAATTATGTCTATAGGAGAATCATTGAAGGTTACAGCTAATTTCCTATATTTTTCATGATTATTCAGATGGAAACAAGATACCTCTATTCTGTTGGGATTTGGACATAATCGCCATTCAATAAAATAATTCTTTAAAATTTCCAAATCAGATGACAGTATGTTTTCCAGAGTATGGAAATCCGAATGTTGGTAAGCAATGGCATTGTCGTCAGCATAAACAAATTTTTGAGAGATGTCGTGGGTAAATCACTTAATAGATAATAAAAAAATAATATAAATTGAAAAGTAAAGGAGTTAAAACTGATCCTTGAGGAAAACCGTTTTCAATGTCTTGAAAATGCTACTCTTATTGTCAATAAAAACACGAAATCTTCTATCAGATAACATATTTTCTAATAATCGTACCATTTTCCCACACTTCAGATGGATATAGAGTTTGAAAATTAATCCATCTTTCCACACAGTGTCATACGCCGAAGATAAATCAATGAAAGCAGTTCCTGTTTTCAACCTATCATTGAAGCCGGATTCTATGAAAGTTGTAAGGCTGAGAACCTGATCTGAACAATTTCTATTTTGCCTAAAGCCTCCCTGGAAATTTTGTAGAGCATTTTCTATAGAAGATTAAATTCCAAAGAGAATTAGCCTTTCTAATATTTTGAAAGGAACACTCAATGAACTGAAGGGTCGATAACTACTAGGATCACAAGGATTTTTTCCTCGTTTCAAAATACCTATTACTTTAGCCTTACGAAATTCGGAAGGAAAGTTTCTCGAAATCAGAATATTGTTATAGAAAGACAATAACCAAGACAAGGCCTTTTTTCCTAATAGTTTGATGCATTCTGGATAAATTCCGTCAAAACCTGCTGCCTTTCGAGATTTGGTAGATTTGATTGCATCTCTCAATTCATCTATATTGAATGGATGTTACACATGTTTTAAAGTAGGAGCTGATCTCCTGAAAATCTGCAATTTTTTCTAATGTGATAATGTACATAGGACATGATAATAAAGAAATATCTCCTTCGTTTATTTTTGAAAAAATCGAAAATGGTTCTACTTAAAAAATTCCTATTGCACAACGGCGGCTTTCAGCGACAAATACTGAAAGCATTGAATGGAGAACAGGTGATCTTAGTCAAAAATTACATTCGTTGCGACACAAAATATATTTGAGTTTCACATCAATATACCGAGGATACCAAATTTTGTCCAATTGCCAAATCACTTGCGAACAATATAGATAAAAAACCAAATGAAATAATTTTTATGATCTTGTATCTCAGAAATCAAGTCGTTGCGGATCCTTGTTCATATGAATTTTCTAATTTAAAATTGCTCAAAGATTCACTCCTTTAAGTTTGTACAAGTACTAACTGACACCCTATATAGCACTTCCTAATGAATCCAATATCCACAATTTCCTCAAGGCTCGTAATAAAGTTGTTTAAATATCACGACCTTCTAACCTGAAGTACTTTTCAATTAAGGTTTGTAACATGACAAAGTGCCACTTCAAATAATGAGCATAAGACTCGACTCTTAATTCTCTCAGGATGGGCTCAATTATCCCAGTTACAAAACTCCTCTCGGTTTTTGACAAATCTATTGAGGTGTATAAATACAATTCACAAATAACAATTTTATGTAATGTACAATCTTCCAAGTAAGACAGAACACTAGGGACTCATCTTGAAGTTATTTGAGTCGATAGCTTCCTCCCAGATACAAAATAAAAGTCCCAGAGGGTATGGCCTCGGGTATGGCCTGCCAGTTGACCAGAAACGGGTTGTATAGTTTCCACACGGATGTTCCAGACAGCGACTCGATGGCTCCAATTTTCATCCCAGTTGAAGAATGTGCTCCATGGCAAGGTGGTTATGCCACAAGCTCCAATTATGTAGGGCTCGAACCAGGAACTGGATGTGATTTAATCTCTCATCGTGTAGTGCATCTCAATCTTGAACTAGCATATGTCTTTGGCCCCGTAATAGGATATAATTTGGCCCCCAGGGAGAATAGTTATGTATTTCTCGCAAATCTCTGACCCAAAAAAGTCATTTTTAGATAATGATTTCAATAATTACACAGAGATGACCGGCATCTGATCTCAGCAGACAGAAAAAACTACGCTGTATGAATATCTCTATAGTAAACCTCATCTCAAGATCTTCTATATAAGTAAAGAAACCTTTATATAATATTAGTAACCCCATATACCTCTATGAAACGTATTAGTTATCGGTGCAATCCATATTCATTTTCGAACTGGAATCTGTGGCGATGGCTATCTCAACACTCAGCATTGTAACTCATTTCTTTCAGAAAATATCTGGTTTTTCACATAGTGAAAAGAATAAACAAAAAAGTGATGACCTATGTGAATTCTGTATGTGTTTGGGTACCTATTTTTTATATTATAATATATACTGTCGAATTAGTTGAGTAAGGCTAATTGTCACGTTACAGTATAATTATTTTGAAACTCGAATAAAAATCAGTAAAACATATGTATCAGGATCATTAATCACATACGTATTACCAACAAAATGACCGACTTAAAATTTTGGTCATTGCAAGTCTCGAACCTGATACCTTATTTGAGAAAAGTTTATGTTTTACCTATTAGGCCACGCGGGCTACCTGAAAACTATAAGAACTATAAAAACATAATCCATTGAACAATTATTCAACCTTTGAAGATCTTATCAACTGCAACATGGATAAATTCATTGAAGAGAAATTGTTGATGATGGAACTCCTATAAAACTATTTGATGGTTAATGCCTAAATTATAATTCTTTATGAAAACATTTATTCAGTTGAGATTTTTCCCATGTACTGCGAAATAACTGGTCTAATCCGATCGAATAACACACTTATCCCCAATATTAATTCCTCAAATTCATCCGGAAAATTTCATCTCTCTGGCTTATTCGGTTCGGACGTTATCATGCTCACAGAGGAACAGAATCGATTTTGACCTCGGATTCTTAATGAGTGAGCCCAAACAAAACGATTGATACAACTTTGATCGATTCGAAAAATACAGACATTCGAACAAATCTAAAGCACTGGGATCAGGGAACTAGAGCACCAAAAAATTGATTATTTTAAACATCCTGTTTAATTCTAGAATCTTCCGAATTCATTATAGAATATTGGTAATTTCTGTAGGGAACTGTTAATTTCATCGACCTAGAGAAGAAAAGCACTCAACCTCATATCAAGCTTTTCCAATACATTTTGCACCCCAAGAACCACAGAACATGGCTGTCGAATCATTGGTTTTAGAACATCAAAAATAGATATTGGAGTCCTCTATGAACATTTCACACGAGAACATTCGTCTTAGACGGTATCTTGATTTTTCCCCGCATTTTTATCGCTGCGCTCGATTGGGCATACACCAGTCAAGATTACCCCTGCAGAGATTAAATGATGACTTGATCCAGAATACTTCCTCAATTTCAAGAACGCATGGAAATAATAATCATTAAACATAATATATATATATATTTATTTGTTATAATACTGGAGCGTAACGTGTTTATAAAGCATTTATCTGTGGAATACCTGCTGTGTGCACTCTATGGCTGGATTTCAATATTCAGCAATGATTTAGAGAAGAAAATCACCAATCAACAGAAAGGTGATACGAGTATTTCGTTAGTTTGGCATATACGAAATGGGTTTTCCAAAAATTTGTTATAATATTAACCACCGTTTGAATTCTGGTAGAAAGGGGTCTTCGATTCGGTTGGAAAATGCATCTCCTTGGTGGCTAACTGCAATAAGCACCATTTTTTCCAGGATTTCAAATGAGGAATTCCGTCTGAATTCCATTAACCTGAATTACAGATATTTATTATAATACTGGAGTATAACATCTGTATAAAGCATTTATCTGTGGATTAATTTTCAAACTCTATACCCATCTGAAGTGTGGGAAAAAGGTACGATTATTAGAAAATATGTTATCTGATAGGAGATTTCGTGTTTTTATTGACAATTAAAGTAGCAATTTCAAAACATTGAAAAACGGTCTTCCCCAAGGATCAGTTCTAGCTCCTTTACTTTTCAATTTATATCTAAGTGATATACCCACGACATCATCTCAAAAATGTGTTTATGCTGACGACATTGCTATTGCTTACCAACATTCGGATTTCCATATTGTGGAAAACATACTGTCATCTGATTTGGAAATTTTAAAGAATTACTTTATTGAGAGGCAATTCCAACACTCGTGTGTTCAAAAACTCGATCGTTTTCGAATTTCGCATTTGTGCTGGAATAGGTGCCTTTCTGCAACTGGTTTTAGAATAAACTATTTTTATATTCGTAGTTAGTATTCTGATTTGAGTAGTTGTCTTCTGCATATTGTTGAACTCCGTTTTTCTGCTAGGTACAAACACCCATGAGAAATCAGACGGTGAAGTCTCAAGTAAAACCGTTACCTCATACATTAGATATTGTCGAACAAGTAATGTTCTCTATTGACGACATGCGAAATAAAGCATTCGCACCCTCATCCAATCCTTTTATATCCAGAAAAAATACAGATCTCACGTAGACTCAGGCAATTTTCTCCATCCCAACTCATGCGGGACATCATCAATTATAATTGACTCATGAAACCCGGAATTAATCCCATGTGAAAAATTCCAGAAAGCAAGGAAGAGAGAAAAAACAAGTATAAATTAAATAGTTAACGCATGCGTTAAAAACGCATCATCACACCATCGCGTAAGAATGGTTGAAGATGAATAACGATAATTCTTAGAATAAAACAAGTTAAATACTAGATATCCGAATAAATTCATGGATAAAATTCACTAAGCGTGAACGACCAGACATAATGGACGGTACCGTTGGCAAGGGATGGAAATACCGGATACATACGAGTCGCGATACATTCGTTACTGTTCCAACACAATACCGCGAAAGAATCCCACAAGTTTGTTACTGCGGTTACTTGTAACGGAATCGTTTATCACTCAATATACACAAATGCCATAAGGATATAAACATTTTGGAATTCAAAAAATATAAAAGCACTACCATGCGGTCAGGAGCTTTTGCGCCCTTGCACAGCTTTCGTTATGCTTTTATTACGATTATTTTCTCGAACGGATATCTTGTTTCGGAAATCCAATGGAGAACGAATTTAATTTTTTGTTTTTGTTACGCCAAAAACGATTAATCTTTGTACTATTTTTGCAGCTGCATGTGAATATATGCTGAAGCATTGCACCTCACCTCCAGCTGTTTTTACAACGAAAATTTGCAAATAGCACAAAATGAATGCGATGATGAGCATTCACTTAGGTGGTAAACGTAACCATTCTGAAGCTGAAAGATATTTTTTAGAACGGAGAAATTTTTCGCGACCGAAGTTCTGACAATTGTGGGAAAAACTCCCTGATCCATAAAGTATTAACATCAAGAAGTTAACAACACAAAAAATACTCCTATATCTAGTCGTGGGTTTACTCTACGAAGATAACATTTCATAATATGCATTATATTATATTATCATAACTTACATAAACACACAATTTCTTGTTAGGTTTCTACGAATGTGAATAATCGAACAGTGGGAATTTTTAAAATGATCTAGCCAGTAGCTTTCACGGTAATTCGTAGGATCCTTTCTCTAAACGTCTTTCAGGTGATTTTCAAGTTTCAAATCGATCAGAGGGACATGTTAACTGATCGAGTTAACAATCAAGCCTAATTGGTTGATTGGATAACGTGTGTGATTTATATACATAATAGATGACCTGGTGGACTTCGTAGATACTGCCTCACAGCCGGTTCCTAAATTTTTTAATTTTTAAAGCGCCTTTTTTCGTTTCTAGAACCAGTAGAACTATCGATTTGCCCATATGTATGTTATTTTCGGATATAAAGCCAAATGGTCACAATCGATTGGGCTCAACTTTCTAGTGAAGATATTTGTAATTTAGATTTGAATATATTATGTGTTTTTTCGAAACATAAGAGCTTAGTGACAAAAAGTTTTTTATGTAGTTGATATATCTTTCATGAAAAATGTTGGGGAAGCATACTATAGACTGAAAGATTACTTCGCGGACCCAACATACTGATATATTTTATTTAAGCGAATGGCACTTTCGTTTATCTTGTTCGATATTTCTTTGTCATATACCTCATGTGTGCCTTATATATTTCGATGATTATAGTATCTATACTTTGAATTCTATATTGAAATACCTCCTTCTACAGTGCAAGTCCCCATGCATATTTGGTGGTTCAAAAAATTTGTATGATACTACAATTGTACAAGTTACAATATATTTATTTTTTCGGAGTCTTTCAAACATGCTCTTGTGAATCCGAATCTTAGAAAGAGCGATAAAAAGGTCCAATGAATCACACGCTTGTGTCACTCCATGCAATATTCTCGAAAATAAAAATTTTTCAAACAACGTTCTTTTAAGCAAGATTCATTTTAAATCCCTGGCGAGTCCAGTATGTTTTTTTTCGACTTATAATGGCCTAGGAAGTCTATATTCATTCATTGTATCATCGTTTTTTCATGTCTCCAGATCTTCACATGGTTAAATTTAAAACAATCTTAATTATGATATCGATGATTTTCGTCGTTGATCGATATTATATGCAGCTGCTGATAGCGCTTGCGCCTTCTGCTTCACTGAAAGCGAGAAAGCGTGAAGTCGTGTCACGTCAGGAAGTCATTTCGTCATTATTCGGCTTTCCATTTCAATCGGCAAAGGGTGAAGACGAAAGATCAAGTGACTATACTTTCGTGATCCACCATCTTGCTGAAATTAGATTTCATCAATCAAGGGAATTAAGTGAAAGTTCAAACCTATAACAATATGGTAAGTGAAAAATTATCAAAATATACTGTTTTGAAAATTCTAAGTTTCAACAATTTTTTGAAGCTTTTTCCATTATAATCCAAAATGAATGAAATAGTCTAATATTGTCTAAAGAGTCTCTTCGATGGACGAAATGTTGAAAATGCATTAGCATGCTTCTACACAAAAAACAGAAGGGTAGCAACTTGATAGCTTATAGTTTTCAAGCAATTTGCACCTATTTTCTTTTCATATTTTCTGGTATTGATAACGTTACTTGATTTTTCCCGTAACGTTGATTTTCACGCCAATTCTAGGATAATTGAATATTCTTTTCAACTCAATTTTTCAATAAAAATATTACATCGCAAAATGTAGATAGGTACATTAGTCAGTACAAAAAAAAATAAAAATATGTATTTCAGAGTTAATTGGCAACGTCTATTATTATCTAATCAACATCTAACTAGATGGATATTTCCGTATCGAAATCATTTGTAATAGGTACCTATAATTCAGAATTTTTGAATCGATACCAATGAATAGATTGGCGACCTCTTTTAGAATTAATTTGCATTTGCCAAATCACAATTTTTTTTTCATGTAATTCTTCTGAATTTTCAAGATTCATCTTATTTCTGTTCATAGAAATACATCGGTGCCTAACCTTCTTCGATTCTGACATTTTTTCAATATTCCAATGACGTAACTTTTTTATTGATTTTTCTACATATATTACCCCAATTCACCCTAAATTCGTTGAAAAACCTGCCTAAACGATCTTTCAATTCAATGAAAATGACTGTAAATGGTTCTCCCTACAATACCAACAACATCAAAAATGAGAATAGGTGTAAAACTGCAAAATAAATAATTTAATTGGTCAAATATTGAACTTGACTCTTTTAAAGGTCCTTCAGTTTCTGAAGAAAGAAAGAAGTTGTAAGGTACATTATTAAAAGTGTGGATTAAAGTTTTAAAGAATTTTATTTGATACATACATTATGACAATGAATATATACACTCGTTTAGATAGATATATAGGGACAGATTAAGAAACGTTTCTTGATTACATAAACTAGAGTGTTTATAAAACGCATTTTCGACAAACATTTTATCAACGAATATTGTCTCTATTAGATATCTATAAAAACTGATGAAAAAACGTTTCCCCATTTCATAAATAAGAGTATTAAAAACACGTATATCAGACATTCATTATACCAATAATTAAACGTTTATTAAACATAAATATTCGTCATAATTTTAGATTCCCTCTATCAAATGACCTCTATCTAGCATCTGTAAAAATTATGAGAAATACATAAATTAGATGGACATTTAGATATCGCTTTAATAAAACGAATCTTTTGAAAAATGACTGTCATTAGATGATCTGGTGAACATCTATTATACATCTCAATTATATATGTATGTTACTTGAGTGGTTCGGGCCGCTATGTCTACCAAAAGCATAATTGGTCCTTATTTTCATGAAGATCAACGAGGCCGAGCAATTAATGTGAATAGTGACCGTTATTACGATATGATGTGAAATTTTTAGAATCCAGAGATACATGAGTTTGCAGGTTTCAACTCAAGAACGTGGTTTCAGCAAAATGCCATACCTCAAATGATTCAATGGAAGTTGTTAACAAATAATTCGCGAACATCAGCAGGCCTTCCAGAAGCCCCGACTTTAGCGCGCTTGACTATTTTGCATGAGAATACCTTAAGTACGGTTTATCAATATTATTCGACGAATCTAACCCAGTTGAAGCGAAACATAAGGTCGGACATGGCAGCAATATCAATAGCTATGTAATTCATATGTTAATATCAAATAATAACTTTTTTAATGCTGACAAATATTTTTTTTATTGAACTCACAAATACCCGATACCCTTTCTGGACACCTTGTAGATACGAAAATAACAAAGATGATTTCAATCTATAAATAAATAATAACTTATTGAAGATGGTCGAAAAGACCCTATTATTTTTAATCCATAATTAGGTACATTCAAACCTGTACTCGGACCTGTATCTATATGATGTAAATGTAAAATAGATAAAGATATATATAACTTGCACCCGGTAAAATGATTCAAATTTCCATGATCTTCCAGATGACTAATAGAAAATGAATAGTTTATACTCGCATAGATGGAAGTCTTAAAATTTGCTCAGCGTGAACGACCAGACATAATGGACGGTACCGTTGCCATGTCTGGTTTTCTGGTCACATGGTCTGTGGATAACTTGAGGATATGAAGAGTAAATCACATTCTCCTGCGTACTCGTGAAGTCGGAAGACAATTTATGTTTTTCTATTTAACAATTCAATTGGTGTTGGTTGATATCGAGATGAACAAATAAAAACTTTAATTATTAATTCAGCTATATCCATAATCTTTCATTGATTTTCTTTCTACCAATGCTTCTAATGACGTCATCCGTCATCATCAAAGTAAAGCTGTTCGAAAACAGCAAATATTTGAAAACATTTGGATTATGATTAATTGTTGAGATTGACAGAACATTTAAATTTGTACTTATCTGTACGAAGATTTCTTCGATTTAGATCAATCAATTGCTCTCCAAACTTCCGTCAACAAAATTTCTCAATTGGATCGGTCATACTTGATGGAAATTCATATTAAAACTAAAAAATAATGCTTGTTATTTCTATAAGTTCATTAAGTATTACCACCATTGTTTTCGACAGTACGTTGTCTTGTTCAAGACTACATTTTTGTGATTGAATGTACAACGGAGTGAGGTCTAGATTTATACATATTTGTTGAAGGTCCAATTAACAAGTAACAAAAAATTTCAATTTCAGGATGTTTTTACATAGCGTTATTCAGTAAGATATTTAACAACGGGGATGATTAAAATTTTTTCCATATTCTTTTGAATATTTGGAGTATTTTGAATCAGTTTTTTCTGTGACGTGACTACGACGGCAAAAAAATCTGATGATTCTAGGAAGTACATGATACGGACTTTCAATCCAAGTGATATTTGTTTTTTATGCAATTTAACCAATCTGTACAGTAGTAGTGAGAAACCCACAAGAAATGGAGTATATCTATTGATGCCAAAATATGCAAGACTATTATCAAAAACTTTCAACAAGAGATCATTTCAATTGATATTGTCGTTTGAATATTACAGGTGAATATGCAATTTTTTTATGAAATTTCAACACCATATATCATTTGAACGGGACCAAATTTGGAAAAATGTTATAAGAAGAAAATGTTTCTTTCAACGTCGAGAATCTATGGTTCAAATTAACGCGTGAATACTCACCCTGTATAGTAGTCCATAAAATTCATTGTAGAAGTGACAGTATTTGTCAATATAAGTTGTTAAAGTTTGAGTTTCAACGTAAAAAATTTTATTGTTTTGATTTGATCATAAAATGGACGAATTGAAGGACAGAGAAAGAATAGAAATTTTAAAATGATTGGGTATGGGGAGACCAAAAGAGCGCATCAGTAAGTTTGTGACCCTTTTAACATTGTTCATCCTAATGCACAAACATCCCGTTCAGTAGTGACGTAGTGTCGGCATGTACCTACCAGCAATTTCCATTACGGCTTCCATAACTTTCTACAGAATTGCTCACGAATTTTCTAGTTTCTAGATTGTTATTAGATATTCTTGAAAATAAAGTGTTACATGAGTCACAAAAAAATTTTGATCTACTATGTTGACAATTTATACAACAAACTTATGGTTATACAAAATTGAACTGATCAAATTCAATTCAGAAAGGTCCAGGAATTCAAATCAAAAGATATGATGCGATATCGCATTTCAGAAAGGAACATCCCTTCTAGAATTTATCCCATGTGAATCCAATACAGAAAATAACATGGATATCTTTTCGTTCAGTCTACCCAGATGAATTTTCAGGATATGCAAGATATTGATAGGTTTCCTATATACAGAAATTTTTGTGGAATTCCGACGAATAACTTATCAGTTAATAGCCCAATATGATGAAAAAAAATAGAAAGCACTGACGTGAGGTCAGATTGCTTTGGCACTCTTGTTGAGCTACTTGTGAGTAAATATGCAAACCATAACAAATCTATAAGCACTCTGATTGGGTGAACAATAGTCCTTTCTCGTACTATGGGACCATGTGATGCAAATATAAACGCCTAATGAATGAACAAACCAATATCTCAAATTAATAATAAATATTCATAATTTTCTCCAAGTTTTGTTCGAAGCTTTAATTCCATTCCCCTAAAAACTTACGTCAGTGCTTTTCTGAATTTTGACAACGTATATTATTTCAGCCACCGAGCTTGAATTCTATCTCTATGATTTCCGTTATCAAAAATTTTGATTAATTTTACGCCAACTGACACTGATTAATGAGCCCGGCATTTGTCAATCGAATATCGATCTGTGATGGCCATCGTTCAGGGAAAATCACCGAGACTTCATGTCATTTCTCTTTTCTCTTGAGTATATGAAAAATCATATCTTTAGATGGAAAAAAGGTACGACAATGAAATTTGAGGATAAGTAAGATATCGATAACCTGAATATAATCACCAATTTTATTGAAATCCGAAAAATATCTTATGAGATTTGAAAATTTGAAAGATTGAAAAATTTTTTGGGAATTTTTAGCGTGACGATTTCTGCGAAATTTTGCGAGCTGTTTCGTTGCAGCCTCCTTCAACAATATTTGAAGTATCAACTTGATCGGATGCATATTCTAGGAGTTATTGAGGAAACAAAATTTCAGATGCTCATAACTACTGAACCATCCGACGGATTTGGCCTAGTAACGAAGTTGACCGAGATATTTGGACAATTAACCTATTCTAAAAATATGAAAAATCTAGCTTTTGAATACTAGAGAGGATACGGCCGGCCGGCCGGACAGACTCAGCTTTTGCCACGGATTCTTCATCAGGGAGTGGAACCCAATCGATTGAGACTATTCTCGGCTCGATATTCCAAAATTACAGACAATTGGGCAAATTGATAGGCACTCTGTTCGGGTGAACAACAGCGCCAAAAATCAAAATTTTTTCTTGCTTCTTCGTTTTGCCCTGATGTGTGTTATTTTCGAATATCGAGCCGAAAATTAACTCGATCGATTGAGTTTGACTTCCTGATGTAGATAACAGGGTCAATATTGTGTTTGTTCACCAGTATATTTTATACAGGGTGTCTCAAGTTCGAGTGCCTATTAGCCGTTTCTGGAGAACTAGACATATTTGAATTCTGAAAATTTCTCTACAGAGCTAAAATATTTTCGGAGCCCAATAACTTCTGGTTATACAGGGTGTGAAAATAAATTCGACGAAAAATTTTTTCAAGTTTTCCATTCCTGGTATGAACGAGTATTCAATAGTGAATACATTTCTGTTAAAACTATTGTATTAAATCGAATAGTTTTCAAAATATCCAAAAAAAACTGGAAAAAAAGTCAAATATGTTCAGTCAGTAATTAGTTCATTGTTCTTATTTTAAATATCCTGAGCGTAAACCGTTTTTACAACATCGAAGAGGAAGGATGTGAAAAGGTCATGCATCTTTTGGATTTCAAAAATATCATCACAGAGTGTTTCAAATTTTGTGTTGAAAATTGTGATCTTAAATTGACCGTAACTTCTGTTTTTCAAATCAGAAATCAAAATCAGAAAATTTTCAAAAGGTTTCTTACTTTTCTCCTTGATAAAGATAGAAGATGTCTATCGAAACGTCGGAAATCATTACATCCACAATAGATGATGGTAATAGCCCAAACAATCAATGAACAGATGAATTCTCATTCGCTTCGAAATAAGTCAAAATACTAATTCCATCAACTGCCCTTTTTTGTATTCTTTAGGGGCTGTAACATCCCAAAATTTGGAAAGTTTGAAACATCTTTTCAGAAATTATAAAAAAGAGATACTTCTCATTGGATACTCTACATTTTGTGTCAACCACCATTCGAAATAAACAATATCATTAAGTGCATTTAAATGTGTATTGCATATACAATTGAAAAAATACAATATAAAAAATAAATCCAAAATCTCATTATTAGAATAGCAACGATTCGTTTTGTGAAATCAAAAAATTCCATAACGACTAACAATAAGACCTGTCTGACACTTGTGAATTATAAATGGGATGATTTATCTTCTATGCTCACAGAATATCCTTATGAATTTGACTCTCGATTTGACTCTACGTACTACATAAATCCAGAAAATCTCAAATAACTCAGAAATTATTGAATTTAGGAGCATAATCATGTGAGAAAATTATCATTGATTTTGACCGCAGAATCCAACAAAATTATAAAAAAATAGGGTTCTAATTTCAAAAACAGAAGTTATGGTCAATTTAAGATCACAATTTTCAACACCAAATTTGAAACACCCTGTAATCATATTTTTGAAATCCAAAAGATGCATGACCTTTTCACATCCTTCCTCTTCGATGTTGTAAAAACGGTTTACTCTCAGGATATTTAAAATAAGGATAATGAACATATTACTGACTGAACATATTTGACTTTTTTTCCATTTTTTTTTTTTTGGATATTTTGAAAACTATTCGATTTAATACAATGGTTTTAACAGAAATGTATTCACTATTGAATACTCGTTCATACCAGGAATGGAAAACTTGAAAAAAATTTTTTTCGTCGAATTTATTTTCACTCCCTGTATAACCGCAAGTTTTTGGGCTTCGAAAATATTTAAGTTCTGTAGAGATCTTCGAACAATATCGTAATCCCAATTTTCAGATTTCAAATATGTCTAGTTCTCCAGAAACGTCTAATAGGCACTCGAACTTGAGACACCCTATATATTCCAGACGACATGAGCTGGAGTTTTCATATTATCAGCATGAGTTAACTGTGCGAATATCTCAGCCAAGTTCGTTATTGAGCCAAATCCTTCGAAAGGTTCTGCAGTTAGGAGTGTTTGAAATTTGGATTCCTTTGTAACTCCTAGAATATCCATTGGATCAAGTTGTAATTTGAAAGATATTTGAATACTGTTGAAGCTAATGAGGTTATAAAATTTGGCAGAAATCCATACGCTAGAAAATTCGCAAAGAATTCACAGAAAAAATCTCATTAATTCATATGTCATGAAATATCAAAATATCATAAAAAAATATCGTGCATGTATGAACGTTACGTATATCTTAGATATGCCCAAATTTGGTTGTCATACCTTCCTTTCACCAGAGAGTATCATTATTTTTACATTTTCTCAAAGGCATGTAACCAGAGATGTTGAAGTTGATGTGAATTAATTAACGTTGACATGTACGCCCCGTGTCGTTTCTTGACTCATTGAAACTTTGGGGCGGCCGTCGAAAACAAAATGTAGGATTGCGAGAAAGAAATATAAAATAGTCTGTCAGAAATTTCAACGATAGATGCTGTCACCGATATCAATTTCTTCTAGCCTTTTGAGTTTCACTGAATCTGGTAGACCTCTTTATTTCATACTTCATACTAATAAGTGTCAAGAAAGGGTATAGGGTATTTGTAAATTCAATGAAAGATAGAATATTTGTGAGCATTAAAATGGTTTATTGCTTATTATCAACATACGAATTGGAAAATTATTTGAAAGAGATGATGTTATCCAAATGAAGACCGTTGGGTTTCTGACCTGATGTTTCAATTGGTTTAGATTAATCGGATTATTTTGATAAACCCTACTTTGAGATATCTCCATGCGAAATAGTCGAGCGGGCTATGGTTGGGGCTTCTGGGAGGCCAGTTGATGTTAACCCTTCGCGAAATGACTTTATTAGGGAATAATTCGTTAACAACCTCCATTGAATCTTTTGAGGAACGGCAAGTGGCTCCATCTATCTAGAACCACGTTCTTGAGTTAAAAAACAGCAAACTCCTTCAACTCTGGGACCAAAAAGTTTTACAACATATTGCAACAACGGTCAGTATTCACATTAATTGCTCGGCCTCGTTGATTTTCATGAAAATTAGGACCAATTATGCCTTTAGCAGCCCTAAAGGCCCAAAACACGGCCTTTGGGCTATGCAGGTCTTTCATGCCCAAGAAGCATTTTTTGTTTTATAAAAGTGCGAATACATTCTTCAACACTGCCTTATAAAATTCAAAGTTATATAATGTAGATACAATAAATTTTCCCTGTCCCCTATATATCCTTTATTGGCCTTAAATGATATAATTTTTAACATCCCTATAAGTGTCAACAAAGACTTATGGTTTTTCCGATAACCATTTGAACACTTTTATAATCCTATCTATACGACTGTGATAAAACTCCCATATGGAGACGATACTGTTTCCGTAACCTTTCTGTTGTTGTTTCAATTACCTTTCTGGATGAAAACGCGCATGCGCAACTTTGTCGTATTGTTTCACTCTAATTCAACGTCAAGTATTATTCATCTTTATTTATCTGTTGGTTTATTGGTTAGTTGAATTCAGAAACAACCCAATAACATTAAATATGAAGTTGAAGATACGTATTTGGTTTTATTGAACGCTTACAAGATACATTTCTTATAAGCGCGGAGAAAATCTTGAAAGTAATTGAGCAAACACTTGCAATTTGTTCTACACTGTATGAAATCGAATTTTACCTCCGAATAACACGTGCACCCTCGATATACGAAAGTTTTTAATTTTTTATTGAATAGTATACAAATCAATTTCAATTATCTTTTTCTAAATGAAACAATTATTCATAACAAATACTAAGTTTTGAATAATAGTATCTTGAAATTAACAAAAAATTCATTTTCAATCCAAATTCATCTTTTTTCTTTGTTCTTAATTTTTCACAAAGCTGAAAATACACGACATTTTCAATAACAATATGGCCGTGTCGGATATTAAGTCATGCTCAACACTTGGACTCATATAAATTATTTCACATCCCTAATGTAAATACACTGCCTTTTTGCTCTAAAATAATTTTTGAAATATTCATAATCACCAATTTAAGTGATAAAAGTTACTGAATAAAAGAAAGTAGGAGCTTTATAAACTTAAAGTGATTTACACTACCTCCATCCCTGTATTATAACTGATGGTAACTCAAAACACCTTGAAATGACCAGTAGTTTTCACGCATGCGAATTAATCCGGATGCGTGAGAATTACTGATCATTTGAAGGTGTCGCTCTCTGAATGAAAACATACCCTAATATTCTAGACGCAAGTTTTCACCCAAGATATTTTGTACTATTTTCAATATTTGTGTTTAGGTGTGGACATGTCTTTCAAAATAGGTCAAACCGAAGAAACGGGAAAGAGATATTCCTTCTCTTACAATTGTTCCTGAAGCTTGAGAACAAAACGGCATCCTTTATTGACCCAAATCAGGGATGCAGCGATTTCAGTACGAAATCCGTTTTCTAAGACTGGAAACATTATCCTTGTATTAAGAAGAGAGACAAATTTTTGATATACAAGGCTGCAGGAGAGGAAATATCTGCAATGCTGCAATATATGGACAGTGATATAGATTATTCAACGAATTTTCCTGGAAAAAATGGATTAAGTAGAGAGAATTTAAATCACCTTGCAGAAAAATTGAAATTGGATAATACATATAATATAAATGAATAATATCAATAAGGACGTAAAGAAAGTTCTATCCCGATTGTTGAGTGTAAATTTAATAATTTTTATAGGTTATTCTGCAAACTATGAAAATGCAGTGATGTCAAACACTATCAAGTAGTTATGAAATTGTATTTGAAAACACCTTTTTATTACTTATTCTCATCTTAATTTATAAGGGTGGGTCAGTTATTGGACATACATGATTTTTATGTATATAAAATACTTGATAAAAACTTGAAAACACTGAACACTATCGATCACATTACGAAGTTGCAAACACTTCTATAGAACGCCCTATAATAACTGTTGTATCACCTTCCACCTGATGTTTCATAGGCGGGTTCCTGTCACCTTTATAAACCCATATAATTAACCTTTTGGTACTATAACCTGAAGTTTTTATGTACAGTTGAAAATCTATAGTTTATAGAAACTTTTGCGAATCAATAATTTTTGCAACTACTATGTGAACTAGAACACCTCAGGTATTTAGGACCCCTATTATGAATCACTAATAACACCAATTAGAAATTTATAAATCTTCAGGTTACCAAAAATGTTACTTAGGTGCTTTCGTCTCGGTGTCTCCACTGCCCTGTACCGACAATTCTGCTTAAAAACATGACCATTCCAGTGAAAATTTGCTTCGTCATTAAACAATATGTTGTTAAAGTTGTTTAATCACCGCAGCATCTCGTTCGCAAAATTCAGTCGATTAGCATAGTCGGCATCCTTCAATTTTTGGATCAATTGAATTTTATATGTTTTTAGATGTAAGTCTTTCTTCAAAAACGAATGTAATTTTGACGAACCGACGCCACAACATCTCCAATTGTATTTTCATCGCGAACTGAACGAGGACGACCAGAGTTTTGAATATTAACTGTCGCACTTGTATTCTCGAACATCTTAATCCATTTCTTAATGCTATCGGCACTTGGCACGTGGCGTGGACGATATTAGGTATAATAGAGACGTCGAGCAGTCACTGTTGAATCACTCTTACGATAATACGCTCGTACGCAAAATGCACAATGCGTCTCCGAGTACTGTCCCATCGTGACTAAAACTCATCCCTTCGGAAGGTTCCGTTCTGAATATGGTGCGAAAACAAATAACCTTTCTGGGCACGTTGTACATACTGAGATTCGACCCTGGATTTTTCACCAAGAAGTCAAGTCCAATCGAGTTAGACTATTTAGGTGTGGATAAGCGAAAATTACAGATATTTGTGCAAACTGGCAGCACGCTCTTCTTACTAGGTTAGCATGAGCTACTTGTCGATCTATTTCCTGAGAAGGTCAGATGGCCAACAAAGTCTGTTTTCTTTTCTATGCTGGCCATCAACAAAGCCGCACTTGCGATTGGTATCATAGATCGCTAAAATAAGTAAATCAAGGAGGGGCGCTTGAGCGTTCGCGACACAGCTCCAATAAATACGCGACTGAATAATATATAATACTCGGTACGATCCCAAAAATTTGTTACCGCAACATGAGTCATTTCTTTTCGAAATAAAGTGTTTCTGCTCATTCTCGTTGGAGAGCTGAAATTACAAGGAAGAAGAAACAGCAACAAACAACCAAATTGACGGGTCCTAGTGTTGAAAATTGCAAGAATTTTTACCCTACAACTCCACCTACTCTACGCTCATGAATGAATTATCTACCTCAATGTATCATCGCTAACTTCATGATGTGTCAGTGACAGTTGATCGATGAAAAAATGAGCTCAAAAGAACAAATCATGTATATGATTCTCTCAATTTGAATTCCTCGAATTTCTTTTTCAATTCAATTCTCTTCAAACTCCTCGTTACAAGTGAACCTGGTAGTGACTAGTGCTCTATATTGCGACTTTTCACAGTATTATACAAAGGACTTTTCTAACTTTTTTACAATCAAAGACATTTTTTCTCTGCTCAATGCATCTAGAATCCTCTCTAAAAGGTATAGTACAGTTTTCTCAAATACATGAATTATTTTCTTCATTTGCATTCGTGAAACTGCATGACTTTATATGTCCTTTAAATATCTCGTTCATCTCATCTTTTTTTCACTTAAATTACATTCCATATTACATTCTCGATACCTCCAATTCATGTTTTAAGTCATATTTTTCATATTCAGAAATATTTTACGTCCAACCACGTGCCAATTTCAGCTTCATATCATCTTTTTCATATCTGTTGTTTTGCAAATCACCCCCTTTCGTTAACACTGAATTCCTCAATTTACTGCCAGATTCACTTGTGATTCACATTTTTGGCGCTCTTGTTCACCTGAACAGAGTGCTTATCAATTTGCCCAAATGTCTGTGACTTCCGAATTTTTGGGCAAAAGTGGTATCAATCGTTTTGTTTGGACCTACTGATGAATAATCCGTGGTCAAAATCGATTCTGTCCGTCCGTCCGTCCGGCCGTCCGTCCGTTCCGTGAACACGATAACTCTCGAACGGATGAAGTTAGAGAGTTGAAACTTTCAGAATAGGTTTGAGGTATAAATATCTCGGCTAAGTTCGTTATTCGGTCAAATCGGCCGAATAGGTTCGGAGTAACAAAAAAATTTTTTTTTCAAATGACACTGTTCAAATAAAAATTTTTTATGGTGCAGTTTTATCAGACGTATACAAAAATACCACTCTCGACTTCGACAAGCTAATAGTTCTGGAGATATGATTTTTCAAAATTTTTTTCATTTACTCAAGAGAAAAATAGAAATGTCATTAAGTCCGAGCTTTGTCATTGAAAGATTTGCCATCACAGATCGATATTCGTTTGACAACTTGCGGACCTAGATATCAGTGTCAGTTGGCGTAATATCAATCAAAATTTTCATAGAATTCATAGAGGTAGAATTCGATGTCGATGACGTTGTCAAAGTTCAGAAAAGCACAGACATAATATCAATCAAAAAATTTTTTATCATAGAGAAAGAATTTGATGGCGTTGTCAAAACTCAGAAAAGCAATGACGTTAGTTTATAGGAGAAGCATAGAACAAAATTTGGTGAAAATTATGAGTAGTTATTTTCAAATCGAGATAAAGGTTTGTTTATTCATTAGGCTTTCATATTTGCATCACATTGTCCCATAGTACGGAAAAGGACTATTGTTCACCCGATCATAGAGCTTATAGATTTGTTATGGTTTGAATATTTACTCGCAAGTAGCTCAACAAGAGCGCCAAAGCAATCTGACCTCACGTCAGTGCTTTCTAATTTTTTTTTAATCTATCTCTAACAGTAATTTACATACTTCCTTTCACTCAAACATATTTCGCGCTACTTTTAGACATTTTCACCTCTTTAGGATTAGAATTCTCAGGCCTTATAAGTTTCAGATATCTGTACGTGCCATTTACTCAAGTATACACTTCAATTTCTCCTTTTTCAACTTCTCATTACTTATATTGCCAGATATCATTATTTTTCTCAACTAATCATATTATATCGTCTCAAATAATAGTGTTGTCACCTTAGTTCAAGTTTATGATAATATCCTCTACATCTCACCTTCTTTATTGCATAAACAATTCATCTCAATTCTTGAATTATCATAGGAATTCTTCTGTTTTTCTAATATGATTACTATTACTGTAAGCGTTTACTATTCTATGATAAATCTCCCAATTAAGTTAGTATGATACAGATGCTTTCTTAAAAACTAATCAATTCCTCAACTGCTCTATATTTTATATAACTTTATCTCCTCTCAAGCCCCATTTCATACAATTCAAACTGATCAACTCTTCACAGATAATTATATATTTTTACTTTCTGATAGATACGACAGGCTATCACTGTAAAAACTGTGAATCGTAATTATTCTCTTCCTTTAATCGCTCTGAATGTCTGTCTTATTGCATTATACACCTCAACATCTCAATTTATCAATAAAACGTTTTGTTTTTCTGAAAGTAGACAGTTTGAAATGAATTTAAACTCTGTCATTGTAAACTTCGCGTTTGGTTGATAAATGCGGCCTCTACTCTCAATATTCTTGACTTGAATAATATAGGCAACACACGTTACTCGATCTTGTCTACCTGATAATGCTTTTTCTCAAGTGAACACAACGATTAGATTTCTATTGTGAAATATGATTATACATTTTCTCAAGATAACTTCTCAATTATTATCACTCTCAATGTTCTCTATATAACGACTCCATAATTGTGAATAGGTCAACTCTGTTTAGATGTCGTTGATTTGTAAAGATTTTAACTTCGTGCGAGTACCTATTCATTTTGTGAATTTGAACATTGTACAACAAACATTTCATTTTACCATCTCTAGCTCAATCATTTGTTAACAGTCCTCTTTTCAGTAATCGCCAAAAATCTCAACATTCAGATTTTTGAACACCTAGCTGTTTTCTATTATCATTTCAAAGTCGAATAATAGAAATGTTGAATTCACGTTGGACCACCCCATATAACTATTTTGTAAGCCGGTGTCTGCAGAGCATCTGATCGTTATTCAATTTCATCTTCTAAACCATAGATTGAAGACACTTTATGTCTTCCATTTCAGTTCACCACAAGAAGCTAAACCTTGTGAGATTGATGGATGCACCTTAATGTATGCACTTGCGAGCGCCATCCTCGTTTTACCTGTCACCTGGGCTGTCACCTGCGGGAAACTTGAGATTACTCGCTGTAATAACCTTGATCCGCACAAGAACTTGATTGAATTGAATTCCCGTCTTGTTCACAGTAAGCGATGAGCATACAAATGTAACACCTCGGATTTATTAAGAAATCGCTCATTTCTCACGATCTGTCACATCAAGTTTTTTATCGTGGACGAGTTTTTTCTGTTTGGAAGAAATAGTGGATCGAGTAACTTCTCAAAAATATTTTTCAGGAAATTTCTATTATTTGGCTGATCGAGCAGATAATTGTTCCAATAAATCGGGTTTGGGTTCCTAATGAATTTGAGTATGTCCGTTCGGCTGGTCGTATACTTCATATCATTCGAAGGAGACGAGATAGACTTTTATTATTCTCAGGATATGTTGACTCTACAAATCGCTCGGTCAAATTCTTTATTGGGCCAAATCCGTCCAACGTTTCAGAAGTTATGAGCATCTGGAATTCACTTTCTCCTATAACTATGGATGTTTGAATTAGGTGAAAGAAAAGCTGGTAATATTATACAAAAATCAACAAGGCTGAAAGTTTTCAAATAATTCTTATACAAAATGTCTTCAACTCTTTACACCTCATAAGATACGAGTTCTGTGAATTAAGTAATGAGACTGGCAACGTTGCCTTTGATCTGGCAACACTGATAGCGCGGGGCTTAGTGGGGCGGGTGAGGAACATGAGATCCACCTTCAGTACGAGTTTGACCTTGCTCGAGTCATTTGGTTGTACGTAGCGATTGTTTTTGTGAAGCAGTATTTTCTATTGTGTTCTAAAAATTAATGACATCAATTTCGAGCAACGGTGTGCAATCAGGTTTTGTTTCAAACTTGGGCACAGTGCAACGGAAACTCTTCTTAAACTTCAGCAGGCCTACGGAGATAGTGTTTTGTCGCGAGTCCTGGTATTTCGGTGGTTTAGGGCATTCTCAGAAGGAAGAGAGTCGATGGAAGATGCACCACGAAGCGGAAGGCCTTCATCTTCAAAAACCGATGAAAATGTCGACAGAATCCGGGAATGATAATAATAATAATAAGGTTTATTTCCATGAATAAACAAATTACATCACTCAGGTATAATATAATTATCCTGTAAGTGATACAAACAAAATATTAATTCCTGTTGCTGTTCCGAGCACATTGACAAGAACATGCGAACACCATAAGTCCCACATAGTAAACCACTAAAACAAAATGCAAAACGTGACAAAGATAGATTCATGCTGTAACAAAATCATATCAATTAGTTTTATTGAGAATCCATCAAACAAAAAAGAAGCAGATAAGTCACGACGTGAAGCAGCCTCAAGAAGGCCAGAACACCGCCAAACTCCTCTGTTGAACACATCCACACCGCGAAGCGAGTCCATTTCATACCACTGTAGATCAAGGTAAGCACATCATCTCTAGTCTATAAAGTTTGTGTTGCCAATACTCTAGTGTACCTAATCTCCATGTCATTGAATTTTTGAATTATCATTTATCAATTTATTGATCAGCTCTCTAGTTCCACTTGTCAACCAAGATTTCAAATGCTTTTTAAATCTTTTTTCCCCTTTAATATTTTTTATGTTATTGGGGACTATATTCAAAATCTTGGGGGCTAGTTAGGTGTAACTTCTCTGTCCTACACTTTTATCACACCTTGGTAGCAGATATGTACTGTCTTTTCCCCTGGTTGTATACCTATGCTGCAGCATAGTAGCTGATATTTTTTTGGATTTGATACTTGTCAGAATTTTCAGTGTATATAATTGCTTTTGAGATCTCAAACAGCTGCTGGCTTGGATAAGTGCGTTTCTTCTGGTGTATTATTTTCAGTATCCACTATTGTATAATCTCCAATGGTTTAATATGACAATGATAAGTACCACCCCATCCAACTATCCCGTAACAAATCTGTGATTCTACAAGGGCCTGGTAGATTATTTTTAAATATTTCATAGAGCTGATATGCTTGCTCAGGTACTTGAACTTAAAAGGAATCCTCTTATCTTATTCACAAGAATCTGTATATGTTTGTCCCATTTTAATTGTGAATATATCGTTACTCCCAGATACTTAATGTACTTCACCTCTGCTATCAACGTCTGACTATCAATTTGTAGGTTTCCGAAGTTTGGAAGACTCAAAGAATTGGAGCCAAAGGTGATATATTTCGTCTTATCAATATTCAGAGTTAGTTTATTGCTTCTGAACCATTCCACTGTTCGAGCAAATCTCGTTAGTACCTTCTGCTCCAATGCTTCCCATGTGTCTCCCCGGTACTGAAATACCCCATCATCAGCAAAAAAATATTGCCTCTTCTGACTCCTTCATTTTTAAAAGGCTGTTTATGTAAATTAGGAATAGTATTGGTCCTAAAACAGTGCCCTGTGGAACCCCATATTCCACTCTTTCCTCTCGACTCCTGGTTTGACCAACCTCAACAACTTGTCTTCTATTTGACAGATAGCTCTTAAGTAATCCATATATTTGTCCTCTAAATACATATTTTTCCAACTTTTTGAGCGAACGAATGTGGCACACAGTATCAAATGCCTTGCATAAATCAATAAATATGCATTATGTAGGAATCTTCTTGTCTAGGCATTCGTATAATCTTCCTACAAGTTGTTTCTTGTCAATTATATTATATTTTTTCAGGTAGCACATAATACGCTTTTTGATAGTTTTTTAAAAAATCTTTGCTATTTAAGTGTATCGGGAAAACATCCTATCTCAAAACAACTATTGACTAAATTTGCAAGAGGAATTGAAATTTCTGATTTAATCTCTTTTAAGGTTTCAGATCTAATTGAATCGTTGTCTGCAGCCTTTCCGGATTTCAGTTGATTTATGGTATCTTGTATCTCCAAAGGGTCGACAGGATTCAAGAAAAATGAATTGCATTGTGGAAGGTCAATTTCCTCGAAATTTTCAGAAGAATCGATTTTATCCGCGTGAAATTTTCCTACGCCACCAAAATATTCATTGAATACAGTCACCATCTCCGCCCTTTCCTCCTGCATATAGTTTTCCCCATTTTTTATATATTTTATATCCTGTTTCATTTCATTTGAACCTCCACATATGTCCTTCATGCACTTCCATACAGCTTTTGACTCGCTTTGACTGTCATTCACTATCTCCTGTAAATATTTTTTCTTTGCATCAATTATCCTCTTTTTAATTTCTTCTTTGAACTTAGTGTATTCAAACTTTAAGCGAGTATCATTCGGATGTTTCTCCAACTGTAAATTGACAATTTTTCCTGTTGATTGCTTTTAATAAAGAGAGAGTGATTTTTTCGACTTATTTCAGATTTTCTGAGCTTTACAGTCCGTGTATTGTTAACTATGTGTTCTGATAATTTTTCAATAAATGGAAGTGTCTTGATCTCGACACTGTTTTGCTCATGCATCATCGTCCATGTTTCTTCACGCAAATCCTCTCTCAACTTTGTATAATCAATAAAGTTCTTCACCTTAGTTTCCGTTCTTCCACGAGTTGGAACTGGCTCACCCAAGTCCATGATAGAGGAAGAGTTAAGTTTGACTCACATCACTGCTCATCAAATTTTGACCAATGTATTGGGGATGAGAAAAATAAGCGCGAAAACGGTTCCAAAAAACCATTTCAATAAACGAGTTCTTGGCCAGTAAAAACATTCCTGTGGCTCCTCAGCCTCTTTATTCGCCCGACTTGAGTCCTTGTTACTTTTTTCTTCTCAAAATTGAAGATTACCTCAATCATTTTGGGAGAGTGGAAAAAATTCAAATGTCTGTAACCGACCAGCTGAATGTTATTTCAGTATCGGAGTTTCAGCACTGCTATAAGGAGTGGAAGAAACATCTCCGGCGCTGTGTATCTCCAGACGGAAGTTATTTTGAAGGTGATAATATTGAATTGTAATTATTCTTGTAGTAAAAATTTTAAAAAAATCAGTGTCATTATTTGGTTTTCAGAAATTTCTACATTTATGGACGTTATTGATATAACAAATTCCCAAATTTCATTGTCGCAGCTTCCTGACATCAGAACATATAATTTTTTTTCATTTACGTTAGGACAAGCATTCACATTTAAAGTGAATGTTGATTACGTTGACTCTTAGCTCATTGCAACTTTGAGGCTTCAAACTTATTGAAAAAAATCCCACAGATACATTTTAGATTGACATCTGTCGGATTGAGCATTTCAGTTTCAGTGGGGGGAAAATTAATCGCAATGGCTCATTTATGGTTAAAATATGTGCGTTGTCAAATTTCAGAAGAGCAATGAAGTGGATTTTTAGGAAAAGGAAATTTGAGCTTTCAACAAAACCATGAGTATTTATTTTCAATTTGAGATATCGGATTGTTCATTCATCGTGGCGGTTATATTTGTATCACATTGCTCCAGAGCACGAAAAACAACTCTTGAACAAGCGCCCAAGTGCTCCTGATTTCACGTCAGTGCTTTTTCTGGAATAATACTCTGAGAATAATACAATCTTCAAGTGAAAATTCAATTAGATTGTATTGATGACACATTTATTTTGTGAAAATCCGTTATAGATATTGAATGCAACAAGTATTTCGTCTCTTTACACTTTATTAATAATATGGCTTGACCGGTTTCGGTTTAAGAACCATCTTCAGGTGCAGGTGCAACATTTCTCAGAATTTTCAAAAATTTTTCTGTATTTAAATTTTCTTCATAAATGTAGTAGCGCACTTTATTGTTCATCAAAAGAGAAAACACATTGAAACTAAATTTGTTCTGGGGGTTTCTTTGTCTTTTTTTATGACAATTTTCACTCCTCCAAATGTGGCAATTCTTCCTATTAAATAGTCCTTCATTATTGAATTTTGCTTCGTCTGTCCATATGATCTTTTTTAAAAATTTTCATCATTTTAAAGTTTTTCTAATATTCCTCTACAAAAATTTAACCTTTTTATGTAGTCACCTGGTTCTAATGCATGAAATTTCACATATTTGTAGTCATGAATGTTTTTTCAAAATTCGGTGCACTGTCTGAATCGATTTCATGAGCTGCACTTCGAATAGATGCATTTTCATTCGATTCGAAATAAGTCAAAACACTAATTTCATTTTCCTCATCATAACTACCCTTCTTTTGTATTCTTTAGGTGCTCTTACACATCCAAAACTTTGAAAGTTTGATATATATTTTCTAAAGATCTTCTCCGTCATGGAAGGTAAATGGGGATACTTCTCGTTGAAGGCTCGGCAGGTTCAACTAATAATTCTGTCACATTCACCATGTATATAAAATAGATCCATGAATAATATAAAATAGATTTCGTGATTAGAATAACGGTTCATTTTGTTAAATCGAGAAATGAAGATAACGAATAACAATAACACCTGACACTTGTGAATTATTAACAGATAATTTATCTTCTATGGGTTGAGTGTGTTCCCATGGTTTCGAAAGAAAATTCATTGAATTTTTTTAGATGCAATCAAGTTGACACCATAAATCCAGAAAATCTCAAATAACTCAGAAATTATTGAATTTAGGGGCATAAGCATATGAGAAAACTATAATTATTTTTTACCGCAATCCAACACAATTATAAAAAAATAGGGTTCCAATTTGAAAAACAGAAGTTCGGGCCAATTAAAGATCACAATTTTCACCACAAAATTTGAAACACCCTGTGATTATATTTTTGAAATCCAAAAGATGCATGACCTTTTCACATCCTTTATCTTCGATGTTGTAAAAACGGTTTACGCACAGGATATTTAAAATAAGAATATTGAACATATTACCCACTGAACATATTTAACTTTTATTCCAGTTTTTTTTTTAATATTTTGAAAGCTGTTCGATTCAATACAATGGTTTTAACAGAAATGTATTCATTATTGAATACTCGATCATACCAGTAATGGAAAACTTGAAAAAAAATTTTTTCGTCGAGTATACTTTCACTCCCTGTATAACCGGAAGTTTTTGGGCGGAAATATTTTAGCTCTGTACTCAGAGAGAACTCCGAACAATTTCATAATCCCAATTTTCAGATTTTAAATATGTCTCAATAGTTCTCCAGAAACGTCTAATAGGCACTCGAACTTGAGACACCCTGTAGACTGAAAATCACATCCCACATTTTTCAAGTTTTCTTCAAATCTCAAATTCCGAGTCAAATTGTCTTCTCATTTTTCTTTATTTTCGTTCAAGTCAAATCCTATTCCACGCAAAATTTTACGACTTGAGATATAATTAATCACTTGAACGCATATTGCAACGTAATCAGGAAAATTTTTCCATCGGTAATCAAGGTCATCTTTCATCATCATTTCGGACAGGCTCAAACATTACTTTTGAATTTCACATAAGCGATGATTCTTCGGAATCGAATCTTATGAAACCTCTACTTTTACGAGCATCACATTGAACTTCTGGAGACCACAAATTTGGCTTGTCAATTTTGCAACCGCCCATCAACTTTAACTTCTGTGATTGATTGCCATTAGGTATATGAACCTAATTCTTTCAGGTTACAACTTGAACCAAATTTCTGACGCTCATAATTCCTGAACCATTGGACGGATTTGCCCTAATAATGAACTTGACCGAGATATTTGGACAGTTAACCTGTTCTGAAAACATCAAAATTCTAGCTCTTCTCCTTTGGAAGTTAGAGAGTGTGAGGACGATCGGACGTACATACTTATCTTCGATGCTGTATTATATTCATCAGAAAGTGAAACACAATCGATTGAGACCATTTTCGGATCGATATTCGAAATTTACTGACATTTGGGCAAACGATAGCACCGAGGAAAGCACGCAATATTAACGACTGTGGAAACAGCAACGAATTCCAGCAACACTTTTATCGCTTAGCGGACGGTGCCTTGCGCATGCTGTAACTATCGATCCCGGCTGAAAATTTGCTCTAAGGAATTATTCGCTTCTGAATTTCAACAGTTGACTCATTGAGTTGTTATTATAAGAAAATAAAGGAACTCGATGATTTAAAATGTTCGGCGTGATCCATTGCCATGCGCTTGAGGTGCTACAAATAGAATTTGAATCTTTGGAATGGGCTATTCGATAGAGTAAGACGAATTCCTGAAAAGACGATGTCGCATATATTAAATGAATTTAAGGTGATATTTATGACTTGAATAATTATAAGAATCGATGAAATCCAGTGTCGCGCTTCAGGGAGGGTACGGAGGATTGGAAAAAATGCAAAGTCTATCAAAACTCAAAAAAACCATTGTTGCACCATCTGACGATATTGAGGTTGTCAATTTTGATCATAAAGAAAACTCTGTTATCAATGGAATCGATTGTCGGGCTTCTAAATAGAAGGGCATTTTCTGAAGCCCGCGACAACAATCGATTCCATCAATAACAGAGTTTTCTTAATATCAAAATTAACAATCTCGATATCGGCAGATGGATGTGACAACGCTTTTTTTGATTTTTGATGGACTTTGCATTCATTCCAATTTTCCAATCCCTCCGTACCATCCCTGAAGAGCGATACTGGATTTCATCGATTCTTATGATTATTCAAATCATAAAATAAATATCACCTTAAATTCATTAAACATATGTGACAACGTCTTTTCAGGAATTCGCCTTACCTTATCGAATAGCCCATTCCAAAGATTCAAATTCTATTTGTGGCACATCAAGCGCATGGCAATGGATCACGCCGAACATTTTAAATCATAGAATTCCTTTATTATCTTATAATAACAACTTAATGAGTCAACTGTTGAAATTCAGACGCAAATAATTCCTTAAAGCAAATTTTCAGCCGGGATCAATAGTTACAGCATGCGCAAGGCACCGTCCGCTAAGCGATAAAAATGTTGCTGGAATCCGTTGCTGGATTCTTGCTCATGCAATACTACTAGATTAAGCGCGCAGATAATGAAGAGGCAATAAGAAATCGATATCTATACATAATGAACTGTTATGGTACGCCTATGACATATCAAATTCAAATTGAAAATATGTTTTGAATTTAAATCTCAGGAAAATTCAATTTTTGAATGAAAATTTCGAAAAAAAATAGCAAACTTCATTTATATCTATTAAAATGGTGATTTTCTAGGTTCTAATCTCCTTATGTGAATTCTTGACCTATGGTAAGGCAAAAAACAAATTTGATTTGATTAAATAATAAAAAATGGTGATGCTTAATTCAGAAAATGTTCGAATTTGAGCTCATATATCATTTTCTACCTTCTAATAGTTCCCCAACACTTGATGTCTCATTCTTCCCTGAAGCTTTTGAAAAGGTATCTCGGAAACAGCTAAAGTTTGACTTCCAATTAGTAACGAAGCTTTTTTGAACTTGATCTCACTTCAGTTTAATTCAGGATTTCTGCTATGACAGGTAACACAATAACAAACATTCGATTTGATTTATTACTTGGTTTTACATTTTAAGGTTCACTATCAACTTGAATGTGATTTTCTTCGTGATTCTTCCAGAAATCGACATGGATTTGACGATGGAATTTTGGAAACTCAACTGTTCTCCCTGCTGGAGTCTATATTTCTACGTTTTCCAGAAAAAAATTGAAAACAAGAAAGCCTTGACCTATCAAGATTTTTCCAAAAATGATGCCATTGAAAATATCAAGCTTAAAATGGTACCTCTTGCCTCTTTCAAGTTCTCAAAAATTCGGGACTTTATCTGCTACAGATTGATACCTCATATGCCTGGTTTCTTATTATACAGGGTGGTTCCGGAGGAGACCGTCAGATTTTAGGTGAAGTATACAGTAGTCAATATAGTTTCGGAACAATGTTGGGTTTATGGTTCGGGGCCTTCATTGAGAGTCTACAGGGTGATTTGTCCGATTCGACCGATTTTTCTTTTATTCATAACTTTGGTATGGCTTGATCGATCTTGATGAAATTTTCAGTGTAGAACAATATGATTATCTTCTTTCAATAATTCATTCATTTTTCATTTTTTCAAAAATACAGAATGGGAATTATGATAAGTTCAGATTAAGTATGCAGGTTGAAAAAACACCCTGTACATTCCGTTTTCAGAAATTTTCTCCTTGCTTCAGATTCTACAATAAATTTACATTACTGGAGCGTTTTTATTTTTTTTTGGCACACGTCCATTTTTCCTAGAAAAATTTTTCATAGATGAACAATATCGTTTTTTCGCTCCAAGGCATTGAGAATATTCTAAACTAGATGGTAAAGCTGTATCGTCATATAATACAAAGCTCTTCCTGAGTCCTAAAATAAATTTTCCAAATTCGAAATTCATTTTAGATCGCTGATATTCAGATGTATAAAATCATTCAATTCAAAAAATTTCTTTATACCTACGTGAACCAAAAAAATCTACATACTACTACTACAAATACAGAATAAACATTCGAAACATATGAAAGGCAAAATTATGGATTAACATAAAATTGAGTCATTATTCAGGTGATTTTCGGCACATTTTTTCTTTGAAGCGAATATTCCTAAAATATAGTAGTTTCGTTCAAAAATGGCTTTATGGCCTTATAGTATGTAAAATATTGAATCACGAATGTATGATAACTAGTTTTAATGAAATTGAAAATTCTCCATGAAAATTAAATCTCTATTTAAATCAAGTTCTTTAAGATCCATGGTTTCCATCACAGTGAACCACAGAATGAGAATATTTAATAAATAATCTGTCACAAGAAGTGTATTTCAACATGCCTCAATTATTTACTCATGCGGAATATGCGGATATGATTTTTGTTTATGGTTTTTGTAACGAAAATGGAAATGTTGCCAAAATGGAATACCATAGACGATTTCCCAACCGACGTCAACCAAATAAATGTACTGTCGGACGAGTATTCCATTATTCTAAAGAACATGAGCAATATCCTAGTAAGGCAGAGCACATTGATATGCCTACTCAAAATGAAATTTCGATTCAAATTGTTGAACGGGTGGGGGAGGAATCGTATACTAGTACTCGTCAAATTAGTACCGAATTAGTAATTTCGCAGAGCAAAGTGAGCAAGACTTTGAAGAAAGAACAATTCCACCCATACCTCTACCAAAAGGTGCAAGAACTGTTGCCACAAGATCTGCCCCAAGGATTACAATTTTGTCGCTGGGTTATTAGTCACTAACGAACTATTTTTCGTATTCTATTCAGCGACGAGGCTATGTTCACTAAGAATGGAATTTTTAATATTCACAATTCCCACGAATGGGCAAAAGACAACCCGCATTTGAAGAAGAGTCATAATACACAACACAGATTTTCTGCCAATATTTGGCTTGGAACAATAGACGGAAATTTAGTTGGCCCTCACATTTTTGCGGAAAGATTAAATGGTGAAATTTAGTAGATTTTTTGGAAAATATTTTACCAAATCTATTGGAAAATATACATAACCGCTCGATGTACTTTCAGCATGACGGAGCACCACCTCTCTTTGCATTGAATGTGAGAAATCACCTGGATGTAAATTATCCGAACAGATGGATTGGTCGTGGAGGCCCTATTGCTTGGCCACAAAGATCACCTGATTTGAACCCTTTAGACTATTTTGTGTGGGGATATCTGAAAACAAGAGTTTATAGGGTTGAAATTAGAAGTAGAGAACACCTAGTTGAAAGGATTATCGAGAAATGTAATATCTTGAAGCAAAATCAATCCCTCATTAGAAGGTCAATTGGAAATTTAATAAAAAGGTCTCGAATATGTATTCAAAAAAAAGGGAAATAATTTCGAACATTCTATGTAAATTTTGTGTTAATCCTTAGTTTTGCCACTCATGATATGTTTCGAGTGTTTATTCTGTATAAGTTTTAGATTTTTTGGTTTGAGTAGGTAGGTATTAAGATATTTTCTGGATTAATTGATTTTATACATCAGAATATTAGTGATTGAATATGAATTTCGAATTTGGAAAATTTATTTTAGGACTCAGGAAGAGCTTTGTATTATTGGACGATACAGCTTTACCATCTAGTTCAGAATATTCTCAATGCCTTGGAGCGAAAAAACGATATTGTTCATCTTTGAAAAATTTTTCTGGGAAAAATGGACGTGTGCAAAAAAAATAAAAACGCTCCAGTAATGTAAACTTATGATAGAATCTGAAGCATGTAGAAAATTTTGAAAACGGAATATACAGGTGCTTTTTCAACCTGCAAACTTAATCTGAACTTATCATAATTCCCACCCTGTATTTTGAGGAAGTGTTGGAGTTATTGAAAGAAGATAATCATATTGTTCTACACTGAAAATTTCATCAAAATTGATCAAACCATACCAAAGTTATGAGTAAAAGAAAAAACGGTCGAATCGGACAAATCACCTTATAGACTCTCATTAAAGGCCCCCAACCATAAACCAAACATTTTTTCGAAACTGCCTTGACTAGTGTATACTTCACCTAAAATCTGACGGTGTCCTCCGGAATCACCCTGTATAAGGTACAAGGATCAAATTCTTTACAATTTATCCTATTTGACTGTATTTATTCCTATTATAATTTAATTTCTTCATATCAGTATGGTGTAACAGGCGAATTTCCTGAGTGCGATTATTTAGGGTGTCTCCGTGATGCGATCTCTGTGTTACTGTCTAACGCACATGAAGTGCGGTTGACTTCGATCAACCTTCTTCGATTCTGAATCATTTTCTCTCGAGTGAAGATGCTAGAAGGTGCAATGATCTGTTTTTCTCGAATTGAAATCAAAATTCAAATACAGAGATTGCCGTGGTGAACAGTTTAAATAACGTTCACTGAGTACTGTTTTTGATCCGACGAGGTATATTCAATTTTAAATTGTCGTTTTTAATTGTTTTATGTACAGAACATGGCGAAGGTCTCATGCATTCTTTTTTAGACCGCCCTATTTAGTTTTCTACATGTCTTTCGGAGAGATGTCTACTGAATAAACGTACCATCCTAATTATTTCAGTGTACGTGCTATACTTTGTTGCTAAGTGATTAGTTTTTTTTTTATTTCTGATTTTCTAATTTCCCTGATAAATTTTTTAACGAATTATCTGCGCCATTGTGTTCTATTTTTTTCTTGAACACACGGATATTTTTTGTTTCCTTGAATGATTATCGTTTTGTGAGTCAATATATTCAGGGATTGCTGGAATCTGTGGAACATCATCTTTTTTATTTTCACAGCCAAATCCTACCGGAGTAGAAACTTCACCGAAGAATCGAACTTGGAGTATTATAGGCCTAGCCTCCCCTCTTATTCACCTGTTCGATAATATTAATAATAAAACATTTGCCGGAGTTGGAAATTCACCAAAGAACAGAACCAGATCAGCCGGATTTAGAATATTACCGAATTTGGCATACCTTGCTGAGGCTGAAACAAATTTGCCGAAGTTGAATTACACTACGTACTATGAGATGATTCCCAAAGAACTGGAGAACTGGGAGAAGAAATAGGTTTTGTTGGAAAGTTTATCTACAGGGCGGAAGACTTAAGACCCATTTTCGACACCAGACTCATCCCGAAGATGGTTAAATGATCCTATTATCGCATGAATTGGGACTCGAGACAGACACGATAAGTTTCAGCAACAATTCGAGACATTACCTGTTGATTTTTATAGCGACGAATTTATCAGTTCCACTTGCAACTTTCAATTTGGACAATTTAACATTTGTACATACTGTGAATATATAGTATTTGTAATAGAGTGGAATAAATTTCGATTGCTCGAGTATTGACTATCACTGACTGGGGTGGAAGCATCTATTTAAACTCTCTGAGGGTAAATGTGAGAAGGTTTTGTGGTTTAGCGGCTCGTAACGATTTCCAATTATATTAATTAAATCAAATAAATAAGATTTTTTTAACCGTTACAATGAAATACAATTGAAAACTTCAAAATTGATACTTAATACATAGAGATGAAAATTGCACCAATTGAATCTATGTAAGTAGAGCCATTACATATCGAAAGTGAACGATGGAAAAATATTTCTATAATCTTAAATTTCTTGATTATTTTACTGATGAAAAAATTGTTTCTTATGATCGATATTTCTTTATTTACTCCCAATGATTGAGCGAAATCGATGATTTTTTTTTCGAAGAAATGTAGACCGATCAAACGTTCATTGTAAACTCCAAACGTAATACATTTGTACAAAAAGCCAACAAATGTGTTGCTAAGGTGAATTTGGCATATTGACGAAGATATGGAAGATTGTATTTTTGGCCTTTTACAGAAAACACCAAATATCTCTGAAACGAATATCCCTATTGGAGATTCAAAGCCACTATCCTAATTCAGTTTAAGGTCCTCTAACCACACCAAGCCGTTGTCCCTCACGCCATCAGGCACCCTGTATATGCTAAACCAAGGAGAATATCATAATCTCTTGTATATTGATATACTAAATTATCAGCCAATTAAGTCCTGAAACACATTTCTTGAATGGTACTTCATGTTTCCGTTCAAAAACAAAGGTTTTGCGAAAGTAAAAATTTTCCATCTGCCACAATACCTGAACCTACGTCAGTATGTCTACAGAGTTGCAAAATAAGACCGGTAATCAATAACAAATTAGTTGTTTGCCATTACTGAAACATTTAATTTTTCAAGGATCTGCTTAATTATTGATCTGTATATCATGAATTACTATTATGTGTATATGTTAGGCCCGAAGACCGAAAACGCTCAGTGGCCGGAAAAAACGGCCACATCGCGTTCTGGCTGTCTTCGAACGCACAGAACGAGTTTTGGTTGTTTTTAAACGCTCGCAACGCGTTCTGGTGATTGTTAAACAGCCGGAACACGTTTGTCTAACGGCAATTGGTTCAAATGTAAGACCCTGTAGTTTTTTACATTTTTAGAATAATAAAAATAAGTTGTTTCCGAACATGTTTGGTACTTGTGGTCTAGCATTTCTTTATGGGCACTGAGCACATACAAAACTATTGTATAGTTGTCGACCCTGTACCTATTGGAATCAACATGTGATACATTTTTGGAATCAGCTCAGCTAGAGTAATCCGGAAATGGAGACAAAATAGTTCAATTTAAAAAAAATTACGGTGATGTCATTACTCGAAAATAATTCATGCTGTATATTAGATTATTATTTTAAAATAAGGTGAATAAAAATAAAAATCGATGTGTTTCAGGATTATTTCTTAAAATGGTCTGATAAGCTAAAAATGAATTTGTTCCATACTTTACGGATACAATTTAAATGTACTATGTAATTCGAAATGTCATTCAAACAGTTCTTGTAAAAATAAGTTACGTACCTATGTAAAGTATACAAAAGTTCGGAAAAACCCGTCGTTTGTATTTCATTGTAGTTTTCAATAATTGAATTGTTTCTAATAAAGTAATTAAAAGAGTTATAAATTCATTTTATTATAAATTCAAGTTTGTTTTGTTCTCCACAATAAGTTGGATTTGTAGAAAATAAATTAAAATTCATTTGTTCAGTAAAGAACTTTTCGCTTTTTCATTCATGCATTTATATATTATATGCTCGACAATATAAGTTTATTAGTGTAACTTTCTTCCTAGAACTGAAAAACAATTATAAGAAATTTAATATTGTTGAAATGATTCGGCAAGAAAAACTGAACCCATCTTTGGTATCCAATTGTAGTTGTCAATAATTGAATTGTATTTCAATTTTCGACTTTGTTTTATGAGGGACAATATAAATTTTATCCTACGCGGGTAGAAAGCGGCAAATAATACAAGTCGAACATTAAGAACGCGTTGTGAGCGTTGGACAATTGACAAAACGCGTTCCGGCTGTTTAACAATTACCAGAACGCGTTGCGAGCGTTTAAAAACAGCCAAAACGCGTTCTGTGCGTTCGAAGGCAGCCAGAACGCGATGTGGCCGTTTTTTCCGGCCACTGAGCGTTTTCGGTCTTCGGGCCTAACATATATATCGAAAGCCGAATTGTTTGGCTTCTTCTATATCTTACCCTGGAGCAGAAAAAGCCTGTCCAGGATACCAGGACATCAACTTAAGAAAAAATCATTCTTGTGATCCATATATAAGATTATTCCTTTCTATTGCTAATTACACATTTTGAAAAACAATTCATTATTCTGGGCTGAAATTTTGTTTATTAGGATTTGAGATTATGATCTTTATATTGAAAATATTCTTAGACCTTTACAGGTCGAGTTATACCGAAAACTGACAACCATTTCGATGACACATCCAGTATATTTTGGCGTCATTGAATATCTCATTCGATGTCAATCTCAGCAATATGCATTAACTGATGAGTCATCAAATTTGGTACTGAGATATAGATCATTTGAAAGCTACTGTAATTCCACCCAAAATAATTTGATAATGATTATGGATTTGGTGCTTGCAACTAAATATTTTGATAGTGAGGTAACGCAGGACCTTGAACCGTTGGTAAAGATCGACCTTTTTGTGCGGTTTGAGATCGAGAGTCGTTCTGAAGTGAAATTTTTCTCTCCTGTGGAGCGTTTCAATTTCCGTAAGCTTGACAACCAAGAGTTTCATGAGCTGTTCAGGAAGACTGATTGGGACTTTCTAGCAACAGCTTCTGATAGTCATGTAACGGTTCAATGAGAAAATTCAGGGTATATTTTCTGAGTGTGGTCCGCTTGAAACAACGAATAGCCATGGGTATCCCTCCTGGTACACGAAAAATTTGATCACTAATATAAAACTGAAAAATCATTACCGGCGAATGTATATTAAGAGAAAATCGTTATTTTATCTTCTACGTTTTAGAAATATGAGACGGGTTGTTAAAAGCGATATATGTCATGCGTACTTTGGATTTGTTAAGAAATCAGAAGATAATTTGGTCACTAATCTCAAGTTCTTCAGGAGAATTGTCAACATAGCTGATTGTCGCCTACTGCAAGACGATATTGGGCGCCTCTCAGAATGGTGTTCCGTTAGCGGACTGCCATTGAATATTGAGAAATGTAAGGTCATGAGTTAGTCCAGAAAGCGGTTTCCGGTTGAGTTTAAATATACGATTGGGGGGAGGGTTGACATTGGCGAGGGTAGTTGAGACTAAAGACTTGGGCGTTTTGATTGACAACAGGCTATCGTATAGGTTTTCTTTCGTTTGATTTTCGACACTCGATCGCTATGCAACGCGAAACACGGAATTTGACCCAAGAAGAATGTAACACAAGGATATGCAGAAAGGTCTGGAGTGTACCATACAAGTGTGTCCAGAATGTTGCAGCGATTCAGGGAGACAGGTATGAATAAACGAAGATCAGGAGAGGATAGACCACGGGTAACAACTGCCATTCAAGAACGTGACTTGAGAGTTTTTTCGTTGAGACAACGGTTTGCAACCGCTCGCCTCCTTCAAAATCAGCTTGAGCAAAATAATGGGGTGCAAATTAGCACTCAGACAATAAGAAATCTCCTCAGAGAATATGATTTAAGGCCTCGTGTCGCGGCAAGACGCCCAGCTCTTACCCGAGTCCATCGAAGGGCGCGTTGGAAGTTTGCGAGAGAGCATATCCATTGAAAAGAGGCTGATTGGGAAAGAGTTCTCTTCACAGATGAGCCTAGATTCTGCCTCTACCATTGTGATCGACGTTTCCTTGTATACAGCCGTCTACATGAAAGAAATGCTCATTGCAATTTCCTGAATACTATTGGCTTCGGGGGAGGATCGATTACGGTATTGGGTGGAATTTCTTTGACTGCTCGCAAAGACCTAAAAGGTCGTTGACAATGGAGCTATGAATGCTGATAGGAATATAAGGAATATTCTCGAAGTGCATGTAGTGCCATTTGCCACATACATTGGTGAAAATTTCATTTTTATGGACGATAATGCCAGAACCCATCGTGCTCGCATCGTTCAGGAGTACCATGAAGAGGTTGAAGTCTCTCGAATGGAATGGCCAGCAAGAAGTCCAGATCTCAATTCGATTGAGCAGGTTTGGGACAACCTCAATAGAAGTCTGAGAAATTCAGAAAATCATCCAGCTACTCTTAATCTGGGAAAGATTAAATCAGAACATTTTAAGATCACTCATTTTGAGTACGAACCCTCGTTGCCGAGCTGTAATTAACGCTAGGGGTTGAAATACCAAGTATTAAATCACTTATGAGCATTCCAGTATTTTGAAAATTGTTTATTTATCTTCTTTCACATAAAATTCGGTGAAATTCTGAATTTTTCTTCCATTCAATGTATCTTGTTTCGTTCAGAACCATCCCGAGAGAACTTAAAGATTAGTTATAAAGTCAATGTAGAGTTAACTTTCATTAAAATTAAGATTTTCAGAATACGCTAATTTTTTTGCGCAGTGTATATTCAAAGTTATTTGGATCCCGGAGAATATTTCATGAGATATCAAGTATTTGCAACAAATGTTGGGAATTTTTTTGAAAATTTTCAGCAAGATTGTATGGAAATTAAGCAAACCTATTCGTATGAACCTCATTAAAACTTCATCAAGTTATAACTTGAACGGATGCAAAATCCATGAGTTATTAGGAAGTCAAATTTAAGAAACTGCTAAACCATTAGACGGAATTGCCAAGTAACGAAGCTTTTCTCATACATTATCATTACATTTTCGATCGCCGTCCCAAATTTCAATGAGCCATCTGTCTACAAGGAACGTAAGCGTCACTGTTATTAATTTACTTTAACTATTATCGTGACACTGCTCATAATCAATGTCAGTCGATAAATTTTCATCTGCTATTTTTAAATGAAATAAGTATTATATCACAACCTTCCCCGACTATGGATGATGATTTCCCTTTGAATGGGTTCCATAGCAGACTTCAAACATCAGAAGATCTGAAAAATCGTCACTTGGACCGCAAGACCCGATTCGAAGAATCCTCCTTGCAGATTGGCGACAAATTTTGTGTATTGGATCTCAATATAGAGGGTATTTCTAAGGACAAGAGTGATAATATTTCTAAATTAGCAATGGACTATAGTGCTGAGATTATTCTCCTTCAAGAGACACTGCGGATACTGAAAAAAATCTTCGTGAAAGAGGAACCATAAAAGGTTATGTATTCATTGATTATCTCCTTAGTAAAATTTACGGTTTAGCTTGTTATGTTAAAAAATCCTTGATTCACAATATCGAGTTGATCCAAAAGGCGAATTTGAGGGTGTTTCTTTATCTCTTTAAAATTTTGTAATATTTGTATCGTTAATATTTATAAATCTCCAAATACTATTTGGCCAAGAAATTTGGAAATGAATCTTCCTCATCCTTCAATTTATTGCGGTAATTTTAATTCTCACCACGTAATAGCTGACTGGATGGAAGATTATAATTTCTATTTGATTTTTGATGGAAAAGATGTACCTTCTTTTCATTCTTCTCGATGGAATAGAGGTTACAATCCTGATCTCTGCCTAGTGTCTTGTGACAATACTTGCAAACTGCTTCCTGGAAAGCGTAAAATTCTAGGAGTTTTTCCTCATAGCCAACATAGGCCTATACTGTTGACTTCAAGAAGTTAAATTCAATATTCAGAATGTTTAAGAAGACCTCGTTGGAATTTCTAAGAAGAAATTGAATTGGATTGAATTTGCTAAGAAGGTAGACAGTGATATTAGGTGAATTAAACCTAATGAGTACACACATAACTATTACAGATTTTTAGGTGTTGTGAAAGCCACACTCGAAGCCACAGCTAAAAAGTTCGTCTAAAATGAGGAATATGAGGAAAAAAAAGGATTTCCGGTCACATCCACTCAATATAGAGATTATATTCAAAAGGCAGCAGTTAGAACAGAATTCTTCAAACATTTAGGAAAAAAATCTTGGTCTTTCAAAACAATATTCTGATAATTCAATGATAGGTTGAAAACAAGAGTGCTGCTTTTGTTGATTTATCTTCAGGCATATGACACTGTGTGGAAAGATGGATTGATTTTTTCATAGACACTGTGTGGAAAGATGGATTGATTTTCAAGCTCTATACCCATCTGAAGTGTGGGAAAATGGTACGATTATTAGAAAATATGTTATCTGATAGAAGGTTTCGTGTATTTATTGACAATAAGAGTAGCAATTTCAAAATATTGAAAAACGGTCTTCCTCAAGGATCAGTTTTAGCTCCTTTACTTTTCAATTTATATCTAAGTGATTTACCCACGACATCATCTCAAAAATTTGTTTATGCTGACGACATTGCTATTGCTTACCAACATTCGGATTTCCATACTCTGGAAAACATACAATACTGTCATCTGATTTGGAAATTTTAAAGAATTATTTTATTGAGTGGCGATTATGTCCAAATCCCAACAAAACAGAGGTATCTTGTTTCCATCTGAATAATCATAAAAAATAAAGGAAATTAGTTGTAACTTTCAATGATTCTACTATCGAACATTATTTCTATCCAAAATACTTAGCAGTTAAATTAGATTCATCTCTCAATTACAAGGCTATTTAAATGATCTGACCTTAAACTGAAAACTAGGAATAATATTGTTCAGAAATTAGCTGGATCGTCTTGGGGTGCTGATGCTTCCACTTTTCGCACAGCATCTCTAGCCCTAGTTTTTTCTGCAGCTGAGTATTGTTGCTCTGTTTGGTTTAATAGTGCACATACACAAAAAATTGATGCACAATTGAATACATCCATGAGAATAATTACTGGCACCATAAGATCTACACCGGTTCATTGGTTACCAGTTTTATCTGATATTGTCCCTCTCCATATTCGCATACTGACTGCAGCTCTGAATTCTTGGAACAAATATCATTCTTTTCCCAATTATTTCCTATTTTCCACAAAATAGAATTGCCAGATTGACGTCACGTGAACCATTATGGCATAATACGTTCTTCAATATGAACATAAGTGATAAAGAATTATGGAAGACTGAGTGGAACTCTTACGAAATGTTAAATAAGTATCTCGTTTCTGATCCTTCTGAAAAAGTTCCTGGTTTTGATCTTCCAAGAATAATTTGGACAGTTTTTAATCGTTTGAGAACAGATCATGGTCGTACCAATAGCATGCTATTTAGATGTAACTCAGTTCCTAGCGCAAGTTGTGAATGTGGAGAAGCAGAAGAAACAATACCTCATCCCATCAATCATCCCATATATAAATTTCAAGGTGGTTTTAGGGCTATTCATGATGTTTCCGACTCTCTTTTGGAATGGGTTATAAATTTCAAAGCAATATGATACGTATTTTTGATATTCAGTTCTTTTTTCTGCTCTTGTCTTTTTATTTCCAGATTCAATGTGAGCAATTTGAAGAAGTCTTTGTCTCCATCAATAGAAGACCACTCTTGAAGAAAGAAGTCCCTAAAATATATTTCAGCTTATTTTTGTATTTTCACACTCAGACGGGGAGCCAGGGTTTTTTTACTGGGGTTTTTTCCCTAGGCTTTTATGTCATACGCCGAATTGTATGACACCCCGTCACTAACCTCTGATCTATATGTTTTATTATTTGCTAACTGAATATTGTCAGCCAAAAGTTCAAAAGAATATATATATATATTTTTTCTTTAACTTCTGCGAATGCTTGTCCTTAGGAAAATGGAAAAATTATTATACTTTCTAGTTGAAAAAACGCCAGGACAATGAAATTCGAGGATATGTGAGATCAAAAATTGCCATACATGCACAAAATTCGATTTAAACACGTCGCGGATATCTTATGAGGTACAAGGAATTGAGAAAGTGTTTCTTATTTCATTTTATATTTTTGGTCATGTCTCTTTCTTCGAAGTTTTGCAAGCCTATTCATTTCAACCTCATTGAAATATCTTCCGAGATACAACATTTGGCTCAAAAAGAAACTTGACCCAAATTATGGTCAGCTAACCCATTCTGAAAATATGAAACTCTAGCACGTCTTTTTCTGAAGATAGAGGAGATAAAACAGGACGTCAGCCAGACGGACATAATCTAGTTTGAAGGTGTCTTCATCAGGAAGTCAAACCCAATCAATTGAGATCTTTTTGGCTCGATATACGGAAATTACAGATATTTGGGGAAAACGATAGCTCGCTGTTCTACTACAAGAATCGCGCCAAACACAATCCAAATAATAAAAGGGGTACAACAAGCGCGCAAAAACAAATGGATTGATACAAGCAATCAATGCTGTCTGTATATGGAGATCATCGGAGAACACTCTGAATAAAATGTAAGGAAGAATCAAGGATTTAGGCAGTATTTATTTTGGAGATCAATTTTTGAGTTCACCATTCATGAGTTACAAATTTAATTTGATTTTATGAGTTCTGTTAAGCTATTTGATTGACTGAAAATTCAAATAATTTTCAAGAATCTTCTGCTTTTTCGAAAGCTAATCCACCTTGAAAATGATAGAATATATTTATCGATCTAGCCATATTTTTCATATCAATTTTATAATACATATAACTCAAAACCCTAAGGCGAAATGTTATTAATTGAAGGTTGTGATTTAAGAATTTGGCAAAATACTAAGAACTAAGTTAAGAAAGGTGAAGAAAATGAGTATCTTGTAAGAATGACCGCAAAAATGAAGATTATAAATGATTAGGTAAGATGCGAAATTCGCCGACGGCTTCAACAAAAATTCAGAAAAATGAACAATACCTGTCTGTCATTGATTATACAGTGCGTTTAAAGCACAACCAGCAGTCGTTGTAGAAACTGCTTAGAAACTCGTAGGACACCAACACCAAACGCACAAGTCTCACTCGAAATACCCGAAATATCGGTTGAAAGAGAGATCCGCAAACCTCGTTAGATACATGTAGACCGTCGAGTCTGGCAGCGGCAAGCTTTTAACTGTTGTCCTAGGTTGTTCCTACGTAGATGATATAATTTCGGCGTAATAAAATCAGGAGCGTAACATGCATCGGTGCCAACCTCGAATTTCAAACCGGAAACGACGGTAACCGGAGGATACGTCTGCAAAAAGTGGAATCTTCGCGGAATTTTCAACTTTGTTATTTTAGACTTCGTGTATGTTTTCTTGTCGAATTCGCGAATCGTGTGCCGTTTTTAGCGACGCCTCCATCCGTAGTTGCCGGCCAACTGTCTGATGAGAGCTAGACGGTGTTAGTCGCAGGCTGTGGCCGCGCGGCGACGCTATTCGCCCCCGCTGCCCCCCCTGTGCCCCCGCTGGTATGCACACGCAATTCTATTAGACGTTGCTTTTCCTGGTGTCGGACGTCTGGACTGTGTCGTAACTTTTCTGCAACTGCTTCACTTCCGAAAACGTTATTGTCGGGTCGCAGTCGCTAATTAAGGGTTTAATTTTTTTTTTCAGGTGATTTATGCATCTGCATTCTGCTGCTTGATGGAAGTATCGTCGAAATTTTATATGCTTTTTGGTCGAATATTCATATATCCTATCATTCAATTCAAAAACTATCAAACAACAGTCGGAAGAAGTGAAAATACCAACTGTCTGTGAATCATGATTATGTTCACAATTTCGGTATTTTTAACGATGAAGAGAATAGAATAGAATGAATACACTGCTCAACAATTGATAGGGATCACTTACCTTTCTAAATTTATTTCTGAAATATTTGCTCCAATATTATAAATTTAGTCAGATATCAGAGTATTTTCAGTTGATAATATGGTTCACTTGAGAAAAGAATGAAAAAATGGAAAGTTGGAGAGAAAAAAAAGACTTTATTAGGAACACTCAAAATTCTGTATTTGAATAACATAAAAATTTTATGATGAAACCACAAGAAGGCTGAAGTTTCGGTTAAGCTAGTACCTAGTTAGTCCCCCACGAGCTCGTCTCAAGCATTCTAACCTACGAGGCATACTTTCAATCAAACGATTTATAAAATTTTGGGGCAAATTCGTCCAAATATCCCGTAAAGCGTTAGAAAGGTCCTCCAGGTTATTGATCGGTTGTTCTAAGGACATCTCAGACAAGACATGTTCGATGCAATTGGCCAGTCCATCTTATCAATAGCATGAGTTTCCAGCGCTTCATTAACCAGACGACTACGGTGTGGACGGGCATTATCGTCAATTAAAATGAAATTGTCGCCCAAGGCAGCCGCAAACGGAACAATTATGGGTTCAATAATCATATCGTGATATCTCTAGCTGGTCATTGTGGTGTTCTGCAAAACAACCAACTCTGTGCGTTGGTTCAAACAAATGCCTCCCCATACACATATAGAACCTCCGCCAAAAGCTGTTTTAGGTACCATAAACTGTTCTGCATATCTTCGACCTCTTTCCCTCCAAGCAAGAATACGTCCATCGGAGTTGACCAAACGAAATCTAGACTCATCCGTAAATAAACATCGGCTCCAATCTTCAACTGTCCAATTATGGTGCTCCTCAGCCCATTGCCGTCGATGAACCCGGTGATCCCTATTCAAACGGGGATGTTGTACCCTCCTACGTGCTCTCAAACTACGAACATGCAGTCGTCGTCTTACAGTCTGGTTCGAAATTAGAACTCCTGTTGCAACTCTCAGTGATCCATTGAGCCGCGACGCCGGGTAAGTGGGATTTCTCCTAGCATTGAGGATCAAAAGACGATCTTGGGCAGCTGTTGTACTGCGTGCCGACCTCCCCCATGAACATATGCTACTGAGTCGTTTTGGATGAACCTATTCCAAGCCCGACTCACGACACTTTGCGAAACATTCAACCACCGGGACACTTCTCGCAGGGACAAACCTTCCTATATTAACCGTATGATTTGGTCCAGTTGCACAGGAGCCAAACGTCTTCTCGGCATGACTGATAAGCTGATATTGTTCTCCTTTCTTCAATTATTGTCACCTTATGTGTTTGAACGAGAGAAGAAAACAGCTTTAATAACAAATACCACATTTGCTTTTCACTCCACCTGTAACAGCCTACAGATAATAATCGATTTTATGAACAAGAGCCGATGAAGTGAGGAAAAATTTGATATAATCAACTCAAAACATCTTAATTTTTCCTTAGAGAAAATTTAATGTAAAGATATTCACGAGATAACTTGAAATAAATACACATGAAGAGGAGTTCATAAGTGATCCCTAGCAATTGTTGATCAGTGTATTTATTTCAGCAATTATTGTACAGCACGAATAAAAATTGGTCAAAATGATCTCTAATTACCTTCTACAAAATTAAAAAAATTCTGACAATGTATAGGATGCTCATTCAACAAAAAATTTATATACAAAGTTTTCTTAAAATTCCTCACATTGCCTAAGGTTTCCAATTCATAAGGAAGAGCATTCAATAATTTTGTCTCAACATACAGAGGAGAACACTCGGTCATCGCAAGGGAATGATAATGATAAAGAAATGGTTTCCTTCTTCTGGTTTGAATAGCATTTTTATATCTTTCAAAATACTGTGGATGGAGTTTCATGAGAATTTATACCTTATATATCAACGACCTGTCCAACTACCGTCCTATTTCCATCTTGCCAGCATTATCAAAAATTCTTGAAGAGATTATTAAGTCAAGACTCTTAGCATACTTTGAAGAACACAATTTGCTTGGAGGACATCTACATGGTTTTAAGGCTTCTGGGGAAACACCATCTTTGAAAGATCTATTCAGTATTTTAGCCAAGGGCTCATGAATTATGTGTATAGTTTCCTTTAATATATCTTCAAGAACGTCATTCCATCCTACTGATCTGTAATTTTTCATCTTTCTTACTGTACGAATGATATCCTCTTCAGTGATGTCAAAAAGAATGGTTGAACCATAGACGAATCTGTGATCGAACTAACACATAACTTAAAGAAAAATCTTTGTCCTTCCTTCCCCCTTGAGAATATCTCAGGTCTGGAATAAATAGGGTGTTTCAAAGGACAAGATTTTGCCAAATTTTCATATGATTTTCGATGGAAAAGATCATTCTGTTGATTTTCGAGAAAGGGGATAATGAAGTTTCAACAGAAATGAAGATTTTTGACCCCTCTTCCCTCCTGTAACGCCCCGTATGTTATAGTTTTCATTCTTGGTGTAGTTTTAACTTTTGCGGTATTAATACCAAATGAAACAAGAGATTGTCAATCCGCCACATCAGCGTATTTTGTTTATTTTTATAAATTTCTGGCTTTACACACAATTGTTTTTTCCTTTATTCTCCTAAGTATTTTAGCTTTTTTTACTCATAAACTCTGAAAATGAAATAACTTATTCATTTTAATATTTGGCAATGCAATTGTAAACAAAAACCCAACTGAAATTAAACATTTTACTCGAAATAAAACTGTACTCCTAACAAAATTAAAAAATAATCAACTATTAACCAAGCATTCAAGTAGGTCTATAAAAACAATTCGTTTGAAATTACTGCTCATTTGTCCACGGGTTTGCTAGCCACTCAGATTTTTTCATCACTGGCACCTGGAGTGCAGACGAATACGGTTCTGGAATTGTTGATCCACTTGCATCAACTTCGTCTTCGTCGAGCCAGTCAACAACGTCAGCATCCTCAGATGATGTTTCATAACGACACCTGCAATAAAAAAGAACATAATATACAACATATACGGTTATTCCATGTCAAATCTTAGAATTCTAAAAATCGAATATTTTTTATTTAATAATAAATTAATTAATTAATATATTATATATACTAATAAAATTTAGAGTTAGTCATCTATATGACATGTACAAAAACATGAAAAATTCTTCTCGATCATAAAATAAGATTTTTAGAATTCGGTGATTTGACATGGAATAACCCATATACAAGCATATGTACCTGTTTTTGTTGAAGAACACTCGAAGTCGACAGAATATTGGATCTTAGTGTTGCTGGCGTGCTTGATGTTTTCCTAGGTAGCTAGAAATATACAGAGTGGCCATTTGAAAACGAAACAGACGAGATTACAGACGAAATAAATTTTTTCGATAGAAATGCTCGGACATGTCGATTTCTGTTTCGAGGCGGACAACTTAAGATGTAGGTTACGGACGCATAGCGCTTCAACCCTTGCTACTACAACCCTCAACCCCAAATTTTGAATAGGGAAGATGGGGTGAGTGATACCTCATTTGAAAGGCATTTTTATACTGAGTTCAGCACAGTAATGTTTTTTTCATTTTATGCATTAGTTCTCGAAATATTCTTATTTAAGTATTTGGAAATGAAGTGGTGTTTTCATGGCATTTGTAGTGTCTTTTTGTGAACAATCGACATTTTGAGCTTCAAAACAACCATGACTGTGGCTTCCTTCCTCCAATCCACTGACATAGAAATCTTTAATCAAGATGTCGAACAAACAAAGCGTATTGCGAAGGAGCTCAATCTTGCTGAAACTCAATCTAAATTATCTTCGATATAATTTGCAGTATTTCCAATAACATGCGTTAACACTTGATCGATAGAAATCTCCAAAAAGTCCAAATATGTACATATCTCTAATCAGATTACCAGGTATGAAAATCAAATCATTAATGATGCCTCAGAAATATTCCAGTCCCAATTCGTGAAACGATTTCCGACTTAATTATGAAGTGTTTTAGCAGTTGGCTTCAATATGTTTTCATTTTGTTGATTATTGAATTCATATCTTTTTCAAAAAAATGGGAATCGATAATTTTTTATTTATTACGAACAGATCATTAAGTTGGCTTACTGGTTCTTTGACATGTGAATTATTCTTAGTTTTGAATCGAGACTTGTATGTGTTCTAATTCATTTTACGACATGGTTTACTCAATTGCAGAGCGGGTTGAAATAATTTCTTTTTTTTGCAAACAATCAATGTGCGAACCGCAAATCAATGTAGAACCGCAGAATTCTTCAATCAACGACATTAAGATAAACATGTTAATAGAAAGTATGTTGGAATTAGTGTCAAAGTTTCAAGAAACCGGGTCCGTGGCTAATAAAAAACGAAACATGGAAAGAAATGAAGCAGCTGAAGTAGTTGTTCTTGGACAGATTGCTCTGAATCCAATGACGAGTACGAGGCAGGAAGCACATGAATCTGGTTTTACACGAACTCGAATTGCAAATATTTTGAAGCATCATAAATTCCATCCTTACAAAATACATCTTTCATACGCGCTAAACAAAGATGATTTTGACCGTCGTGTTGAATTTTGTGATACAATCAGTGAACGAGTAACTGCTAATCCCAATTTTCAGTACAATGTTTGTTTCTCCGATGAGTGTTCGTTCTTTCGATACGGCACAGTAAATCGACACAATTGTCGTTATTGGGCCGATGCTAATCCGAGATTGTTCCACGAAGTTTATACTCAACAACCAGAAAAACTCAATGTTTGAGCTGGATTATTTGATGACAACATTGTCGGCCCGTTCTTTTTACCTGGTAATCTTACTGGAGATATATATTTGGACTTATTAGAAAATCACATTGATCCAATTTTGACGGAAATTATTGAAAACAATACTGGAAATTATGTGGAAGATCAGATTGTGTTTCAGCAGGATGGAGTTCCTCCACACTACGCCTTACTAGTTCGAGAATATCTGGATCAAAGATTTCCAAATCGGTGGATTGGAAGAAGGGGTCCCACTGAATGGCCAGCCAGATCGCCAGATCTGCCATCACTAGATTCCTTTCTTTGGGGCCACTTGAAGAGTAAAATTTACTCTACACAGCCCGATTCCATAGAAGATTTAAGAAGACGTATAGTGAACGAATGTCGTCAAATCACTCCAGAAATGCTGCAAAATGTGCGCCATCGTTTCGAACAAAACTTATTTCATTGTAGGAAAGCTAATGGTGAACAATTTGAATATTTAATTAAATGATGTGAGTTTTTGATAAATTATTCACTTTACTTTGAAAAGTTTTATTTCTTAGATCAATTCTTCAAATCGTTCTGATACCGTACATTTGGAGAATGATTTCAGTGAATAAAACAGCTAGTCGAACATCTGACCCTAGTAGCATTAACACGTACGGTATGAATTCATTTGCCCAGTGGCCCAGTTTGCAATTTCAAATACAAGTACGGAAATTTTGGTGTTTTCGAAGCACGCAATGTCAATTATTCGCAAAAAATTAATTTAAGTGATAAAATTAACTACCGCATGAATATCTCGAGAACTAATGCATGAAATGAAAAAACAATTACTGTGCTGAAATCAGTATAAAAATACCTTTGAATTTAAGTATCACTCACCCCATCTTCCCTATTCAAAAATTGTGGGTGGGGGTTGTAGTAGGAAGGGTTGAAGCGCTATGCGTCCGTAACCTACACCTTAATTTGTCCCCCTGGAAACAGAAATCGACCTGTTCGAGCATTTCTATCGAAAAAACTTATTTCGTCTGTAATCTCGTCTGTTTCGTTTTCAAATGGCCACCCTTTATAATACAATACTTATGACCAGATCTTTTATGAAAAATCAAGGTTTGAATTACATATTATAATACTTATGTCATTATTACATCTTAGCAGTAATCTTTAATTGTACGCCAAAAGTTCAAAAGAATATATATATATAGCAGTAAACTTACCTGTGTAAAATACTTTATTATTATTATTGCTACATCATTTCTATGTTGTATAAACTTTTCCTTATTTTATAGTTTTTCTTTAGCCGTTTTCCAAATTTCATTGCCATTTTTTTGACACAGTTGCGCTGGCAAGTCAGCATGAGAGCTTTCATAGGCCAAGAACAGTTGATGATCCAATTTTCCATTACAGTACAGTTTTGACATTACAGTATGAACACTATATACTCACTTTGATAACACCGACTACATTATCGAATACTGACAACAAAAACAACATTAAATGACGTAGAATACAAACTAGGGATTCCCGTGAAATATGAACGAAAAGGTTTGCCAACTTGCGAGAACAAATTAAAAATGACTACCAGTCTAATACAATCGAGGGTTCCCCCCCCGTAAATCGAAAACGAAAATTGCCAATTTGACAGTTTTGATTCCCTAATTTTTTATTCAAAGAAAGAAACAATGTTACGTAATCCGTGTTAGAAAGACCCCCTGACGCCCCTGTAACGTATCGTAACGTTATACGAGACCCCCCACCCTCCCAAATTGCGTTACGTAATACTTGAACGCTCCCGAAGCTTGAATCCGAAATTGCAGACTATAAATTCAATTTTTTCCCCAATTATCTCAATGAAAGGTATTCTTTAGGACATGCATTTTCGTATTTAAATTTTATCTCCACCTCTTCTGAATTTCAGAGCATAGAGTCAAACTTACTTTTTTCCTTACGATATTAATTGTTAAAAGTGAAAAACAAAGTATTTACGCAGAGTTTATTCATTTGACACTGACTGAATTGTAAGAATCACTGGTATGTTGATCGTTATAAATTTTAAATTGTATCGAGTCTATTTATGAATCTTTAATTATTTATACTTTTCTCTGTTCTGTTGTGATACAGGCTTGAAAATGAACCTCGCAGAGAGTGTCGAAACGTCGCCGAATAATAAAGATCTATATCACATTTATGATTCTTTAATTCGAGATAACAAAAAATCCCAAAGATTTGTTCCTATTGGTCGAAAAGACTGTTTCAGCTCTGATACGTTGTAATTTAGTATCGAGGAACGCTTGGGTGCCGACAAATTTAATTTAATAGAGTCAAACTACTAATAATTGATTCTAGATATTTTTAAGATTAGACTGGATACATTTTGCGGATATTTCAGATAATCCAAAAACACCAGTTGAACAGAAACAAAGGCGCAATTAATTTAACGATAATACAACAACGTCTGCCGATGTCATTTATCGCACGCAACACACTGTGTATTATCAAAGCCAAAATTAATTCCGTCAGGTTTGAATAATCTTCAAACACCAACCTCACTCTATGCAACTGATAAAAATATTTCTAACATAACCTTATCATCACGATTTCCACGAAATACAACAATTATAGCGAACGACTCATTTATTATGTAACGCAAAATTTTATACGTAAAGCACTATGCATCGATAAGCCGGATCTCAATCACCGTTGTGTTGGCAGATCTGATCTCGTTGGATTTCACTCTATCGCTAAAGGTAGGCATAGAGTTGTCTCACTGACGACATGACGACGGTTCTGTAATCTGTGACCTTGACAGTGTTCATTGTGTGAAAAATTGTGCGTGCTAGGCTGACCTTAGTCGAGTGTGGTACATTGGTTGAACGCGTGGGAGACGTACTTGTTTCAGTCCAACTAGAATATGTGACGTGGCTGATCATGAAATCAGGCTTTTATTTATGCCGATGAAGCAACAGTTTTTAATTTTGTTGGGTTACGTCGGTTGGTGATAGAGTAGACTTCTATGCACATTTATTCACTCGATCTTCATCAATAACCGAACGGTTTTTCAAGATGCACTTACGAACTTTAACACAACGAAAATAACAAGCGATAATACAGTACTTTCTACAATATTTTGATGAGCTACTTCCATCATGGATCCTTCCACATTTCACACATTCACCGTATTTCATTGGATTGATGGAAAAAAATAATGTTATTTTTCTCTTCAACTGTTGGTTTTGTGAAATAAGATAGGGAATAAAAAAATTTTTAAACGAATCAAAAAGGATGTTAATTTATAATTTAATTTAACTAGAATTCATCTTGAAGAAATTTTTGATATTAAATAAAGTTTAGGTTGCTAACATTACCCCCTGTAATGTAACATGAATATTGAAATAATAATTATGAGGAGTCCCCGCGAGAATACGAAAATTGCAGAATTTCTGGTTTCTAGTTTTACTAGAATATAAAAAAAATTTTAGGCTGGTATCTTGGAAAGGGGTGGCTGAGGATATTTTGTAATAGAAATTTTATACCAGAAATCACCTGCTTGGTTGAAAGAATTTTGGAATATTCTGTACTTATATCAAGTGATTAGTCCGGTTAATGAGTTCAAATTTACATTAATAATACATAATACTTTTTGTGGAAATAAGTGATGTTACTCATTCGATTAGCCATTATATCTAGATAAACGCGCGAAAAATTGTATAGGAAATCGAAGAATTCAAATGTTATAAACAATTTGAATATGGTGAAAAAATGCCGATTAGTTTTTTGCCAATAATTAGTACAATAATAATTTTTTAAGAATTTGGAGAATAGATTCTGAAAGAGGAAGTAATTCACTTATGAAAATTGAAACTGTTCGTCTGTTATTAGTAATTTCAACTCAAAGTAAAAACGTGCCGCCCGCGACCCATATTGGGATTAAGCGCATGGGATCGCAAATTGTTAAGTTAAAATAAAAATATTCTCAGGGAGTATATTTCAAATTTAAAAATTTGAAAGAAATATGGATTTATCTCTACACTTCAAATAACTGATTGCTGATTGTTCTTTACCGAAGTTAATTTTTCAATAAACTGGGCCTTTGTTAATTAAAAATTTTTCAGGGACTTCCTTAATCATTGTTATTAAAAAAAAATGTTTCAATATGTAATTGAGATAAAATGTTTTTCGCTTCATCAGAGCATTCTTGAATATCCATAAAATAACATAGTGTAGTAAAAGTCACAATGTATTCAATACTTTATTCATAATAATTTTCTCAAGTTAATAAGTTACAAAATTCATTGTTATTAGTTAAAAATTTGTTTTCTCATTTATCGCTTTCTTTATGTAAATAAAAATTTTTTATTCCTATTTATTTAAGAGTTCTTTAACGAACTTTTTTGATATTTTCGAAAACACTGTCGATTTTTTCGATAATTTTCGATAATTGTTGTATAGTTCAATTGATGTAATTTATGTATTTTAAATAAACCATCATTTACAGATGCAATCATAATTTCCTTAATGCGAGCTAGAATCTCACATATATAATATATATTAGGTATTTTGAAAAAATAATTTTTTTCATTACTCTGAATTGACCGAATAATTTACTCGTCTGAGATATTTGTATTTCAGACTGACTCTGAACTCTCTAGCTCATTCCCGTCGGACGTAATCGTGCCTACGGATAGACGGACAAAATCGAGTTTGAACGCCAATTCTTATTGTGTTCAGCATTTCTTTATGAAAATTGGAGATTTTTCTGGTTTTTCTAGTTTGGTAAATATTGCAAAAGTCTTCGTTTTACTTCAAGACATTTTTGGTAATCTACGAATTATGTAACAGTTGCTGCTATTCATTTATTGTTTGAATTCTTTCATGAATTATTATTACTCGTTAGTCTTTGGCTGTATTTCTATTTGTAATGATAAAAATTATTGTTGGACTGAAAAACAGGCAAAAATATATAATTATAGCTGACCCGACAGGCTTCGTCCTGTCAAAAAGATTTGTAATGTGGCAGTTTTTGTGCCTACGTATTTTAAAGAATTCTCCTAAACAGAACCGTCACCCTGGTGATAGGGCGTTGTGAATAAAAATAATTAAATAAAACATTTATAAGGATTTAAAAGTAAGTAATAGCTTTATTGTTAATCATGTGAATCATAATTATTATTATTATACTTGTAGTGCTTTGTTGTATACGATGTTTCTGTTTAATTACCTGCCGCATAGATAACCAAATTTGATGGTTTCCCAACACGGGAACAGGCAACATACAATTGACCATGTGAGAAACATGGGTTTTCTAGATTAATACCACAAACACTTAATGATTGCCCCTGGCACTTGTTTATAGTCATAGCAAAAGTAAGCAGCACTGGAAACTGTAGTCGTTTAAACTCAAATGGCACATCAGTCGAAATCATTGGGATGCGCGGTATGAGAACATCTCCTTTATACTTTCCTTTGAGTATAGTTGCTTCTATTACATTGTTTAGTAATTTTTTATCTCTAACGGTGTACCGTTGCAAAGACGAGGTTGGTTGATATTTCGCAACAGTATAACCACCGATCCAACCTTTAATTAAAGATTGTGAGGTGGCAATCCTGGCAATTCCAGCGAGTTTAAAAATTCCGGTGGATAGCTGATTACATCATCTTGATTAGTAGCCGAATCAACTGATTTATATATCCTCAATTCGCCTGTAATTTGTTCTTGAATTCAGAAATTTAATTCATTTACATCTATGTTTTTGCAGCCAGTATAGCTCGTTCGATCAACCAATCATGGTTTCTGTAATTTCGAGAAACATCTGGAAACACCTTCTGAATAAGTTCATTTTTTGATCGAGTTAACTGACAAAAACTGAGTTAATGCAAGTTAATGCAGCCAGTCAACATGTCTATAGGAAATTTGCCATTACCAATGTCAATGAGTTGTTTAGAGAATATGTTTCCAGATTGTTCATTTTGCAACTCGACACGCATATTCTTGCTTAAATGAAGTACTTTGACATGTTTCCACAAATTGAGGACTTTAGACATGCATTGAGTTCATCAGCTGGCGTTGATCGTGGAATCACTGGCAATGTTTGACGAAAATCTCCTGCTAATGAAATCAATGCACCACCAAATCGGTTATTATTGCTCCCTAGATCTTTTAAGGTTCTGTCTAAAGCCTCCAAAGATTTTTTTATGTGCCATCGTGCATTCATCCCAAACAATCAATTTACATTGCTGAAAAACCTTTGCCATTGCAGAGTTCTTCGAAACGTTGCAGGTTGGAGTTTCATTGCTTTGCATATTTAATGGCAATTATATGCTGAATGGGCTGTTCGGCCACCTTCAAGCAAAGTTGCTGTGATTCCCGAAGAAGCAAGTGCAATTTTATTGTGTGAGCGAATTGTTGCTAATATTAATGTAATCAAAAAGTTTTTCCTGTATCACCAGGTGCGTCTAAGGAGTAAATCCTCCAGTTTCATCATTTGTTACTTTCATAAGAGTTTCAAATACATACTTCTGTTGATCTTTTAACAGTGGAAGATTTGTTTGAATTAATTCTTTCAAAGCGTCGAGATCATACAGTTTTTCTCGATGCAACTCTTGGTTAAAAGCGTCATGCATTGGACGATTGGGCGCGGTCAGGCCTAATTGAATTAATAGTTTGTTTGACATTATCAAGCACATGTCCTC